>PVJO010000820.1:0-204739 GCA_004026905.1 Hystrix cristata | reverse complement strand
TTGCCCCCGCCTTGAAAAGGAATTTCCATGGGTAAGTGAACAGGAGAAAACCCCTCCACAATAGATCCCCATTATAGATCCCCTCCAGCGACTGATTTCACAGATGAATACTTTCCGAGAGTGTGAAAGTCAGGAAGCAGTCGTTCTTAAATTATCTAATCCTCTGATGTTGTTGTTATTTTTTTTTTTAGAACAATTTTGTGATCTTGAGCAGCAAGGAACATATTTTTGGGAAATACTTATTGTAAGATTTAAAGCTAATATACACAAAATTTCTGGGATACTTTAGATACTCAATGATTGCTTCTATTATTATAAAGCAACTTTTAATATATAAAATTAAGTGGTATATAGGAGAGCTAAGCAGTCAGAAAAGAAGACTATCAACAAAAACAATAAAGAACCACCTTCCTCAAAGGTTTTAGGAGGAATTTACCCAACAAGTAAGCTTTAAAATGTACCAAATAGTTGGAGAGTTTAGAAAGTGGATGTCAGAGGGACCAGTTTTCGGTACAGATATATTCAATTTCTCTCATCTTTTCCATGATTGTCTCCTGTGTGAGCATATTGGCATCAGAGTAAAAAGCTCTCTGTTACCCTTAAGCCCAAAGAACAAAGGAAAGATCAACAGCCTCAGGGGCAAGGAGCAGGGCAGACATGAAAACAGGCCCTTTTCTGAATGGAATAACTGGAAAAAGAAAAGGGTAGCTCTTTATTCCTAGGGTTTGATACATTTTTTTCCCCGGATATTGACAAATTCTGCCGAAATAATGATCTCCATTGATGATTTATTAATTTAGGGCATTTGCTTTAAATACAGCAGGAGTCTATGGATTATTTCTTGTATCTTCTAATTGTCTGGTGCTTCCGATATTATTCTATTGATTGCACTTTTTCATTGTGTGTCCCAAAGGCAAAGAAGGGCAAACAGCAATCATGAAATATGAATGAGATGCCTCATTAACCTTTGGGCTTTTGAGTAGTTGGAAGCATCTAATCCATGTCACTGGCAAGAAAAGCCTTGGAGCCCCGCAGCGGGTGGAGGGAGAGAGGACGGGCGTTTTCCTCCGGTGCTAAGTTCCTGTGTGCCAAGGGCTGGCCACGTGCCTGTTCGCCTCAAACAAGCTCCTGCGTTAAACTGGAGATTTTGAAATTCGAGCAAACATACATGCCAAATAGAAAAGTCTGCCAAAACTCAGATCAGGAGCTACAAAGATTCTGATCTGGCAGCTGGGGTGGATTCCAGGGAGCCGCATTTTAACAAGTACTCAGGCAATTGTGGTCCAGGTGATCCGTGAATCATATGTGCAGATCATTCAGTTAGACCCAGTCAACAATGAGGAATTCGTGGACAAAATCTAGAATTCCTGCGGTTTTCGCCAGAATATGTAAAACTATTTTTACTTTTGTGTGTTTTTCATGTGGAACACATTTCTTAGCAAAATAAGTGATATTGGGAGTAAAAGCTGTTTGTCTACAAAGGAGTTAACCATCTCCAGTCGGGGTGAACCTAGGGCCGGCGAGGCGCAATGGCTGTGTCACTGAAGGCTCCAAAAGCTTCGCCATCACTGAACTAGTTAGCGCTTGCCTTTCCAGATTTGATAGTGGCCTGCAGGTACATTGCAATAATTATGCAGACACTGTCTATAGGAGGGACCCCCCCAAGAATCTAATATCCTCAAATGTAAATCAAAATGCATATATCTCTGGAAACCTTGATATAAAAGTAAACAGATCGTGCTATTGTGACCTCATGAGGTGATAAGCAGACTGAAATAACAGCATAAGACAGAAAGCCCAGTTCTGTAGGGGCAGATGAGAGTGCTTAAAGGAATAAGAGAGCGAGAATTGGTCTTCGAGTCCCACCAGAAAACACTGTGTCTCGGATTGATGGCGACTCATGAGGCAAGTTATTTGACTTGATGTGTCTTCACACTTTCTCTTTTCTTTGTCCTTACTAAGCCCTCTGATTCTATAACTTTTCCTTTTCTAGCCGGAAGCTTAGTAAATTCTTTGTACGTAACCGGCACTTTCTCATGCTAACCTCGGTCTTTAATCCTCTCCTTTCCCCCCTCCCTTTTTACAGTCCTGTCTTGCGCTTCAGGAAAATTTATAATCAACCCCATCTTTCTCTTTTCAGTTGAGAAAGTCAAAGAATAACTTCACACGATTCTTAACCATAAGAATTATGATAGGGATGCACACTGCAACAAGAAAATTCATACATCTTGAGATATTAGCTGTAATAATAAAAATAAGCAAAACTATATCACTGAGATATAAAAGGTCTCCCAAATGCCTAGAACATTTTCAGGATTCCTGAAATAGTCTCCATCTATCGGTTCATTCTCCGTTAATTAGAGCTAACTGCTTTCTAGATAAGTTATATTCAATTATGTAAGTTATACTCGATTTTATTTTTCAGTTTATTCAGTTTTGGAGATGATTGCTTGGCGTCCTCACACACACATGTGCTTTTAAACTTATTGTAATACATTACATTTAGGGTAAGCCAGGTGTTCTTAAGATAGTTGGAGCTTTTGTGTCATTATGTTAAGTGAAATAAACAGACACAGAAAGACACATTTTCCCTGATATATACAATTTAGGGAGTTGGGAGAGATGACAGGAAAGCAGAAGAGAGAAAGAGCCTCAGAAGAGGGGAGATGGGGCTGAAGGAGGGTGAGCGGGACAGGAATATGATCAAAATACATTACATACATTTATGCCAATCCCACAAGGAAACCTAATATTTTGTAAAGTTAATGCTCACTAATAAAGGTGTATATTAAACATTGGTTTAAAGAATCAAGGTAGCCAACTATATTAAAAATAACAAGTAAAAACCAAAAAGAAAAAAGATTGACTCTGCAAGGGCAAGTCCTCTCTAGTCATAAATCTCTCTTACAGTATGTGTATTTACAGATGTTATGTTTTCTCTCAGTAATTATTGTTTTAAGATTTTTATTAAATCAACTTTTGGCATTTAAAATACTTCTAAGAGTTATCCTTTCTTTGCCTCTTTGTTAATATTAATTTTTGCCTTTTTGATGATAGTCATCCTATCTATATTTTAATTAATATGCATTAAATCTTTATCTGGAGTATTGACTACAAGGAAAATGTTCTCAAGAAATATTTGCCTCTTTATTTTTATGTCTAAATTTTAAATATTTCTACATTATTTCTTTCCTTAATTTTTCTTCAAAGCTGAGAAAGTTATCCTTTTAAAGATTAGATGAATATTTCTATAGACTTTAGAAAAATAATTAGGAAAATAAGAGTATTTTAATATAAAAAGTTGAGTCCTGCACGAGCAATGCCTAGATAGAAATAGGATAACGTATTTGGAAAGGGCAGTTTATTATAACTGTTGATGGATTTATTAAGTGGGGATAAATAAAAGCAGAAAAAAATACAAAAGATTTTAGTTTGCAGTAGGAGTCTAGAAAAAAATCCACGCCTAAAAATCAAACCAGCAGTCTTCATGAACTCGTTCATGAGCAACCCATTGTACACTGAGATTTAAACTTAATTTTTTTTATTAGATTAATGCATTTTCCTAGGTGTCGGTGGGAATTAATATAAATGACAGTCATTGTTAGAAAAGTTTGTAATTTTTAGGGCTGTACAAGGATAAAAAGGAAGGAAAAATTATGATGGAATCTAGAAAAAGAGCTACTTTATTTTAGCATTATAGAGCAAATGTATAGTTGACACTTTGTATCATGCAAGATAGGTTCTAGGGCCCCCGTGGCCACTAAAATCCACACATGCTGAAGGTTTTTTTTTCTATAAAATGCTGCAATATTTGCGCATAACCTATGCACATCCCCCCGTATATCTTCAGTCATCTATTTTACTTACAATATGCAATACAGTGTAAATTCTACATAAATAGTTGTTTTACTGTCTTATTTAGGGAAAATAAAGTCTGCACATGTTCAGTACAGAGCCAAGCATCCTAGCCCTAATTACACAGTACAAGTCAGCAATAACTTTTTTTTTGAATAGTTTTGAGGTTGGTTGAAACTGGATGCAGAAAAAGTGAATGCAGATGACCAAGTGCAGTTTATTTCCTTCTTTCCTTCCTCTCTCCTTCCCTTTTCCTTTTCTTCCTTCTTTCCTTTTCCTTCATTTAATATTTGCTAAGATCTCACTGTGTGCCAGTGTTTGAACATGTAGAAATGACATACAGTCTTTGCCTTCAGAGTGCTCACAGCCTGGATAGGAACAGGCAAGCAAATGCAGAATGGTGACATGGTACGATTAAAAGGAAACTCATGGGGCCTGCGGGGGTGCTGAGCTGAGGATGGGAGGTGACACCCAGGGCAGCTTTGAATGACATGCAGGAATCACCAGGAAAAAAAGGTAATGGGATTCTATTATTTCTTCTTTTTTAGAAGCTAAATATCACTTTATGATCAGCAAATTGTATTAAAATCATGCCTTTATTCTTCTGTGGTTTTATTCTCTGGTTAACATTTTAATTTTAAGAATTTTTTTCTCTTCTGCAGAGAGGACTTAGTAAGTTGAATAATAAGAGCTGAGGAGATACATATATATATATATATATTTACATTCTAATTTACAAATCATTCTTGTTTGTTTTTATTGCTCACTCAATGAGTCCATGAGATTCAATTACTTCTTGTATTTTTATTTTTATTTTACTTTTTACTTCTTATATATTAAAATTAAGTTTCTTATGGACAAAACCATAGGTGCATTTTCGGGTACAAATGAAAATTTGATGGCCAAGGGAGTCTCTTTTCCACATCACAGTATCACCTTCTTTGCAGGCTGTAGCATGATTCCAGCACTCCTGAGGAAAATATGCCTTAATGTGGAGAAATAGAACATTTGATCAGCTTGGGCTTAGGGACTCTGCTATTCTATCAATATCTGAGACAAAAAGAAAATGTAATCTTTGCCCACGGAATAGAACTGAGAGGTATAGGCTTGAAAAAAAAGTCTTGAGGGAGGAAAAATCTTGTAAACTAAAAATAATTCTATTTTAAACCCTGTGTTGAACAAGTGAGCAGGCATGGGAAATGGAAGAGTGGTGAACAGGGAGGTTATATGAATGAATAGTTTATAAGCTTCACTGATCAAAAAGGGAACTCTTCATTTCAACCTACTGGCAGAATTGAGAATACTGTAATTTAAAAAATCTTTTTCAAGATGTTTGGACTTGAGTAAAATATGGAACAATTTTTTAAAGGACAAATCGATCCATTCAAACACAGTCTCATATTCTTTTGAAGTTTTGATGTCCATTTTATTGCACAAGTGGTCCTTATCTTCGCAGCCCAAAAGAACAAATAACAATCTATCTCCTTTCGTTAGTAAGAGGCACAAATGAACATTTCGTTTTTCATCTGGAATCAGTGATTCACTATGGGAACATCATTAGTAATTTACTAAATCCAGTACAGTCCTTAAAATACACTGTATATTCAGAGGTTTCTCAAATGAATAAGTATATAATTGAATGTTAATAAGATATAAGATTATCTCTTTGAGTTAATTATCATTTCATATTCAGGAACTTTACCTTTTTATTTAGATTCATAAATTTATTAGGTTACATGAAGTTCAATATAATGTCCTGGGGACTTAATTAGACATTACATTTTATTTAGATCTTATCACTTAAAATTATCTACATATAAAATAATTGTTTTAATTTTTGTCTAGAAAAAAGTGGTACAGAAAACTAATGATAATGTTTCTCCAAAGCTCAGTTTACATATGGGGCATCTATTTTATCAACTGACTTTGATATATGAAATGAAAGGGTTTTGAACATTTTATATTTTATGGGTTATTTATTATTATTTGATTAGGCGATCATGGAATGATCTGTTATAGCCATTGTTTTCTATTGAAAATTCACTATTATAGGTGCTCTCTTGGTAGCTGTAATTTGATCAAAAATCTGTCCATTAAAGATGGAAGCAATAATGGACAATTTACTCAGTTAGGCTGAAGATACTGGAGTCAGCAGTTATGGCTTGTGTCTAGATGTCCCCCAGATCCGCATGTGCCTCTAGGTGGGCTTTCAGGCGGGGATGGATCCTGGATGTGTGATACTGGATAGAGGGTGTGTGGTGAAATGCCTTTACTAAGAACCACCCTGAGTGTATCAACAGTCCATTACTCTTTATGGCTAAAAAGTGTTCTGCTACGTTTCATTATACAGAGCTGCAAAGAATTAAGAGGACTTAAAAGACATTGTCTCATTTCTAAGATGAGGTATTCTGGGTATGTTTCAATACTACACTGTACACTGTCGCCTTGGAAGTGAAGAGAAAAATAATTGTTGGGGGTTTACAAAGGGTCAGGAAAGATATGACGCAGAGCATAGTTGGGAGAATTAGATAGATGGAAAGACATTTCATCCTACGAGAAAGAGGCAGTATGAAGACAAGGGAAACCAAAGTGTAGGCTCTTGAGGTGATCTTGACAGAGAAAACCTAATGCTTCTCTGAGGACACGAAGGGGAAAGATGAGTATGTGTCTTGGAATTACTGATAAAAACTTGGGGCCAGTACAGTTTGTTACCGCCTGGCTGGTGAATTCTTCTCTCAACCCTGAAAGAATTACAAGGTAGAGAGTCAGAAGAGGACTGAGCAAAAGTATTTATTGTAGACCAAAAAGAGAAAACATCATTTATCATAAAGTAGAAGCAAAAAGCTCCCCGGTAAGTCAACCTGGGAGGGACCTGAAAAGAGTTGCCAACGGGACTCTCTTATTTAGCAGTTTTTATACCCAAAAGTGACGATATTTCAATCTGTCGGGTTATAATCAGGAAAGTTTGATTTAGAAGTGGGCCTAAAGGAACTCGGGGTGCAGCATGAATAGTCTTGCAAGCACTGTTAATTGTAACTTTAAACAGAACAAAGACATTCTTTACAGAGGTACTAATGTCTTATTTCTGGGCAAGAAAAGCCCGCCAATTTGATAAGGCCTTTGCTTACGGTCACCAACGCATCTTTCACTGAATCTTCCTGACTCCTCCGGGCACCCTGGCTGCCTGTCCCATGTGCGGACCTCCCTCCATCAGGATACTTCCCACACTCCCTTCCCCTTATGGGCCAGTTACCCTGAGAAAGCTTCTCCCCTCTCATAGGGCCCTGCTCTTTCTCGATGATTACCATTGGGATTTTCTTGTTAGGTTAGAAAAATGACACCCAGACCCTAGAAAATGGGTCCTAACCCCAACTACACCAGCATGGAAGGCTCGAGGTTCATTCTCTCCAAATCTCCTGCTTGCTTCAGTTGCATTCCAAATATCTGAATGGTCTGATCTGCTTAGTTTTCAGTTTTTATCCAGGACAGCATCCAAATCACAGAAGTGGAGATGAAATTTTCCTGGAAAGATTCATTTTTTTTTTTTTTTGCTGTCTGTTAGGTTTTGGTGTTATAGATGGACTTGGTTAAAAAGAGTTGAGATTATTGACAAAAAATAATAACCCATAGAACTTCATGGAATAGAGGTCAAATCGGAAAGAATGGAAAACCCCGTGGAGATGCTGACTAAGGAAATAAAGACGGAATTGATGACCCAAAGGCGCTCATGATTGGTAAAGCATGTGAAGTGAAGGAAAGAGGGCTTGAACTCTGAAAAGGTTGGAGGCTGTGATCTGGGGTTGGGTGTAGAAGTAAATATTTCAAAGAAGTTTTGAGTGATAGCAAGGTCACCTGGAGGTAAGCATGGGGAAGGGGAACTGAAACAGAGTTCAAATAAATTCAGTTTACCTATTTCCTGAGAAGTATAAAACAAAATTTAAAAATCTGATATGGAACCCAGTAAATCATGGAACAATTTTTACAAAATTGATAGATATCTTAAGGTTGTCAGATCAGAGTCTGGATCAGTTTGGTCACAAAATTCTCTAGAAATTTTCAATTTCAGGTCAAAGTTTTCCAGCCAACTCTAAAGGTAGAACAGGTGAAGTTACTGACGAGGCAACAGGTTCAGCTCTCCAAACTCCGATGAGGAAAGAATAGGACAGCGTTCTATTTCTTTTCAAGGGTTTTAATGTCCTAGGGTGTCAGTTATTTTCATCAGTGAGTCTATTCTGTACCTAATTATGTCAGTCATAAAACCCTCTTGTGATTTGAGGAGGACCAATAATCTGCTCTGCTGTCTGGACGTCTTAATTCATGTGGAGTTGTAGTTTAGCTATTTTCTTAGTATCTACAGTCATCTCTTGATACTTAAGAACTTTGGTCTCTGCAGAGAAAAGGTTGAGCACAAAATTAGTTATATCTTTGGTGTTCCTGAAGATTTGGGATGACCTTCATGATTTGATGTCAAACAAAGCACAAAAATTCACCATTTGTATATTGTTTTGTTTTTTATTTTTTCTTTTTTCCCTTGTCAATCTTTTTAAAAATTTTTTTAAAATTTTATTTTAATGCTACATTTTAGATGTACATAGTGATAACTTTCATCATAGGGAATTTGTACCTGTACATGATATAGCTTGTTGCTTCTTTTTTTCCCATCTCCCCCTTCACCTCCTCCTCCCTCCTTATTTACAAATCTTTGTTTCTAATTTTTCCTTCCATTTCTTATTTCTCTTGTTCCTCTGTTCCTTTCCCTCTCCCCTTCTTTGTTTCCTTTCCCATTTGGACATTTTCTTCCCTTTCCCAATATAATACATTTTAGTCTTTATTTACACTTTCAGTTTCTCACACCAGGGAAACAATGTGGTATTTAAACATGTGTGTCCAATTTATTTCACTTAAGAGTATGGTCTCGAGATACATCCATTTACCCAGGAATAGCTCAAGCTTATCTTTCTTTATGGCAGAGTAGCACTCCATTGTATAAAAAAAGCACATTTTCTTTATCCATTCTGCTGTTGATGGGCATTTGGGCTGTTTCTAGGATTTGGCTATTACAAATTGTGCTGCTATAAACATGGGTGTGCATATATTGCTGCGGTATGGCGCTTTTAGTTCTTTTGGGAAGATACCAAGAAGTGGAATACCTGGGTCAAATGGAATCTCTAGACCTAGTTCCCTGAGGAATCTCCACACTGATTTCCACAGTGGTTGTACCAGTGTACATTCCCACTAACAGTGGAGAAGGGTTCCTTTTTCCCCACAGCCCCTCCAGCATTTGTTATTGGCTGATTTGTTGCTAATGGCCATTCTTTGTGGAGTGAGGTGGAAACTCAGGGTTGTTTTAATTTGCATCTCTCGAATGACCAGTGATGTTGAACATATTTTCATATGTCTATCTGTTGTTTCTACTTCTTCATCTGAGAAGTATCTATTCATTTCAGTTGCCCACTTTTGGATTGGGTCTTTAAATTTGGGGGGTCTGATTTTTTTGAGTTCTTTATATATTCTAGATGTTAGTCCTTTGTCAGAGCAATAACTGGCAAAATTTTTTTCTCACTCTGTGGGTTTGTCTCTTCACTCTGTTGGTGGTTTCTTTTGCTGTGAAAAGCTTTTGTATATTGTTTAGTTTACAAAATTAAACATTAGATCATGGATACATTGAAACTGTGTAGTTTAAAAAATCTACATTGATCATTAAGCAATTCTTATGCCCCTATGGACTAAAAGAAAAGACAATATACTGAGATTGTACTTTTTACAGACTGAAAATCATATATGAAGAATTCTCATGGGTAATGTTCACAATAAAGAGTGGATAGCAGGAGGATGTATAACTACAAATTTACCTAAATTAAATAAAACACAACTGTGTAAAATATTTTGGATAAAGCAAACTAGAAATCACTAAAACAGGAAATACTTAACACATTTTAAAAACAAAATATTTCTTTTTTGTAGTGCAACTAATTTCGCACTTTATTTCCAGACATTTGAATTTCTATTCACTTCTACGGTTTCAGAGAAACTTGCTTCTGCCATTTTAATAAAATACATGTCTTTGGTTTTTAACCTCGAATTATCACTTTCCATTCATTTTGCCAATTTCTTAATTTGTTTGATTTATTCAAGGCATTATTCTAGTTAGAAATTCCAAAGAAATTGACACAAAACAATGAAAAATATTTTAAACTTATTTGGCCAGATGAAAACATAGAACCAGGATTTTTGCACCTCGTATTAAGTGATATTTTCTTACACTGCCATTTTTCAGTGGGGCTTAATGAATAGTTGAAAACAATTTTATTTAGCAACTATTGGAAGTCAATGAACATTTTAACTGCAATGGAGATCAATTGAGTCAGTCTTTGTGTATTTATTTTCCCAACTAAGAATTACTATATAGAAGGAATTACTGTATAAAAATGTAAAGAATCATTATGTGTGAGTGATGGTGTTATGGGTGCTTTTTATTACCTTATAGAGTTTTCTAAAGTTGGATAATAAGCATTGCCTAGACTATAACCTAGAGGTTCGCATGGGAGCAGTTTATTGGAAACAGCCATAATCAGTCAAGAAAAGTTTGGGCAGGGGAAGAAGCTGGCCTGCATGATGGATGCTGGGGCCTCTGTCCACCCCTCGTTTGCTCCAGACCTCGGATAGCCCTTCAAACGTGAGAGGCTTTGGTGGCATCCAGGTTTCATCAGAGTTCCTGGCAGTCCCTGCTCCTGTTGATACGCTGTCCCCTTGCTAGGCAAGTGCTCTACCACTGAGCTAAAGCCCCAGCCCCAAGGATGCTTATTATAGGCAGCATATAGTGAGTCTTGTTTTTTTTTTTTTTTGGTGCTGGAGATCGAACTCAGGACCTTGTGCTTGCAAGGCAAGCCCCCTAACCACTGAGCTAAATCCCCAGCCCATATGCTGTCCCCTTATCATTGTGCAGAACGCCCAAAGAAGAGGTCAACAAACTCTGTTGCATGGACCCAATCTGGACCACCACCTGTTTTCACAAATTAATTTTTATTGGAGTGCAAATGTGCCCATAGTTTAAAAATTACTCAGGCTCTTTTCATACTCTTGTGCTACCATGGCAGAGTGGAGGAGTTGCCACAGAGACCATATGGCTTGCAATGCCTAAAATATTGTTATATAACCCTTAATCAGGACCACAACCTGTGATCCAGCCCCTCTTCAGGCCATATTGCCAGAGAAAATAAGAGATCTGACAGAGAACCATGATGTCTTCATTTACTCACCTCTGGAGATGTCTCTGGAGATTGCTATCATGCACAATCTTAGAAATAATAACCTCAGCTGTTTTCTGACCCTTACTAATTATCCTGCTAGTTCTGTCCATTCCTTACTTCTACTCAGCCTAGTTTTTAACCTCCACGGGAACCTACACCTTTGTGCTAGTTGTAAGGTATCTATCAGCCAAGTCCTTATTTCAAGGACTGTCATATTTAGTTTGGGTACCATCATCTCTTTGGCAACTTGCATGGTTTTTATCGCACTGCGTCCAGCACATTCAATGTCTCTATTCCTATTCTTACTGCCATGCTCACTCCCATTTTCCTCAGCCTGGCACAGACTTGTGCTGGTCAAAACTTACAGCCTTCATGCTTAGCTAGACTTTCATTGAAAATTTATATTAGAGTCTGATCATCTCCTGCAAAAGTTTACAAATAAGATATTCTAGAGTTCAACACATTTTTCAGTTCCCTGTATAATCTTCATAGAGGATGAACTTTTTCCTCCTGTATCGGTCTCTCAAGTTTTTCTGAGTGTTCTTATATCTTGTGACTTGTCTCCATTTTAAGGTTCTATCCTGGTAAGGCAAATGCACGGACCTTCTTTCCCAATTGCTTTGACATCTTTGTCTGTTTATCTCTTTTTTCTTCCTCCTAACTCATCCCTCTATCCCCTACTCGAAAAAGAAAGGGCTCTTCTTTCTCTACAATGGACAATTATATATTTTCATGAATTCTGTACTTAGCTATTACTTTTTCCTTAAACTTTGATTCTTTGTATGCAAAAAAAACCTATCTGAATCATAGAAAATTCTTTTCTTTCCCTGAAATCTGAGTTTCTATTATGTCTCTCTCTGAAATCAAAAGATTTGACTAAAATGTTTGCTTGATTTTAAATCATCTAGTGGTTTCTATCCTACCCTTTCCTCGCATGGGCTGAAAGATACTTTTATCCATTTGATCATTTCCATACACTCTCGAAAGTGTTACATGTCCAAAGTAATGTATCATGAAAAGATTTCCAAGTTAATAAATACATATTTTCAATTTGATTTATAGAATAGAATTCCACTTTTTTATGAACCTGTTTATTTAACTTATGTCTTATTGATATTATTTCGGTTTTTTCACTTTTCACTATACTTTTATGTAATAAACAATGATGGAACACTTTCAGTTTTCTTGTCTTCTCACATGACACCATCAGTGGTGTATTCTTCATATATCTACTTTTATATTCTAAAAAATCAAACCGTGTGGCACATGTTTGGACCTTATTATTGAATTAATTAGCTAATTAATTAATTGACTGTCATATGTCCAGTAAACTCTATTGAGAATGTTTAACCGAGTATTTGATGAGAGAGCGAGACAGAGATTGAATAAGGAATTTACAGAGGGGATGAAACTTTGATAGTTGATGTGTTGATTTGAATACCAAACTTCAAATCACAAAAATCTCTTTGTGGTACTCTTATGTTTGAAAATATCTTCTGATTACATATGCACATAAAAACCTCATCAAAAGGTGAATAATGAGAAATTTTTGAGCAGTTTATTACACTTGTGACTTACCTATGTATATCCGTAGTAGAAGTACAAGTTGGGGAGCTGCAGGGTAACCCCAGGATCAGAAAGATTTACTGCAGCCTGCAAATGCAAAATCAAGCGATCTTCACATTTTCAGAATTGAGGTTCACCTTGATGAAGTAACTTTAAGGCTTTGAAAACACCTGTGTCACAGAAACATCTCTACAAGAACTTATCACTAACGTGTGACATTGAACCATTGTCAGTTAATCCCCTCAGGTTACTAAAATAATTACTCCTTTTTGAAATGCATACACTCTTGAGAAATCATTTTAATAACTGCAAGACATTTTAAAGGAGAGAAGAGAAATATAAGAATGATGGCTGTGGAGAACATAGGACAGATTTAGAAGAAAGGTCATTTGTACTGGAGAATTAAGAATCAATGGTAATATTACACACAATCAGATTCAGTAGCTCCAGGAAGACACTGTGGGTTTCTGATTTTGTCTACTTTCCCGTAACTGGGGCTCAGTACTTGAAATCCACAACCTACTACTTTCTAGTCCATGTCAGCTGGCTGTGTGGCAGAACCAAGGTGGTCTAGGGGTCAGGTGCAGATGAAACAGAGAGACAAGAGAAGTGGGGAACGGGAGTAGCCCTTCCTTGCCCAGTGACCCACCTCCAACTGCAGTTTAACTACCAGATTCACCAGGGAATACTGCTGAGAACAGCACCCCTAGATCCAATCACCTTTCAAACTCATGAGAATTTGGGGGGAGTATTTTATTTTGTTTTATTTTTTGGTGCTGGGGATTGAACTCAGGGCCTTGTGCTTGCCAGACAAACACTCTAACCACTGAGCTAAATCCCCAGGCCCTAGGGGGAAGCATTTTAGATTTAAGCCATTAACAGAGACTTTGCTAAATACGACCTTTGATGCTACCTGTACTATTGACTGATGCTTACTTGTAGCACTGACTCATGGCTTTCTAAAGTGGGGTGCAAAAGAAAGTGCTGTAAGAAGGCTGAATGCTGATCACTCATAAATCTACAGCCCCAGGTGCACCCTTCCTACTAAACACGCTACTTGTGGACCTTTCCCTCAGACACGGGTCTTCAGGACATCTCTACATGGGTGCTACACCCATATGGCAAACTCATATTCCCTTTTACAACCTTTGCCCTTCCAATAGCCATTACGATGCTTTTTATATAATATCTGCTTAGTAAATATTTCTTGAATGAATGTAGAATTTTCGGTTGACCTGTTAACTATGGTTGGTTACTTAATGCTGTTTTAGTCTGATTGATCATAGATTGTCAAATATAGAGAAGACCTTAGAGACCATTCGATTCAACCCACTCATTTTATTTGTGAAGAAATTGAGCCTGGAAGGGGAAGTACATTTCAGCACATGTAGCAGAGGTGGGAATAGAATTCAAGTTTTTTGTCTTTAAATAGCATGTACTTTCAAGTCTTAATTCTACATTTCAATTTGGATCATTCATTGTTTAATTACTTTCTGGTTTAATCCTATCCTCCCATCATACCTAAATGCATTATTTAGCTTCAAAGTCAACGGATATCAATATCGCCTTAAGTTATTAATCCTTTTGCTAATTTTAGATTCTGCTTGTGGCATGGAATTGTATTTCTTACACTGTTTATTTCCCTCTCCTTTCAGAAAAAGTACAACTGAAATCATTAAAAGTGCCTCTTAACATAATACAGCATTTGAATATAATGTAGATAACAATTTCCCTAAAATATGCTCAATTTAAATGATCCTGATTTCATCTCAATGCACAGAGGTCCTTGTCACTTCATAAAATAGCTTGTGCTGTGGGAATTTCTTTTTAAAAAGGTCAACAGTCTTTGGGGTTTAGTGAATCAATAGCATCTCTTCAGGGATGAACTAGCACTTGCCTATTCATGACAGCAGATGGACACATTTGTAAAAGCAATCGGAGATGTCTCTGGGAGAGTGGTGACGCGTTTCAAATTTCCTGCAGAATTGTAGACAGACTTGCTACTCTTGAACCGATGAAGAGATAAAATGTCAGCCTAAGGATTTGGAGAACAGGGAGCTCCAGGCTGACAGTAATAGAGGGATAAGTGCTACAAAGGGAAGTGGATTAAATACTCCTGGCTCTGTGAGCACTTCTGCCCTTATATATAGCACTCTGAAGTTCTAACAGCATGTCGTTGTCATCCTTCATCAATATACAGGCGGGCACGTTACCGATCAACTCTGAAGAATATGTTGGTGAAGCATGCCCACAGGTCAAGGACATTGTTTGGGGATAGTTGGTCCTTTAAAATTTTGTTACATTGATTTATCAAGGCATGCAGCAGTCTCTTGGAGTCTACCCTGAATCCACCTTTGAAACAATCAATCGTCTCTTATCAGGAAAAGAATCAGCCTGCGTTGGTGGCTTTGAAACAAGGAGATGGGACTATAGACAGAAAAAAAAAAACAAAAAACAAACTCATTTCACTTTACTTTGATTGTTTCAATGTTTAATTTCTCCCAATTTTTAAAGCCACAGTAGCCAGGTACTGGCTTCTGTTGATTATATTCTTTCTCACATTCTCCAGAGTAGTAGTTGTTCATCTTCTGCTCAACACCTTCAGTGCTGGGGAACTGAGGAATTGTGCGGCTCAACAAAAGATCTTGGCCAGAGCTGAGAGGTCCACAACAGCGGGGGAGGTAACAGATCTTTATGGGAAACAAAGATGTGCCGAAGCTTGGATGTGCGAAGAAACATAATGAAGAAACGGCACCATCTTCTCAAAGACCCAGAAAGGGCCTGCAAGTCTTAGAAATCCTCTCTGGATTCTTTCTACTTGTTCATTAGTTTCTAAATGAGCCAGCATTACAGTATTCAGACGCCAAAGGCGAGATAACATAAACAAACCAGTACCTGGTTTTAAAAATGGTCTGCTACCTAGGACTGGGAAAATGTTTTCTTACAGACTTTGGGAATCAAATATTTTAAAAATGCATTTTAAACAGAAAAGTCACATTAAACTATTGATTCTTGTATTTCTATCAAGTATTTAAATTATCTCTTGGTTTAGATCCTACTTTATAGCTTAATCTGTGAGTCAAGTCTAAGTAATATACTATTCTGAAAAATCAGTTTTTTGTTTTAAAATCATCCATTCAATAAAATATAGTCAAGTTTTTGGTTAGGGAATGCCCTTGGTTACTAATTAAACATGTGATTGATCAAGTTCAAGTTTAAAATTGAAGGCTAGTAGAATAAAATAAAACTAATAAATATCAAATTGCTATTCATTAAAATTTGACATGAAGGGAGATTCTTTCTTGTTTTCTGGTGGCGCAGGTTCAAGCAACAATATAATTGTAATGATTGATAGATTCATCATTAAAACCCCAGAATTAGTTTTCTTCATGGAATAAAGCTTTCAAACTTCTTTATAAAGTGTTATTGTTCTGAACAAATGCGGCCACTGGTTTAGAGTCTCTAGCCCAAAACAAGTGAAAGAAAACAATTTTTCCAGGAGTAATAAAACTATACGACCAGTAATAAAGAGAAAAAAGGGAAATTTTAGGATGGCATATTATTGGGTACAGATATTCAAGTTTAATAGTATTAAAAAAAAAGCCATGTCATTTCAGCAGAAAAGAAAGAAACCAAAGCAGAGCACATATTTAGAAATTAGGCCCCCTCAAACTGAATTCCAAGTATGATACAGAGATGATGGCACATAAAGTCTCCAAGTGTGTGAATTAGTGCAGGCTGGTAATGGGAAAACATGATATAGAGATAAAAACTTTGTATTCCTACCTGGAATCTTTAGTACTTCTCTCCATTTGTAGACACATGGAACATAATTTGCTATAGTTAATAATGTCTTTCAAAGGGTTTTCTGATGTCTAAATTTCAGATATTAAATCTTTAAGTACTAAAATTAATGGATTTTGAAATTTTTTAAGTTTTAAAAATTATCATAAATACGCAGGAAATTACAAATTTAATATAGAGTGACTCTGGGTACCCTTCACCCATTTTCCCCTAATGGATCCATCTTACATAATAATAGTACAATATCAAAACAAGGAAACTGAAATAGGGCAAAATGTGCAAATAGTTCCGTGTCACCTATCTAGTCTAGATTTGTGTAACTGCCACTGTTAATCAAGATATAAAATTATCTTGTCACAAAAAAATTGCCTCTTGCTATTTCTTAATGGACACACCTAGCTTCCTCTCATCATTCCTAAACCCTGACATTACTGATGATTCTTCATCTCTGATTCCATTTCAACCATAAATGCAACTATACTCTAATGGTTTACACTGAGAATGTCCCCTCAAAGGCCTCATGGCTTCACAGGCAGGGCTCTTGGAAGGTGCTTGAATAGTGGAGCTGACTTGCACTTAGGAAATGAAGTCTTGTTAGAAGAGGGGTCATTGGGGGCATCACCTGGAAGGGTATATGTGTCTTACTTCCCCATTCCTCCCTTCTCTCTGCTTCCTGGCTGCCATGATGTGAGCAGCTTTCTCCAGCCAGGCCCTTCTGCCACGCCATCCCTGCCTTGAAGCCAGGCAACTCTGGACTGAAACCTCTACAACCATGAGCCCGGATAAACCTCTGCTCCTCTAAGTAGTGGATGTTGCGTTTCATGTCTCAGGGACAATAAGTAGACACATACAGTATGTGACATTAATGAGTGACCTTTCCCCATTCAGTGTAAAGCTCTATAGATGCATCTAACGCTCTTGAGATTCATTAATAGTTTTCTCTTTTGCGTTGCTGACTAAAGGATTATTTATTCTAATGGGTTTTGACTGATCTAGAGTTTGATTCCTAGCATAGTTTCTTGGTCTAATGAGGTAAAGGAAACTTTTCTAGATATCGCTAATGTATTAGAGAAGTTCCGTAGGCAGCAGAAAGTAAATCCTTGGAGGAAGTAGATTAGATATATTTTAAAATCTTTCATACTTGTGAGGTCGAAGTATTCGAGGGATTAAATGTGTAAATTTAAAACCAACCTCAATTTCAAATTTAGAATTCAAGAAATTGTTGAATCAGTTTTCTGAACAATGAAAAGTAGAGAGCGATAGATTAAGCAGTTTTTGATAATGAACATTAGTTAGAAGATATCATGTTTCATTTAAAAATTACTTTTCAAAGAAAAACAACTATTTAGAATGAATCATATTCTTTACTATGTGGTACTTAATGTTTATGCTCTTCAACAAAAATTTATTTCAATAAATGATACAATAATAATGAATTTAAAATAATGAATAGAAACATTAATTGGCTAAACCTTGACTTTTCAAAACATGAAATGTACAGGTGAGATGGTAGCAGTGATACCAAGATCTACCAGTTGGTGGCGGTATATCTCAACCACTCAGTTTGGCTGCTGGGGTTAGAGGGTAGGGTGGAAGAGAATGGCAGCTTTCTGAGGGTCTATTTGTGGTTGACTAGGTTGTTTCTATCAGTAATCGCACAAAGGATAATACGAAGATATATTGTACCAGAGTGAAGAAAAATTTTTAAAAACTGTTCTGGCCTAAATTCATCTTCCAAGTTCCAAAGTCTAATGAAGTGGCATGACTAAAATTTCCTAAGTGGTATCATCAACTCATTAATATTAACATTAAAGGAGACCTAATAACAGCCTTTTAATAGAGTTCTTTCACAGAACATTTCTCAAGCTGTGTATATGGCTCCATGGCAAAATATAGCACAGTAAGTCTTTCCCCTGCCCTAGCAGCTTCTCCCGAACAAGCAGAATACATGAGATTTATTACAGTCAGCGGGTAAAATAGAAGATTTCTGAAATGGGGATTCCAATTGCAGATGAGACTGGAGAAGCTACACCAAAAAGTTTACATAAGAAAGCATGTCGTGGCACGTACGAAGCCAACAGTCCCTGTTCTGCTTCCCTTACTGGGCTCCTAAGATGTAGCAGCCAGAGTTTCATCCTTAGGATGCAAGAATGGAGAAGTCTCCTCTGGAGACTGACAAAACCCAGAAAAAATTTCCACAAGTGTTAACATCACTGGCTCTAGGTTGAAATGGCCCAGCCTGCTCATTTGATAATGAAATTAGTCATTGAGAGGCTTCACCCACATAATGGGTCGACTCTTCCCATCTTAAGTAAGAAGAGCTAAGCGAGACTGAGGTAGCCAAGGAGAGCGTCTCACATAAAATACAAGGCTAAAGGAAGGAAGAGGGGCAGAACTCGGAGGGAAGAGACTACCTAGAGAGAGGATTTTGAAATATCAACATAAATATCCCCAGAGAGCTAAAAGACATAATCATGGAACAACCACAGATGCCATTAAAGGCAAACAGAACTTCTTGAAATTAAAAAAAAAAAATGACAGCACGAATCAAAGTTCAGCAGAAAGTGCTGGAAAACAGAAGTAAATAAAATTCCCAGAAAGCAGTATTAAGAAAAATAAATGGAAAGCAAGAGAAATAAATACATCGAATAGCAGCAAGCACGAGTGCTTTATTTGCTGAGTAATAAGAATTCCAGAAAGAGAGAACTGTGTTGATGGGGCTGAGTATTTCCACAGCAATCATTTAAAGAAGTGTCTTAAAACTGATGCAAGTGAGTTTTCAGGCCAATGAGTTGCCTAAAGTATAGGCAACATTTGCTGCTCACCAAGGCACATTATCAATATACCAGAATACTGACAGAGAAGAAATACCTTCAGGTCTCCAGGAACTGCATTAGCCAATAAAACAGCCACTAGGAACATGTGCCAGTTCAGTACTTGGCACGCAGCACATCCAAACTGAGACGTGATGTCAAGACATGTTATATTTTGAAGACTTAGTTTTATTACTAGTAAAGTGCTTATATTGATCATTTCTTTAAATGATAATATTCTGGATACAATGGTTAAAGAAGATACTAAAATTAGTCTCATTCCTTTTTTCACTTTAAAAGTGGCTAATAAAAATTTAAAATTGTGTACATTGCTAGTATTTGTGGGCTATGCCATATTTCAGCTGGACAGTATTGCCCTAGAAAAATTAAAAATAAAAGTCAGAAAAGAGCAGGAATGATGGGTTCTCCATGACACTAGAAACAGGAACACAAATCTTGGAAGGAAAATAATGTCCTATCTACACTTTCGTACACAGGCCAATTGTCAGTCAAGTGTGAAAAAAGTAAGATATTCTCTGATACTTAAATTCTCAAAACAATTATTCCTGAAACATCTGCTCTTAAGGAGACACTGGATAATATCTTCTATGGAAATAAAGATGTAAGACAAGAACAGGCAAGGCACGGGATTAAAAACTAGGAAAGCCAAATCAGAGGAGAGACAAGGGACTCTCCAGACAGTGGAAAGACTAGCAACCAGTCAGTCCACGTGGAATCTCTTTAGATGGCTCGAGGAGGTCTCTTCTCGAGATGAGATTGACAAGAGTACCTTGTACATCTGTATTTCTTGAGGGTGATACAAGATGGCAGAGAGTTCGGTGTTGACTTACAGACAATTACATAGTAAAGTACTTTTGCAATTACTAACTCCAGGAAAAACAAAGGGTTATGTGGCAAGCAAAGACAATCACAGTTAGTTTTGTAACTCTGTTGCGAATAGTGCTAATGTAGTCCTATAAATACTGAACACTGATCTATGTAATAACTGTACTTAGGAAGGCCAGGCCAATGAGGATGAGACAACCGGAGATGGGTAAGGGAAGAGCTTCATTTTCATCCTGAGTGTTGTGGGGAGACTCTGCCTATAGGGGAGTTTGAAGTGAGTGCAAAAATGGAAGGGACTTTCTGGACAACCCTTCAGGACTCCCAGAGTGCTTAGAATTAGAGCAGAATCTGCAGGACACCAGTCAGCAGAATCCGAAGCAGTTTGTTCTCAGAGATGTTTGCACTGGCCATTGTGCCTCTTCAATAAGATTGCTTAAACTAGGTTGGCACATGTCATGTAACAAACTGCCCATCCTTTCCCTGTCCCCTGACCAAAACTCCTGTATGAAAATGCTGTAAGGGCTTTTCTTCTACATCTTTGTCCTCAAGTCCTTAAGTTACCAGGCTCTCAGCTCGGGGCTCTTTTCCTGAGCTCTCTTAGGCCAAAGAAGCTGCTTCTCTGGGTTTTTGGTGATCGAACTAAGTCTTGTCTCTGAGTAATCTTTTCCATCCTTTGCATATCCACTGTTGCACACTGAAATAAGGTGTGAATATTCTTCTGACAAAACTAAAATTGGGTAATCAAGAATTATAAAGCATGTAATTTAATAATATCAGAGTAATTTGTTAAAACATCTTGTATGCATACATGTGTGGGAGGAGGGACTTAGGGCTGTTAAATCAGGGCTTTCTTACTGAAATATGTCTCCATCCATTTTCAAATTTCATTATTTTTAGATAGCATCTCTCTAAGTTGCTATGTTGTCCAAGCTGGGCTCAAAATTGAGATCTTCTTGCCTCAGCCTGTGAGGTACTGGGATTACAGATGTGTTACCACCCTGTTACTGGGTGGCTTGCTTCTAAAAAGTGGCTCGCCAGCTAAATGTTACTGGGTTTGAGGTTGCTCACCTCTGCTCCAGGAGTTGGATTCCAAGCTCTTCTCATCTCAAAGAATTGAATGAAATGGGCAAAAAGCAGTGGCAGAGTTTATTCAAGAAAATAAAAGCGAAGAGTGGGAGAGAAACCGGCTCTGCAGAGTGAGCCTGGGCCGAGTAAAGGGAAAAAGAGGGTTAGAGCAAAGATAAAAGTCAACGTTACATCTGGGAAATGCAGCGTGGGCTGTCGTGGAAAGCTAGAATAGCAGCAGCTCCTCATGGTTGGTGTTCCTTTATACTGTCCAAATTCCAAGGAAACCTGAGAGAACTTCTACATCCGGGTCCTGAGAGGTGGCGCCGGGCTCCCACGTCTCGGGCTGATATCAGGTCTGGGGCATCTAACTGAAAACCTTCTCGAGTTCTCATGGGAAGTCCACACGCAGGGCTCTGGGGACTGTTCTGCAAATGTGTCCAGGATCTAGAAGTTAACAGGTCACGCCTACTTCCCCAGACAGCTTTTGCCACACTCGAGTCTTCTATCTCAACCACACATGGCTAAAATATCTGTTTTAACAGAATTAAATGTAGCTGTTTCTAGAGAGGAGGAAATGGAAAAAGGGAGAAGTGCACAGGGAAACTTCTTTTGAATGTAACAACATAACGGAAATATTTAACCATAAGTCATAGCCACCAGTAATTAGAGTTTGAAAACCTTATCTTTCAAAAGGAGAATTGTAAGATCATTTGCGAAGTCACCATACCCAAAGTCTGCATGTAATTCCAAGGAGCACTTGGATCAGTATAACATTTATCAAGGAGGGAGGCAACGGACATTTTACACAGGTTGTAAAATCAATGAATGCGTCTGCTAATTTGAGGAGGAGTCATGAGTTGCCCTTTGAAAACTGGGTTACAATTTCCTTTTCATTAATGTCTGGAGAGCCATGCTCACAATACGCACTTACAAATGACTAGCTGAGAGGCCAGATTGTTTTTGTTTTTTGAGGCTTTAAAAGAAAATTTTACAAAATGAGGGAACATTGCAGGAACCCAGTTGGAAAGAAACTTGTATCTACAAAACAGAAAGAACACAGATTTGTCTCAGTTGAGGAGAGACCATGCATGTGTCATCAAATCTTCTCTTTCTAATGTAACAATTTTTTAGTAAATAAGTTGCAGTTTCCTTTCAAGTTAATTATTTAGGAAATAACAATTCTTCTGGCTGATTTTGGTGCTGTCTTAAAATAAATTAGTTACTGCTCGTGTAAGCAGCAGTTTTTTCAGATCATTAGGAAACATTCTCATAAATTGTGTTGTTGGGGGAAAAAGTCCGATGAGTTGTTCAGGAGCAGCTGGCTGCCCGCGGAGGCTGAGTCCTCCTTGAGACCCCTTTACATCTTCTTCCCAGCCCGGCCGGTTACTTCAGGGGATGAACAGATGAACACAAATGAATCAGAATATATCAACATCCTCGTGAAAGTGGAAGGCTCTGTTAGAATTCATGTTCCAGTGTAAGTAAGAATAACTGATACCATTGTCACGGTCCTGTAGCACTAGAGCTATTCATTCAGTAAGATTCTGTGCTTATGTGCAAACTACTATTCATAAGAACTGACCTAGTCAAATCTTTGCGAAACCATTCTAATAAAGCTTACAGTTGTTAAAATAGGGAGTTATATTTTATCATACCGAAGTTTTTCTTAAAAGAAATTAAGATTTACTCTTTACATTATAAGCTATTTCTTTTTAAAGGGATTGCTATTTGTACTTGAGCATGGTAGTTTTCTCAGGAGGAAACTGACAGAGTTTCTTCTGCAGAAATGAAACAATGAGTACAAATTCCTGCCCTGTCCTCATCAGTGGAATGTCTCCCAAGTAATCAATGAGCTTTCTGAGGAGGAAACCCTTCAGTGCTACTAGGTGGAAATAATGGCAGAAAAAGAAGCAAACTGGCTTTCTGTATGATTCCGGCCAAAATACAAAACTATTCTGGATTGTTTAGAAAAAGAAGAGGAAAGAGGAAGAGGAGAGAAGAGGAGAAGGTGAGGAAGGGGAAGGCAAAAGAGGAGAAGGGAAAGGGGGAGGGGGAGAAAAGGGGAGGGGGAGGGGAGCAGAAGGAGAAGGAGAAGTAGGAGGGGAGGGGAAGGAGAACGGGAAGCTGCTGCTTCCACCACAGATTGGAAAATATAGTTTCAAGACACATATTTTAATAATCGTTTGTAACAAGAAAACATTACAACTGAACAATACAACTCAATAATGAGACAGAAATCCCAAAATACGAATGGCAAAAGGCTAGAATAGACATGTCACCAAGGAGGGTACACAACTGACCAAGAAGTCCATGAAAGGACGTTCAATGGCGCTAGTCCTTGTGGAAATTAAAGCCAGCCTTGTGATGGAGGTGAGCGTGTACAGAAATTCAAGGGAGGGATGAGAAAAGTATAGAAAACAGGAACAATTTGATTATTTCCTAGACTCCAATAGATCATTTAATTTGTCTTTCAGAAATTTTGTGTATCTCAGAAGAGTAGCCACTTCTCCTTTAGGGAAATATCTCTGTTGTAATGGTTAATTTTGGGTTACCTTTTAAGGTTTCAGGGATGCCTTGGTGGTGGGAGGCACCGCTTCTGGGTGTTGGTTTGTGGCTGCTTGCAGAGGAGGCCAGCTGTGAGCTGGTGGGCTGAGTGGAGAAGACCTGCTCTCAGTGTGGGCAGACGCCATCTAATCTCTTCTGGGGGTCCGGATAGAATCAAATGTTTTTCTGTTTTGGAGTGGGATGCCCGTCCCCTCCTCCCTTCAATGTTAGCTCCTCCAGGCTCTTCAGCCCTTGAACTCTGGGTCTTAAACTAGCAGCTCTCATGTTTGTGAGGCTTTTGGATTCAGACTGAGCCATGCTGCAAATGTCACTGGGTCTCCACTTTGCAGATGGCATATTGCGGGACTTCTCAAGCCTCTATGACTGTGGGAACCAATTCCTCTAACACATCCTCTCTCACATGTTCTGTGTGTTTATATGTGCACATGTGTATGCATTCAGTTTATTAATTTCTCTCAAGAACCCAATATCCCATAATCATGGCCTAGATTAATGTATCTATTACCTCTCTTTAGATTCTCTCATAGTTTTTGTGACAAAAGTTGAAGGAAACCTGCCCTCAGAGGAATTTGGATAAAATGCTTGTTGTAAGTTTGTCTAAATTCTTGTGATGAGAGGAAATAAATCAAAGGATTCCAAGACTGGGAAGGTTATTGGATGACTTCTATGAGAAAAGGAATTAGCATGATCTGTATTGAGTGACCAAGTATAAGTCGTAGCTTTCCGTGGTGATCATAAGCAATTGTCAGAAGAGTCATCACCATCTGATTAGCTAGGCTTTTTGACCAGGGTTAATGGATTGCAGGATTTGCCTTAACTTTGAATTGCTCAAAGCTCCAGGCTCATGATACATGGTAGATAGAATAAAGGTCCAAATGTGCATCTGCTGCATAAGGCTTAGATTGTGGAAGGCTTGAAGAAGGCAAGCCTCGCTGGGAAGAACTGTATATTTTATGTGTTAGCCTGTAGGTTAGACTGAGTCTGTTTGTTCACATTCGTCATTACTAGGCATAAAGTCCCTGAGGTCTGTTTGGAAAAGTAAGAGAAGTAAGCATAAGAGTGATAGATATAAAACCTTTACTTTTCCCTATTTTTCGGATGATGGCTTATTATACAATTTTCACACAAGTGGTCAAGTTCTTAACAATCATAATAAAAAGATACTGGAAAGGATATGAGAAGAGAAACAATAGGAAAATAAATTCTCACAATTCGGATGAGCATAAAATGTTAAGGAAAATTAAATGAGAGTATATTGTTTACTCATGTTATTATAAAGATGGCAGAGTTGAAATCTAATAAGAAAGTGAAACATTAAAGCTAAACTCTGTATTTTCCAATAAGTTCAAACAAAATAAAAGCTAAAGGCAAATTCTAAAGTCATTAGTGTAGAAGCAGTAGAAAATTTCAAAGAAAAATGGTAAAACCAATGAAGTGGAAGTCTTGAATTATTATAGAATTGAGAATAAAGGCAGAATTAAGATCTCACATTGGGGCTGGGGATTTAGCGTAGTTGTTAGAGTGCTAAGCACAAGGACCCGAGTTCAATCCCCAGGACCAAAAAAAAAAAAAAAAAAAAAAAAAAAAAAAAAAAAAAAAAAAAAAAAAAAAAAAAAAAAAAAAAAAAAAAAAAAAAGATCTCACATTGTAAAAGAAAGCCAAATTTAAAGGGAAAGATGATTGTGAGAATTTTTTAAATATAGTAAGAAATAAATCACTTTGACTTATCACTACAATTACTTTTCAATATGGAATAATTCTATAAAGATTTATAAAATGGTCAACCTTTTGCAAGTTCCATGGTGCACAAATAGAAGGATGATTTGCTCATTTGTGTAGGAGTCATGGCAGTGGGAAAGCCAGGGCTGGAGTGTCTGCACCCCATGGCCTCTCTGTGTAGACAGGGTGGTGGGGTCCAGGCAGCTCTTCAGAGAATAGTGGGGACATCTGGAATTTTGCTGGAAAGGCAAACTTTGTAATTATTGTTGGCTGATTTTATATTTTGCTGGTCATCAGTTTCTGATTTTAAAGCAAATGCATATTTCATTCTTTTTCTTCGTATATTATAAATCCCATTACATGTGTATTAAAATAAAAGTTTAAAATAATTTAAAGAACATATCTAGGGAATATTTGGGCTCACTCATGCTCTTTTCCTATTATTATACATTCTTGAAGTTGTTCACTAAACTCCACAGGTATTATTAAGACAGAATAATACCTGTGGAGTTTAGACATTTGTGTTAATAATTTTTCACTAAATATGCTAAGAATTTGAAAATCAGAGATGCAGACTAAAAGAGACACAGACAGACTGACTGACACACACAAGTGGGCTGACTGAAAGGCGGAACGAGAGAGACAAAGAGGGTGATGAAGAGTTAGGATGGAAGAGAGAAAGCAACATCCCTTTAGCTGGGCCAAGACTTTGTGACCAAATTCCTGAGGAGTGCTGATGTCCACAAGCTGAGACACTGAATGACGTGAAAAGTGTCCACAAGCTGAGACACTGAATGACGTGAAAAGCCTGGAGACCCCACGGCAGTTTTATGTCCTTGCTTTCAAATTTTGTGTTCTTTTTCTGTGAGACTTCTGTTCCTTTGCAGCGATTATTTATAAAAATAGGGGCTAAGACTAGTTGGGAAAAATTGGTGGGAGAGAAAGAGGGAAGTAGTCCTGATTTCTCAATGCAAAGAAACAAATAAATGCATAAGGAAAAAAAGGATGCATTTACTGGTGGCAATACTACAAAATTAGGGATTTTTAGTTCATTCAGAGAATTTGTTGGAGAGAATTAACCAAAATCTAAATATTTAGTTTGTTCACAGACATAAAAAAATACACTATCAATCACTATTTTTAATCCTTGAAAACAGTGAAGGGGGCAAAACTATGTAACTATGGTATTAGGCCAGTTTTGTGGAATGTGTAATTAGCAGAAGGCAAACACAGTTTCAAAAAAGTATTTAAATAAGGCTGGATGGTATAGTCATGGTTGTTTTGCAGAGTGGGTGTTTCTGAGCTGGAGGGACTTATTTGCGGAACCCGCACAGATGGGAGTCGGCGGCACTGACCTCGCTCCTCGCTGCTCTTTCACACCTCCGAGACTCCACCCTCGTCCACGCCGCCCTGCGGTACCCTGGGCCCTCTGCAGCTCAGTCCGCCCCATGATGGGCACTCACGACAGCGACTGTTTATGGTACTTTGGTGTAAAGGAGTTTTAAAAAATCAGTCTCAAGTCTGTATTATACAATGTGTATTTTTCTGAATAAAATATTTGCTTCTGCTGAAAAGCTCACTCACCCATGAAGAATTGAGGAGAGGGAATTTCAGAAGCCTGATAATACTTGATCACCTAAATCTACGAGTCAGAAAGAGCTTGTTCTGTTAGCCATGAAGTCTTACAATGGCACCTTTATTTTTCCGAAAATAAAAACAGAAAGACAAGATCATAGCGGAAGTTAATACACACACACACACACACACACACACACACACACACACACACACAGTATATCTTACATATATATATATATGTAAATGTTCTGCGGCTGTCTCCAGTGAGACGCCGATCTTTCCTCCCTGTCCAGAGGCTTAAATTAATGGGGTTTTTGTTTGTTTGTTTGTTTTTGTTTTTTTTTTTTAACCAAGAGCATGTGTTGGTACATTGTATACATAATGGTCACATTCATCATTTTGTAACTATACATGATGTATCTTGAGTTTTTACCCATCCCTGCCCCTCTCTTGAAATATTTCCCTATTCCCTATTTACTGTAGGTTTATTTATATTTTCCCATTTTTCTCCTTTCCTCTTTTCTTTTACCTTTCTTTCTTTTTCTCCTTACCCCTTTCCAGTTCTTCTTTGACTATAACCTTCCTTTTATATAGTATCTATTACACCTCTTTGTTCTTATTTACCCTTATGGTTACTCGTATCAGAGAAACAATTTGATGTGTATTCATGAGTGTCTGATTTATTTCACTTAAGAGTATGTTCTCAAGGTACAGCCATTTACCTACAAATGTCTCTAGCTTATCCTTTCTTATGGGAGAGTAGTATCCCATTGTGTAGAAAAACCACATCTTCTTTAGCCATTCATTAGTTCTTGGGCATTTAGGTTGTTTCCAAGACTTAGCTATTACAAATTGTGTTGCTATAAACATGGTTGTGCATATATCCCTGTGGTATGACAATTTTAATTCTTCTGGGAAGATCCCCGGTAGAGGACTAGCCAGATCAAATGGAACCTCCAGTTGTAGTTTTTTGAGGAATCGCCACACTGATTTCCACAGTGGCTGGACCAATCTACATTCCCACTGACAGTGGAGGAGGGTTCCTTTTCTGCCACAGCTCGCCAGCATTTGTTACTGGTTGATCTTTTCATAATTGCTGTTCTTTCTGGAGTGAGATGGAATCTTAATGTTGTTTTGATTTGCATCTCTCAAATGACTAGTGATGTTGAACACTTTTTCATGTATTTATCTGCCAGTTTTATTTCTTCATGTGAGAAATGTTTATTCATTTCAGATGCCCATTTTTGGACTGGGTCTTTGAATTTGGGAGGTTTGATTTTTTTGAGTTCTTTGTATATTCTAGATGTCAGACCTTTATCTGATGGATAGCTGGCAAAAATTTTTTCCCAGTCTGTGGGTTTTCGCCCTGCTCTATTGGTGATTTCTTTTGCTGTGCAAAAGCCTTTTAATCGGATATGGTCCCAAGCACTGATTCTTTGTATTGTTTCCCGTGCAGTCTGGGTTCTGTTCATAAATTTTTTCCCTACCCCTATGTCTTTGAGAGTTCTTCCTATTTTATTCTTCAGTAGAGTTAGTGTTTCTGTTTCAATGTTTAGCTCTTTGACCCACTTCGATTTTAGTTTAGTACATAGTGAGAGACATGTATCTAGTTTTACTTTTCAGCAATTGGCCTCCTTGAGTCTGTCACCTGATGTAGTGGTCTGCAGTAGCAAGAGGGTTTGACGAACTCCCTGATGAAATTCACAGTGCTCAGCCCTCTCGGACCGCTAAATGTGACCTCAAGCTGGATGCTGGTCACAGAGTCACAAGGACACAGGTGCTTTGGGAGGGCCCGCAGCACTGGATGCTTGGGGAACAGAGTTCAGTCCTTGCTGGAGACCTCGGGGAGATGAGGCTCTTCTGACTGTTTCTTCTCCACAGTCCTTGCACCGACTTCAGAACTCCCCGCCTCCACCTGCTGGGCACGAGCTCTGCCAGGAGCCTCCGCCTGCCTGCAGGGCTCCCAGGCCTCAGTTGGTGTTAGGGCTCAGAGTGAGGCTGTGTACAGCCAGAGCTCTGTGTGCAGAGCAGGAAGAACTGCATGGAGTGCCTGTGAGTACATGGATTTTTAGAAAGAGTAATATTCAATCTGCAATTAAAAAAGCATCGAAGAAATGGAACTGAGAGAATCTTATAAGTGCATATCTTAGTTACATGGGAGTTGGCATGAGATATCTGTGCCCATGGCATTTTTGCTGAGTTGCACTCCCCTCCATCACTCCATGCACACATTAACTCAGCTTCTTATTATATCAATAAATCAGCAAATCAGGTATTTATCTAAGGCTTATTACAGGGCCAGTGCTGTGTTGGGGACTGTAGGGGGATTTTAGAAAGTCAAATGATGCATTTCCTTGCCAAGAAATTATAAGCCTGTTGGGGAAAAAAGAGTCATTACAAAACTCATGTTGGATTTTATTTTGCGTGTGAACCTTTGGGAACTTGGTGACATTTTAGCTGCTCTTGAACGTCTAGACAATTTAAACTATTGTTTTTTGCCCCAAGGGGAATGGGGAAAGATTTGGGGAGAAGTTCATGTGAATTTTGCAGGGCTTCAGATTACCTGAGATGAAGGTTAGTAGGTATGACTGGCTTCCTGTTAAGGTCTCTTTCTCACACTTTGTCAACCAGAACCCAGGGCTGCTTCTGCCAGGGGCTGATGCTATGGTTCTAGTCCTCTACAGGTCCCAAATTGCATCGGAGCAAATAAATGCTCAAACTGTCAAAAAGAATTTTATCTTCATGAAAACCGACTGAAGGCCGAGTCCACGTGGTGGCGCTATGGTATGGGGAGGTGGTAGGGCTTTTGGGAGGTGAGGCCTGGTGGGAAATTCTTTGGTCCTTGGATTCATAGGGTACTTCATGTGCCACCCATTGAGTTCTCTCTAGAGGTTTGTTATTAAAACAGCAAGCCTGGCTGGTGTTGTCTGCTTTCTGCTTCCTGGCTTGAGGTGTGACCATTCACTCCTACATGCTTCCTTGCTATCCACCCTTCATCATGAGTCCTTAGCAGAACTGAGCTAATGCAGGCAGCATGCCCTTGGCCCTCCTAAGTGTGAACTAAATACAACTTTTCTCTGTAAGTTAGCTGCTTCAGGGTATTTTGTTAGAGTAACACAAAGCTAACTAATATAGGTGGCAATAGGTCCTGGAAACTGAATCTCCTTTGCTTGTATACTTGGGATTCTAAAGTTTCTCTGCAGTGTTTGATCATTACTTTGATTGCCCTTCATGAGGCTCATATCTGGGTCTCAGTAAATCTTTTTACTTTGTCCCTCAGCTTTCACTGGCTTTAAGACAGGGGTTCTCAAAGTGGTATTTGTAGATCCCTGGGGGGCCTGTGACCCTTAGGGGTGGTTGGCAAGGTCCAAACTATTTAGGCATTGTTTGCCCTTCCATTTTGCCGATGCATCATCAGTGATGGGCAGAGCTGGCACTGGCTTTGCACAAATCAAAGTGGAACCAACCTGAACTCAGGGTCATTGTGTTCTCTGCTGTTGTGGACTCAGAGTAAAAGTTTTAGTTAATGATGTCCGCACTCAGGTGAAATAGTGTCAAACTTCTCATTCTTTCTTGAAAATGTAGTTATTTTTCATAGGTTGTTAAGTTCATATTTCATGGTATTTTGAGTATTCACTGCGATGAGATAGGAAGCTTGCATGGAGGACATCCGATACATATAAAGTGTGAAGGTTGTGTCAATGAGGACTTCTTTGGGAGGTTCTGTGCTCACTCTTCCCCATGGAATTACATTTTTACCCTAATGAACAGCTAATAGACTAACTCTGGTTGTTCCACCCCAGATATTTGGCAGATATTTTCTTGAAGCTGAAAGAAACAAACTTGTCACCTTAAGGAAAACATCAGAATTTGTTGCCAGTGACAAAATTCAAGCAGTGAAGCAACAATTAGAATTCTGGAAAATGTTTCAGTATCAGCTTGACAGCTTCTCAGTACATGAAGATCTTTCTGAGAAGACTGGTGGGGATATTAATGAATGTGATTCTTCAATATTATACAATGAAATAGGTATTTTGAAGATGTTCTTAAACCAAGTATGGGTGAAAATGTCCATTCAATGTACAGTCTCAAAAATATAGATTTCAATGTAACTTACAAAGTTCCTGGATTTAGTTACTGATCTTATATTGCAACTAATGTTTTTAAAGTTACTTGTTAAAATTTGGTGTAGTATCAAAGAATAATACAATTATCTAACAGTCTTTAAAAATACTTCTGCCTTTTCCAATTACATGTTTCTATGAGACAGGATTTTTCTAACTACCTCAACTAAAATAGCACATTGTCATAGACTGAATATAGAAGAAGATTCAGAGCATATTAAGGACTTCTATTTGGTCTGAATTTCCCCTTAACAGCTCTTTACTGTACAGGTCAGGGTTTAGCGAAATTCTATATCTATCTATTCCAGTTATACCCTGGGAGACTGAGGAAAAGAAGACAAAATTGGTCTTGGATTCATTGACTTATGATCCACAGAGACATTTTTTGGCCTAGGATTTCATTTATCCTTTGGCTTCCTCTGTCCAGACAACATGATAGCCTTTGGGTTTCCCAACATCAGTGTCAGATAAAACATTCTATCCAACAGTCCTCCAAATCTTTGGGTTTTCCCCTTTCTTGGGTGCATAATTATTCTTGGAGGTAGTTAAAAGTCCTTTTGGAGGACAAACTGGGATGGTAGAGATGTTGCATACCTGTGCTGACCTTGCAAGGTCCTTCTTTAAAGAAAAATTAAAGTGCTTAGAGTCTGTGAAGTTGTTAGATTTGGAAATTAGATGGAGGGTTGTAACTTTTCAATGTGGTAGCTGGTTTCCCTAAGAGTATCATGGTGTGTTAGTGTGGATGGCTATATCTCTGTGGGTCAAGGTACCCTGGTTACCACTCCAGCCCTGCTGCCCATTGCGGTAATCACATGCACCTGACCTCTGGTGAGGTGCTGCTGTTCTAGACATGATTCGCATGGATATGAAATGTCTTGGTTCCTTGACAGCCTGCAGAAGATGATATTCATCGGTCCTTTCAAATGCACCAGCTCTTTATCTGTGCATTCTTGGTGTTAGTAAAGGGCTTGTTCTCTGGACCCTCTTGGGAACATGGTGAGATGGCAGATTCTCCAATTTTGTGTAATAAATCTATTCTAACAGGCTGTTTGTTAGTACTAGGTTAATACAATCTGGCATTTCTGCAATGCTTATTGTAGGCCAGTACAGTGTATAAATGTCAAAGAATCATCTCAGCAATGTAACGGGGCAGGGACTACGTGTCTTTGCCAAGACCTTAAGTGAATCATGGGGCAGCCTTTCCATGTCAGCCTATTATTGTCTAACCAGATTTCTGTCTTTTCTGGATCTAGATCATCAAGACTCACAGCCACTCTGTTTCTGTTTTCTGAGTACTTGCGAGTGTGATTGAAAAACATAGTGTGTGTTTAAATAAGAGAAATTTATTACAATAAAAGACACATTATCACTAATCTCCCTCAGAATACTCCCGCTTGCTTCAAACACACTTATCCGCGTGTTCTTATCATTTTCTGAAGCAGTTGAGGAAGTCTTCTTTCAGGGAGGTCTTTAGTTGATCTGTTATGGCTGTTTCTACATCCTGAATTGATTCAAAATGTTCACCTTTCACGGTCAGTTTGACTGGGGAAGAGCCAGCAGTGACAGGGTACAAGACCCAGTGAACAGAGTAGATAAAGGATGCAGAATAATGTGTTTATGAGCCTGCCTTTCTGTTAGATGGTACTTGGCTGCCTTATCAAAAAAAAAATTATCATATTTTTTTTTAAATCGTACCTGGTAAAGAAACGCATAAAAGAGGACTTTCAGAACTGCTTCAGAAAGTGGCAAAAATGATGAGATAAGTGCATTTTAAGTGAGAGGGACTATTTGGAGTGAAATTAATATCCATGTGTCTTTTACCATAATTTTTTTTAAATTAAATATTCATCATACTCTGGTCACTCCTTGTATTTAGTCTTGTCTTATAGTCCTGGAAAAACGCTGCTATTTTCTTTTGGAGCAAGCAGTACATTTCTCTGTCCAGGTTGCTGTGACCTAATCCAAATTATTGGTCTTCCACGTGGATAGCTCTGAAGGACCCGCATGTTGTAGCAAGGGGAGTGCCTTAGTAGTGTGTTTTCAGGGTGCTCAAACACCGGTGCCTCCCTTTCCATCAGTGGGCAGAGAGTAGCCGCCACTGATCTGAATGCACGAGCAATTTCAGGTGTTCAGGAATCTCAGGTTTATCGGTGGTCATCAGCAGCCTCAGCTGAGGGAGCCCCCCGCTTCCTGTCTGCTCCTGGGCTCCTGCATCTCCTCTGCAGCTCTGTTACCTTATAGTTAGGTCCAGGGCTTGGTTTCAGCCAAGCCTTCCCCATGACCCAGAAGATAAAGACTTCTTTTAACACTGATGTGGAAGTTGGTGACTTGCACAGCATGTCTTGAAATGAAGACAGCCTAACTTTAAGCTGGTCAATTTATTTGTCACGCTTCTAATGACGTTAACAAAAATAGCTAACTCCGCGGCCCTTAAATTACCTTCACTCAGAACTGCCAGAGGACCGCGTCCCTTCCGCCTGTACTGCATGCTCGTTTCGCATGTGCGAGAATCTATGTAGTTAGTATCGGCTACTCCACGCTACAGCTTTTTTCTCCTCAGCTTACTTCCATCTGACCAGTTCTGGAATTCCTTTCAGGGTTTCACTTTCCTAGGGCTAATTTTTCGATCAGTTTTTTCAAGTCAAATTTTCACCAGGGAGTATAAATTCAAGATATGGTATTGGATTTTGGGGGAAGTGTTTTCAGGAAACAAGAAAGGGGACTTGGAAGCATGAAACGGAGCAGGGAAAGCCTGTGTTCCCACCACGACCAAGTGGGGCGAGGTCCTGCAGGGCTCTTCTAAGCTACCCATACACAGTGGAATACCATCCCCACACGCAGGAGAAAACACTGGAATCATTTGTTGGAAAATGGATGCAACTTGGGTCCATAATATTAAGTAAAGTAAATCAGACACATAAACTTCAATATCACATTTTCTTGAGAAACCCAAAGTGTCAGTAATTTAAAGAGCAAAATAAAAGATAACCAAGGAGAGTGGGAGACGGGTGGGGAAGGGAAGGGGATAAAAAGATTCAAGAGGTGCTAAATACCTGTACCTACTTCTAAGGTGATGTAAACTTCATGACTGCAACATGTACTGATAAAATAAAAAAGTTACAAGACAGATACTTTAATATCTATAAATTCAGATATTTAGGAAGCTCTCCATTTTTCAGGAACGCTTAAGCTAATACCTTTAAATTCTGTTATCGGGTTAGTTCTTGCTTATAATCTGAACATATGTTGCCTTAGAGGAGTTTCCAGAACTCACTTTTTACCCAATAATGTTGAAAAGGGAGCTCCACAATACTCATTAATTTCTAGCTATAAATCGTATAGAATATATATCCTAAAGACATTCCAATAATTATTTTAATTGACAATTATAATTACAAAATGGATTCCATTTATAAATAATTCCAATGGATTTGAAGAAAGATATATAAAGGGTTTAAACAGATATTGTAAGATAGGATTTTATGTTATTAATTTAAAATTTCGAAATGTGAAAAAATAGGAAGCAGAGCTAGAACTTCTGCAAATGAGAAGGGGATCTAGAAATGGAGAAAGGGAAGAAGAAGTGGAGGGGAAGGGAAATACGAAGAATTAAGATGTGTCATGTACATGTACCAGCTCCCCATGATGAATGTAATCATCACGTACTGTAAACGTGTACTCCTAGAAAACTTATAAATAAACCTAAGGAGCTGTATACTATGAGCCCGATGACCTTCTATTTGGGGACAAGCTGCACTCCCAAGCCTACTCAGGCATTTGGGTAGTACGTGCTGTGCAGCTCCCCAAGCGCCAAGCAGCTGAGTTCTGGGAGAGTGGAGACTGGAGCTGTGGAGAGTGGGCACCGTGGAGTTGGGGCCAGTCGCTGTCCAGTGAGCTGTCGTAAGGACTGGGGAGCACTGTGGGACGGAGGTGATGGTGGATTGAGAGAAAGCGAGGAGGGCATGATGTGTGTCCATTTCGGCACCTCTTCCTCACTGGTCTTCAGCTGCTCCCCATTTCTTCTGTAATTGTGACTGTCATCTGGGGATTGTGTTCATCGATGACAGCCTTACTCTGAAATATTTAGCTCCAATTTCCTCCTTGGGTTGAAAGTATTTTTAACTCATTTTGCACAGTATACCTTTTGATTAACAATGAATATATATGAGTTGGCATCGTGGGCTCTTTAGGAAACATTTTTAGAGCTTCTTTGTGTCATTATTTTCAAAGCTATAATTTAGTGGGCTTGATTTCATTCGTTTGCCACATTTTTATTTCGAGCCTGATATAGGCCAGGCGCTACGCCAGGCACATGGGAGTAGAGAGATAAATATAATAAAAAAGTCAACAGTGCTGATAATATGGTAAAGGATGGAGGCACACGGAAACCCTTGCAGAACAGTTGCTTAAATATTGCACAAATACTCTCCATAATGTGGAATTAGAGAGGAAGGAAGATCCATTACCGGTCATGAAGTTATCAGAGGAAGTTTCTCCACGGGGTCAGGCTTTGGTGAATGTTGAAGAATGCGTTGAGCCTGGGCAGATGGAGAAGCAGCTGTGTGTACAAAAGCACAAAAGCGGAAAGCTCGCAGCACCTCTGTAATATGGGGCTGAGGTGGCAGGTTTGGGGTGATGATGGTGATAGTGAAAATAGGAGATATAAAAAAATACAGAAAGTAAGAAAGTTAAAAATAGACTATGCGGGGCTGGGGATTTACTTCAGTAGTACAGCGGTGGCTTAGGAAGTGCAAGGACCTGAGTTTGATTCCCAGAAAATCCCACACACAGCCTCCATAAAACAGACTATGCAAGGTCTTGTGTAGTGTATTACACAGTTCTCTTCCTGCCAAAACAAAATAAATAAATAAATAAAAGCCATATCTGAATTTCAGCTTTGTGATAGGAGACAGAATAAAGAAGAGGGCTGGAGTGAGATGTTGATTAGAAGATTAAAATAACCCTAGGAGAGAGACTTTTGTTATGAGCTGAGGCAAGAGGAAGTAGAAATAGAGAATGATGGATGGAATTCTGAGGTACATATGAAACAGTATCAACAAATTTGTTAAATTAATTCAATATTGATGTACAGAAGAGGGAAGTGTCAAGATTTCCATTTTGGTGATTGGTAGATAATATCATTAATGAAGAGAAAGATGTCAAGAGAAAACCATGTTTGGATGTAAGGAAAAAAAATGAGTCCATTTAGAGAAATGTTGAAATACATGAGGAGCAAGCAATAAGATGTCCGATAAGAGAATATACTCCTCTTCCCAAGTAGCTTCTCACTTCTGTGATTTCAACCACCAATACTAGGATTACTATCAATATATTTATCTATTCAGGGCAAATTGTCCTAGTGAGTTCAAAACAGTGTCTCACAAGTATCATCGTAGCAAAACTTTAACTCATCTCGCCCCCAATTCTCTCCTCATTCTCTGTTATTTGTATTAGGAAATGGCACTACCATCTAAACAATTCCTTCATTTTATTGATTTATTCAAAAAATATTTACTAGCGTGTGATAGCCACTGTTTCAGGGTGCTAGAAAGCAGGGGCAAACAGACCTAAGCTTTTTTTCTTACTTGGAAAAAAAATATAAGAGGTTAGATGACCATTATGAAATATAATGCAGACTTAGAGGGCCAGAAAGTGAGCGATTGTTTTAGCTAGGGTGGGGAAGGTGAAGGATCTCCCTTGAGGCACAGCTTGAGCAGAGGTCTGGGGAGAGGGGAGGAGTGAGCCTGCAGGGTACGTGGTAAATCACTACCCTGGTGCTACTGTAATGTAAAACAACACAAGTGTTTCTTCCAGTTCTGGAGGTAGGAGGTCCTAGTGTGTCTTACTGGGTTGAAATCAAGGTGCAGGTGGGCTGCATTCTGTCTAGAGGCTCTGGGGAGGGTGATTTCTTCCTTGTCTCCTCCAGTTTCTAGTGATTTTCCACATTTTTGGCTCATGATGCTTTCCTGTCTTCAAGGCCAGCAGACAGTGTCTTTAGACATCTTTCTCTGCTCTGTTGTCACACCGTTTTCTCTGATTCTGGTCTTCTTGTCTCTTCTTATAGGAACCCCTGTGTTTATTACCCATGATCATCTCACCAGCTCAAGAGTCTTAACTTAATTACATCAGCAAAGACCCTTTGCTGTCCTAAGACCCTTAAAGGTCCTGTTAGGTAACAGATTCACAGGTTTGGGGGCTTAGGATAGGGACATCTTTGGGGGGCATTGCTTTGTCCACCACACAGTAATATGCATTCCACACTGTGGGAAAATACTTGAAAAGCATCGAGAAAAAAGTATGAGCTTGGGGCGCATCCCACAAACGTTATGTCTAATCAATCACTAACTCTTTTCAAATCAAACTTCTTTTTTTTCCTCTTTATTTCTCAGCAATTCACTGCCCAAACCTTTGATGAAAATACAGCAGGCCTTTTGAGAGACCACTATGGTCATCTCTTAAATTGTTTTCTTAAGCTTCTCTTGACTTTATGATCCAATTAAAGTTCTCATGTGGCTTTCTGGTTGGTTCCAGGTTAATTGTCCATCTGTATCCAAGTTTCTTTGCATGTTCTCTTTAAAAGCCGTTCAGATTAAAAGAAGCACACAAAAACCCCACCACATAAGTTAGCAGCCAAGCTAGAGAGCTGCTCAAGCTGCTGTCAGCCTTTGTGTGTAAAAAGAGCTACAGGATCAGCTGCAAGACTACACAAACAAGATTGGAAGAGCAGTCAAAGTTACCCCAGTGAAAGCCCAACAAAAAAGAGCTCACCAACCGGGCTCAGCACTATGGAAAAAGAAGGGGATATTAAAAGTGTGTGGGCTCATTTGCTGTCTCAGAGCAGGAGGGGAGGCATCCTTGTCCATATGCGGTGGGAGGGAAGGAAGGAGCTCAAAGAGGAAATCTCAGAGACTGCAGAAATGGTAGAGAAGCTAGGACAGATCAGCTCACTCCCTACCACTGACCACATCATCTAAGAATGAGGCTGCACTTCCCCCCACAAGGAAAACGTATACATTGGTACAAGCTATTCTGGCCATGCAATGAATTGGGACAGAGAAAATCCATACAAAGGTATAATAAAAAGAAGAGAAAATGAAAATTGAACACTGCAGCTGTTGCGAATTTTTCACTATAAACCAATCACCAGCAGTAAACCGAGCTCTCAAATGACTTACATAGCCTCAAACCAGCATTTCATTAGCTATAACAAAGTGAATAAATAACTGCCTAGGAAGTAACAGCTCCTCCTTTGCATAGAATATCAAAAAATGCAAGTATACCAAATGACGACTTTAGAAAATTGCAGTTTTGTGCCTAGCGTACTTACATAACTCAGGCAAGGATTTGCAACTGGTGCCCAAACTAGAGGGTGGTATTTTGAACAACATATTTGCACAAAATTAAGGCATCACTGCATGAAACTATTAACCACAAAAATATGAATAGTGAGATCATGATTGAGAAATGTGGTGGGTACCGCTTTACCCTAGCAATGTACGTTCACGCCCCTAACGGTTACACGCGCATTACTGGTAGCCCGATGAGAGGCCATGAGAAGAACACATCATTGACCCAGCACTTTAGCCTCAAAGGACCACTCACTCTACTCACGAGCAAAGAGTAAACTCAAGTTCAAATGCTAGCCTTTAGAAATATCAATGTGGACAAAAGGAAGCTGGGCAAATTATTTCACATTACATCAGATGAAGAGGATATAGCAATTAAATAAAATTCATGCAGATGGATAGCATTTTAGACACAAAAACAAGGCTACAGAGGATGCTACCAGAAGCCAGGTGACTAGGGAGTCCCTCACATTGCAGCTCAGTGGCCACTAGGACTTAAAGTGTCCCTGCTCAGCTGTGGGGTGGACTCGCCTTGTTTCCCTGGATTTGGTCTGAAGAAGACAAGGAGTCCAACTGGATTCACGTAGTTTATTACGTACACGGTGTGAACAATGTACGTAGTTTATTCACGGTGGCAATTCCACATGTTCCTTATCTCACAAAGTGTCACCAGCATGGGGGACCATGTAATAGCTGGTGTGGGTGGTGGGCGCTTACTTGTACAGATTTGCTCAGAAGCCTGCGCCTGTATTGTAAGTCTGCTATCTGATCCCAGAGCTGGGGACTACCTCACCTTACACAACTAAGAGCCTTCGGCATAATGGGAATAATTAAGGCAACCTGTACTCAAATGGTTCAGGGAAAAAAATGATAAATGTGACAAAATGCTAGTATTTAGTAACATCTGAATGAAGGGTACCACTTTCTAGTTTGAAACTATTGCTGAGTAAAATATTTTCATCAAAAATACTGAGTGATTTCCTTCTTGTTCTTCCCACAGAAGCCTTAACTTGACTGTGCAGCATCAGCATGCAGGACCAGCGACCTTCTCAGCAGTGTCTGTCTTCGTGCTTCTGGTCCTTGCTGTGCCCAGCCCCAGTGTCAGGGCTCGGAGTCTGCTGGCTGATCTCCCTGCCTGGTACCATTCTTTGCCCTTTCTTGGTTTGACAGTCATGATACCACAGAAAGATGAAACAGAAAAGAATACAACAAAACTCTTTCAACCATTAATGCTCTATACAAGACAAGAATTAATAATACAAGATGAAATAAAAATTTAAGTGCATTTAAAAAACTTTAAATTCCTGACATAGGAATAAATAATTCTAGGAAACTGATGTTCTCCCAGTTAAAGGTAAGCATTTTTCTACATAAGATGTTTGTTGTGAAAGCTTATTTTAATGGTAAGAAAAGAGAACCGACTTGAGGAGAAGGATGAGGGCATTTCTGCCACCCTGTGCATTGGGGAAGGCCAAAAAGTGACTGCTCCTTTGAACACGTCCTCAGTGATGCCCCAGGGTTCCCGGTGTACATTGCACACACCAGTACATAAGGTGACCTTAGATCACGTACAACTTTGCAACCTAAGGAACACTGTGTCGCCTGCAGAGATCAACTCACACAGATTACATCACATGCTGCATAACTCGAGGCTGCGTACAGCAGTACCTTATCCAGGGTCCCATAAGCTTTTGCTTACTTACAAGCTCAAGGTCTAATTGCAATGCTGAGTTCGCCTACCATGTTCAAGCATGGGTAACACTGGCTTATTTTCTGCTTATCCTTGTTTACAGGATGAATCCACACAGTAAAATATTCTACCCAGGGCACTGCTTTCCTCTATGTCCAATGCCCTACATACTGGGAAGGGAGAAAATTACGTTGCAAGAAAGATATGTCCGCATATAGTTACTAGATCAGAAGATAGCTGAAAATCTTTCTCTTTATTTCCCTCTTCTCTCCCCTTCCCCTTTCTCTCTTTCTCTTTCTCTTTCACACATGCACACATGCACACACACACAAATGCAGGCAGTTGTTTTAATATTTGTTCTTTGTTATTTTTATCCTGAATGTGCACTTGAGGTGTTCAAACCAGACAGATCCCTTATTAATTTCCTCATAGGAACAAATGTGTCCCCTCATCTTGCCCCCTGCCTTACCCACTGGCCATGCCATGAGAACCGATAGAAATCCTTCAAACATGAGTGGCCCCAGGCTTCAGTGGATTAACAATGGAGTGTTGGACGGTTATCTCCCTTCCTGCTCAAGGGAGGAGAAAAAACATTTCTTCTCCGATAAGAGGTAGGAAGAATCCCTGGGGATTTCCCTCTGAACTCTATAATGTTAACTGTCTTTCCTCACTATTTCTGGTTTTTAAAGGGGTCTAGAGTGTAGGGTATTGAGGTCTCCCATTATAATTCTGTTAGTGTTTATTCGATTTTTCATGTCCATTAATAATTGTTTTATGTAGTTGGGTGCACTGGTAGTTGGTGGATAAAAATATTAATGATTGTTATCTCTTCCTCTTGGAGTTTTCCCTTAACAAGTATGTAGTGACCTTCTTTGTCTCTCTTGATCAGTCTTGGCTTGAAGTTCACATAGTCTGGGATTATGATAGCTACCCCTGCTTTTTTCTGGGTTCACGTCACATGAAATATTGTTTTCTACCCCTTGACTTTCAGTCCATGAATTTCTTTTCGAATTAAATGTTTTTCTGGTATGCATCATATTGTTGAATCTTGTTTCTTTTTTTTCGTGCTGGAGATCAAACTCAGGGCCTTGTGCTTGTGAGGCACGCACTCTAACCACTGAGCTAAATCTCCGGCCCTAGTTTTTTTTTTTTAACTAATCAAAATTTTATTTATTTATTTATTTATTTTTTACTAAGAACATGTATTGGTACATTGCATACATAATGATCACATTCATCATGGTTATTTTGTACCTGTACATGATGTAGCTTGGTTATCCTCCCCTTCCCCACCTTTCCCTTCTGCTCCCCCTTCCCTATTTAAAGCAGGTTTATTTATATTTTTCCATTTTTTCCCTTTCCCCTTTCTTTCCCTTTTCCTTTCCTACTTTTCACCCTTCTCTCTTTCTAGTTCTCCTCTCTTTTGAATATTATCTTCCTTTTATATAATATCTATTACACCTCTTTGTCCTTATTTACACTTAAATGGATGTACCTTGAGAACATACTCTTAAGTGAAATAAATCAGACACTCATGAGTACACATCGAATTGTTTCTCTGATATGAGAAATCGTAAGTGGATCTTGTTTCTTCATCCATTCTGCCAGTCTATTTGACTGGTGAATTGAGACCGCTTACACTGATGGTTACAACTGTTGTATATTGACTTATCTTTGTCATATTATTTTCCTGTTGTTGGTTCCCTGCCTTTCCCCTCTAAATGTATAATAGATATTGTGAAAAAGAAAAAAAATTCAAATGAGAAGGACAACTAGGGACAGGGAGGGGAAAGGAAGGAAGGGGAAAGGAAAAGAGAAAAAAATGGAAAATGTAAATAAAGTTGTAAATAAGGAGGGGAAGAGGAATTGAATGGAAGGGTAGGGAAGGGGGACAAAAACCAAGGTATATCATGTACAGGTACAAATTAACTATGATGAATGAAATTGTTATGTATATCTAAAATGTACCAATAAATCTTGGTTCAATAAAAAAGGAGGGTCTAGAAAGTCTGGGCTTCATACCTCCCAAAAGGTAAATGTCTATGGAGATAACGCCTTTCTTTTCTTGCACTTCAGGGCTTGAATTGGGGACTTTCTCTGGGCTGTGGAGAGGTTTTAGTCTCCCCTTCTTCTCAGAAGATCCAGGAACAATTAATTAAGCAAATGGTCACAGACTGAATTCTCATGGTGTGCAAAGTTGTGGGAAGAAAGTCTTTACAGTAGTGCTGAGAAATCTAGGGAAGTTTTATTTTCCCACAGTAGTGATAAAGAGATTAAAAGGACGCATAATGAAGGAGTAGGACAATACGGGATATTCTTCATGGAAAAATATCTTGTAGCTCAGGGTTGGACTGTGAAATGTAATTTCCGTAAGTACAAATAGGAGATGCTGCTGCTGATGCCTTATGATTTATTAATAATAAAGATCAGAGTGTAAACAGAATAAGGGTGTTGTTAATGATTTGTAAAGTTAGAAACAATGTAATGTTTACAATGTTTACTTGATTAAACTTTCCAAAAATGTGTACCTTGTCAACCTTCAGGCATATAAAAGAAACAAAATTTAAATGAAATATAATTGATTTGAATTTACTTAGTGAAACAAGGAGGTGAAAAATTTTAAAATTTGATTCTTCTATGATATCTTTTCTTGTTAGGTCAACGAAGCAAATTTTGCATTTTGTTTTTCCTTTTAAATTAAGTAGCTGCAGTAAACTGTCTTCTAGCTAGTTATGTTTCCCATCCCCTTTTTTGTTCTTTTGACTTACACAGGGGATACAATTATTCTTCTGGGTTTACTATTGTAAAATATTTTGGGTGACAATGCACATAAAAGGAGAAAAGACATGAAAGGGTGATTTGTACTACAACACAAAAGTCTATTTTTCCTGAGAAAGGAGTGAGAATATAGCACTACACATCTAAGAACTTTTTTTGACTGATTAAACACTACAAAATGTAATTATTATAACTTTGAGCAAGTCCAGAGAACAAAATATATATTGCTACTTGCAGAAATAGAGGTTAAATGTAATTTGAAACTGAGCATACCCTGGAAAATGAAATATTTATTCTTACAAGTGATCACAAGAATACTATAAAAGACATTTTAAATTAAGTATTTTGATGTCTAATTAGCAATTAAAAGTCAAAGCTACTAGGTATAACTAAGCTTCCAATCATGCTGTGATTTGTATTTTGGATTATGTTTGGATATTTAGGTAAATCCTTTATAAACGAAGTTAGTAGATATTGATTAAACAATCTGATTTTGGGGGTTCCTTAGAGCACAATACATTTTGGAACCCGTCATGTTTCAAATATTTTAGAGTGGGGGATGTAGCTAAGTGGTAAAGTGCTAGTCTCAAATGTGCAAGTGTTTGATTCCTAGCACCAAAACAAAAAAAATTCAAGTGTTTTATCAAAAGTAATACTTTTTTTAAAAATGAAATTTATGTTGCATTATACATGTGGCAAAATAACGTTGCTGTATATTTTTAAATATGCCATCATTTACCAGTTAGCTGAAAAACAAATTGAAATATGACCTTAAATTACCCCTTTATTATGAGGTGTTTTATGTTAATGGAAAGTTCGATGTGTAGATGCTGCAAGGAATATGCAGAATCCCCAGAAAAGTGCACAGGAAGCAGCAGTAAAGGATACAGGGTTTTGAGCATCTGTCGTCTGTTCCCTGAAAACCTTCGTTGATTGTACACTGATTACTTCTGCAATTCGCTGATACAGCATCACTGCTCTTCTGTAGATTGTTCTGAAAACCCGAATGGCGATACAGTGCAACGACTTCATGTCCTCACTGCGATGCATGCTTTTAAAAACCACTACTGACAGAGGGATCTAAACTGTCTTCTGAAATCTTTCCCAAAGATTGTTTGGTTTTAAACTGCATTGATGCTGAAGTGAAACATATTCCATGTCCAGGAAAGTCGTTCCGGTGATGAAGGCCTTCGGAGCTTAAGAGTGCTTGTCTGCCTTCTAGAATTAAACACTATGAGGGTAACTGAGCCATGGTTTTATCCGCGAGTGACATGACTTACGCCGTACAGAGAATAAGGCATGGAAGATTGATCTGACATTCCTGGTGCCTCCGCGGTGATGCTGACGTGAATGACACACTGGGCATAAGGGAAGGATCGTTTCTCTTTAGAATACTCTATATTAGTTAATTAAATGATCATTGCAGGATGCATCTGCTTCATGAATGTAAAGCACTAACCCAGCAAAGGGTTCATATTTATCTGCCATCTTTTATGAAAGATTTTCAAGGGCGCGATGAGCCCATTTTACATTGCTGTTTGACATACTTAGAGATTGCTTTACCCAGCATTGAACATTGTCCTTAAGTAACTGTGTTGGATTCAGGTTATAAAGCAGTAAATATAATAGCTCTTATCCTTACCTGTAGAGGTTAATTTCTTTTCTTAACTAGACACACACTGCCAACAGAATTCTGCACATCCAAACTCCTTGATAGTGGGCTACAGTAATTACCTATATTTCTCTTAATGTTCTATTGACAATCCTTGACATGTTATATGTTTAAATTTGACCATCACTGATTTCTGTTTCTGGTTTGGCACTCTTATTCAAACTTAGTGAGATTTCTAAATAACAGAGCATAACCCCAAAACTATGTTTCTCTCTGAAATATAAGTTCTATGCGGGCAGATCTTTTTGTCTGTTTTAGTCACTACATATCTTAACGCATCAAGTAGTGCCTGGTATATAGTAGGTGCTAATACATATTTTTAGACTAACTGCCTTAACAGTATAGATGAGCAAAAGAAAAAACCTGTATTTACGGTAATATAATCACTGAAATAATACACAATAGATGAACTACTAACTATAAATAATATGACTAATATGGAAGAAATGTCACAGACCTACACACAACTGTGAAAAATCTTCATTTTAATGAATATTTGTCTTGCCTTATACTATCCCATTTCTTATGCTGGGAACATTCTCACAAATGCTGAAACTGTCAAGAAAAATTCTATTGTCAGATAGCAAAAAGTATATGTATTTAATAAGAATTTACAAATGACTTTAAAATTCTAACTATTATGACTAAAATTTCTTTCTTTTTTTTTTTTTGGTGCTAGGAATCGAACTCAGGGCTTTGTGCTTGCAAGGCAAGCACTCTAATCACTGAGCTAACTCCTCAGCCCTATGACTAAAATTTCTAAGTTATCATTTTTAGTAATTTGGTCTTCACTTGAACAGAATGACATTACAACTCTTCTGATAGCTATTATTGAATAGATATTTTTATTCAATATTAATAAATAAATATATTTTCAAGGGAGATCAGTTTTTCTAATTTTTACAAAAGTACTGATTTGGCCACTGCCAAATTCTTCTAATGTTTCCCCATTAAAAATAATACTTGCCACAGGATTGTGAAAATACTTTTTATATAGTTAATGGAGTTTTTGTCTATGCTTATTTTGATAATTTAAAAACTAATGAGTGATTGAATGATCTTTTCCCTTAAGATTGATCAAATTCATCTGCAAAACCATCTGGCCTCTAACATTTTCTTTGGGATGAGATTTTAAAAAAACAAATTACCTCAATTAATTTTTTAGTTGTAAATTATCTAGACATTTTGTTTTTATGAGCAGTCTTTATATTTTGTAGTTTTCTAGGAATTTGCTGATTTTTGCTAAGTGTTTTTAGATATATAGGCATTGAGGTGGTTTAAATTCCCTCTCGCCTCTATATTTTGTTTATGACATTTACTGAAGTATAATTGACTTACAATGAGCTCCAGATATTTGAAGTGCATGGCTTATAAATTCTGGTATACATGTATACCTATGTATACCTACGATACTCATTACCACAGTCAAGGTAATAAATATTTTCCTTTCTTCCCAAAGATTTTTGTTCCCAGGAGACTAGCCTGTCAATTTGGGGAAAAATTCTACCAGTATTTTGGTTGGTGTGGCCCTGAACTTATAGACCAATCTGGGGCGAATGGTGCCTCCAGGATAGAGTTTTGCAGGCTCTGTGTGTCACGACAGCTTTCCGTTTATCTTGGTCAGCAGTATTTGTAGTTTTCAGTGTAAAAGTTTTGAAAATATTTTATTAGATTTATTCTTAAGGAATGTTTTGCGATGTCATTGTAATGCATTTGTAAAATCTGATTTTCCAAATTTTTGCTACTAGAGTGTAAGAAGACAACTTATTTTTGCTAAATTTACTTGTTAGTACTCATAGTCATTTTATAGATTCTCTGGCAGCTTCATTATATATAACGGTATCTTCAAATAGCAATGGATTTCCTTTTTCTTACTTCTGTGTCTTTTAAATTGCCTTAAAACGTAATCCAGAATCTTCAGCACTATGTTAAATAGAAGCTGCAAATGTGAACATCTTTGCTTGTTCTCAGTTTTAGAAATACATGATTTAGTTATTTACCATTACATGTGGTATTAGCTATAGGGTGTCAGTTTGAGGAAGATTGGTGTTGTTCTTAATTTGCTGAGTGCTTTTTTTCTTTTATCACAAATGCTTGTTGAATTTGTCCAACACTTTTTGTGTATCCATCAAAATATCTATATGCATTTTTCCTTCATTCTATTAGTATGATGACTTACACTTTTGAAGACCTCATCAACTTTACACCCTCTGGTAAATTCAACCTTATCATAAGCCACTATTTACTAGGTGGAATACTGGATCTATCTTGTAACATTTTAAAAGATTTTCTGCATTTATATTTATGAGCAATATTTGTGTCTATTTTTTGATAATGTCGCTGACATTAGTATTAAAGTCATTTTCCTTAATCTTTCTTAAACTTAGAAAAATGCTTATGTCAAACTTTTTGAATGTTTGATAGGATTAATGCCTAAAAACTATCTGAGCCTGAATTTTTCTTTTGGAGTTTTCTTGTTGGTCTGTCTTGGTAAATGTATGATAAGGATGTGCATGGAATGCATCCTGTGCAGGCATTTGATACAGTGTTCTATAAACTCAGAACAAGGTAGACGATGGTATTGTTCAGATCTAATCTTTACTGATCCCTCATATAGTTTTCCTGTTAATTGCTGAGAGAGTGGTATTAATCTTTTGCTGTAGCTACAGAAATTTCTATTTTTCTTCTGAGTTCTTTCATTTTTTTCCTTCTTAAAATTTGGAATTCTTTTATTAGGAACCTGCATTTATAATTATCATGTTCCTAATAAATTACACCTTTTATTATTATTGTTTTTCTTTATCTCTGGTATTACACTTTGTATTGAAGTCTGTTGCATTTAATATCACAGCAGCTGCTATAGGTTTTTTATTCTTGCGGTTGTGTTTAAGTATGTTGTATATACTACAATATACTTTCAATATAATTGCATATTATATCAGATATGCCGCTTACAGGGAGCATGTAATTGGTTCTTTTTAAAAAATTTTCTCTGTTTATCTCTGCCTTTTAAAAGTGAAGTATTTAGACCAATAACAGTTAATAAAAATTTTGTTATGGTTGGACTTAGGCATACCATTTTATCTATTTCATTTCTCTTCTCTGCTTTTACTTTTTCCTTCTTTCCCTTCTTCTCTCTCTCTCTTTCTTTCTTTCTTTCTTTCTTTCTTTCTTTCTTTCTTTCTTTCTTTCTTTCTCTCTCCCTCTCTCTCTCTCTCTCTCTCTCTCTCTCTTTCTTTCTTTCTTTCTCTTTTTCTCTCTCTCTGATTCTCTTCTCTTTCTGGTACTATTTTTGTGCCACTAACTTGTTCTTAAAATTGCTTTGCTATCTGGAATCATTTGTGATTCCATATAAATTTTATGAACACCTTTTTTATTTCTGTGAAAAATGCCATTAGAATTTTGATAGGGATTGCATTGAATGTATTCAGTGAGGTTTTTTTTTTTTAATTTTGTATTCATCTTTTAATTTTTTGCCAAGAACATGTATTGGTACATTGTATACATAATGTTCACATTCATCAGGTTATTTTATACCCGTATGATGTATCTTGGTATTTTCCCCCACCCTTCTCTTCTGCTCCTTGGTTCCATATTTACAGCAGTTTTATTTATATTTTTCCATTTTTTCCTTTTCCTCTTTTTCTCCTTTTCCCCTTCTGTCTTTTCTCCCTTCCCCCTTTCTAGTTCTCCTCTCTTTTCAATATTATCTTCATTTTATATAATACCTATTACACCTCTCTGACCTTATTTACCCTTAGGGTTACTCATATCAGAGAAACAATTTGATGTGTACTCATGAGAGTCTGATTTATTTCACTTAAGAGTATGTTCTCAAGGAACACCCATTTACCTACAAATGACTCTAGCTTATCCTTTCTTATGGGAGAGTAGTACACCATTGTGTAGAAAAACCACATTTTCTTTAGCCATTCATTAGTTGTTGGACATTTAGTTTGTTTCCAAGACTTAGCTATTACAAATTGTGTTGCTGTAAACATGGCTGTGAATATATCCCTGTGGTATGATGATTTTAATTCTTCTGGGAAGATGCTCAGTAGAGGACTAGCTAGATCAAATGGAGCCTCCAGTTGTATAGTTTTTTGAGGAATCTCCACACTGATTTCCACAGTGGCTGGACCAATCTACATTCCCACCAACAGTGGAGGAGGGTTCCTTTTTCCCTACAGCCCCGCCAGCATTTGCTATTGGTTGATCTTTTCATAACTGCTGTTCTTTCTGGAGTGAAATGGAATCTTAACATTGTTTTGATTTGCATCTCTCGAATGACTAGTGATGTTGAACAATTTTTTAATTTATTTATTTGCCATTTTTATTTCTTCATCTGAGAAATGTTTATAAATTTCAGATGCCCATTTTTGGATTGAGTCTTTGAATTTGGGAGGTTTGATTTTTTTGAGTTCTTTGTATATTTTAGATGTCAGACCTTTGTTTGAGGGACAGCTGGCAAAATTTTTTTTTCCCAGTCTGTGAGTTTTTGCCTGCTCTATTGGTGATTTCTTTTGCTGTGCAAAAGCTTTTTAATAGGATGTAGTCCCAAGCACTGATTCTTTGTATTATTTCCTGTGCAGTCTGGGTTCTGTTCATAAATTTTTTCACTACCCTTATGACTTCAAGAGTTTTTCTGAGTTTGTTCTCCAGTAGATTTAATGTTTCTGTTTTTATGTTTAGATCCTTGACCCACTTCAATTTTAGTTTCGTACATGGTGAGAGACATTTCTCTAGTTTCAGTTTTTGACATGTGGCAAGCCAGGTTTTCCAATGCCATTTGTTAAAGAGGCTATCTTTCTTCCAATGAGAGTGTTTGGTTCCTTTGTTGAAGATGAGATATTTGAGTTTGTTTGGGGTTTTTTCTGTGTCTTCTAATCTGTTCCATTGATCCTTGGGTCTGTCTTTGTGCCAGTAACATGCTGTTTTTATCACTGTAGCTTATAGTATAGTTTGAGGTTAGGGATTGTGATGCCCCCTAACTTGCTCCTGTTGCCCAGGATTGTTTTTGCTATTCTTGGTCTCTTCTGGTTCCAGATAAATTACATGATTGTCCTTTCTAATTCTGAGAAGTATGTTAGTGGTATTTTGATTGAAATTGCATTAAATCTGTATAGTAATTTAGGAAGTATGGCCATTTTCACTATGTTGGTTCTTCCTATCCAGGAACATGGGATATCTTTCCATTTTCTGATATCCCTTTCAATTTCCTTTTTTAGAGAATTATAGTTTTCAATGCAAAGATCTTTTACTTGTTTTGTTAGATAAATTCCTAAGTATTTCATTTTTTTTGATGTGATTGTGAAAGGTGTATCTTCTGCTATTTCTTTCTCAATGAGTTTGTTATTTGTATATAGGAATGCTATTGATTTTGGGGTGTTGATTTTTGTATCCAGCTATGCGACTGAATTTAGTTATTAAATCTAGAAGTTTTTTGGTGGAATTTTTGGTGTCTTCTATGTAGAGTATCATGTCATCTGCAAATAATGATAATTTAAATTCTTCCTTTCCTATCTTTATTAATTTTATTTCTTTCTCTTGTCTAATTGCTCTGGCTAATGTTTCTAGAACTATGTTGAATAATAGTGGTGATAGTGGGCATCCTTGTCTTGTTCCAGATTTTAGTGTCAAAGCTTCCAGTTTCTGACCATTTAGTGTGAAGTTGGCTGTTGGTTTGAGGTAGATGGCATTTATCAGATTTAGATATAGACCATCTATTCTTAATTTCTGTAGTGCTTTTATCATGAATGGGTGTTGGATTTTGTCAAATGCTTTTTCTGCACCTATTGAGATGATCATGTGATTTTTGTCTTTGACACTGTTGATATGGTTTGTTATGTATATTGATTTGTGTATGTTGAACTATCCCTGCATCCCTGGGATGAATCCTACTTAGTCATAGTGTATAATTTTCTTGATAATTTGTTGCATTCTGTTTGCCAGTACCTTATTTAGAATTTTTGCATTATGTTCATTAAGGAGATTGGCCTGTAGTTCTCTTTTTCAGTTGAATCCTTTTCTGGTTTTAGTATTAGGGTAATGCTTGCTTCCAATAATGATTTTGGAACTACTGCTTCTTTTTCAATTTCATTAAAGAGTTTGAGGAATAGTGGTATTAGATCATCCCTGAATTTTTTGTAGAATTCAGCTGTGAAACCATCAGGACCTGGGCTTTTCTTTGTTGGTAGGTTTTCAATTACTTCTTCAATTTCAATAGCTGATATTGGGTTATTTAGTATTTTTATCTCTTCTTGATTCAGTTTTGGTAGATCATATGTTTCTAAGCATCTGTCCATTTCTTCAGTGTTTTCCATCTTGTTTGAGTAGAGGTTCTTGAAGTAGGTGTTGATGATCCTTTTGATTTCTGTAGGGTCTGTTGTGTCTTCACCCCTTTCATTTTTTATTGCACTAATTTGGGTCTTTTCTTTTTGTGATAAGATTGGCTAGGGGTTTGTCTATTTTGTTTAGTCTTTCAAAGAACCAACTCTTGATTCATTGAGTCTTTGTATTGTTTTCTTACTCTCAGTTGCATTAATCTCAACTCTGATCTTTGTAATTTCCTCCCTTTTACAAGCGTTGGGCCTTATTTGTACTTCTTTTTCTAGATATTTGAGGTTCAACATTAAGTTGTTTATTTGAGCTCTTTCTGTCTTCCTGATGTGGGAGTTCAATGCAATAAATTTCCCTCATAGAACTGCTTTCTTGTATTCCATATGTTCCAGTATGTTGTACTGTCATGATCATTTAACTGAATAAATTGCTAAATTTCTTCTTTAATTTCTTCTGTGATCCAGCTGTTGTTCAGAAGGATGTTATTTATTTCCATGTGTTTATGTGTTTTTTTTTTTTTTTTTGGTTTCTGTTGTCATTAAATTTCAGTTTCATTGCACTATGGTCCAATAGTACGCATGGGATAATTTCAATTCTTTTGCATTTACTTAAGTATGCTTTATGAGCTAGTATGTGGTCTATTTTGGAGAATGACCCATGTGCAGCTGAAAATAATGTGTATTCTGCTGTTGTAGTGTGGAATACTCTATATACATCTACTAAGTCCATTTGTTCACAGATTTCATTCAGTTTTGATATGTCTTTATTGAGTTTTTGTCTAGTTGATCTATTTGTGACAGTGGGGTATTGAAGTTTCCCATTATAATTGTGTTAATGTTTGTTTGATCTTTCATGGTCCTTAACAATTTGTTTTATGTAGTTAGGTGCACCAATATTTGGCATGCAAATATTAATGATTGCTACTTCTTCCTCCTGGAGTTTTCCTTTGAGAAGTATGTAATGACCTTTTTGTCCCTCTTGATCAGTCTTGGTTTGAAGTTCATTTTGTCTGAGATTAGGATAGCTATCCCTGCTTTTTTCTGGGTTCCTGTTGCATGCAATATTGTTTTCCATCCTTTGATTCTCACTCTATGAATATCTTTTTGGGTAAAATGTATCTCTTGTATGCAGCATGTTGGTGCATCTTGTTTCTTGATCTATTCTGCTAGTCTGTTTCTTTTGATTGGTGAGTTGAGACCATTTACATTGATGGTTACAGTTGTTATGTATTGACTCATCTTTGCCATTGATCTTTTCTGTTGTTGGTTCTGTGTTTCATCTCCATTTAATGGCTTGCCTTACCTGGTGGGCTCTTTTTACTTATGTCCTTGTAATTATAGGTTCCCTTTTCCATTTCTAGGATATCCTTCAAAATATTTTGTAGAGGTGGTTAAATTTCATCAGTTTTTTTTTTGTCATGAAAGTATCTTATTTCATTGTGGAATTTGAAAGATAGTTTGGCCGGGTACATTAATCTGGGTTTGAGATTGTTTTCTTTTAGGATTTGAAATAGTTTGCTCCAGGATCTCCTTGATTTAAGGGTTTGTGTTGAGAAGTCCACTATGATTCTGATGGGTTTTCCTTTGTAGGTGATTTGTTTCTTTTCTCTAACAATTTTCAGTATTCTGTTCTTTTGTTGAATTTCTGGAATCTTGATTATTATATGTCTTGGTGTAGATTTATTTTGGTCATGGGTAATTGGGGTTCTGTATGCCTCACTTGCTTGTATGTCAAGTTCTCTTCTTATGCTTGGGAAGTTTTCTGTCATTACTTCTATAAATTGTCTTTTTAGATCCTTTCCACTGTCCCCTGCTTTTTCATTCACTCCAAGCACTCTTATATTGTTCGTCTTTGCATCATCTTGTAGCTGTTGGAGTGATTTTTCGTAGTCTCTATTTTTAAGAGGTGTTTCTTTTCATTGTCACTAATTGCCTCTTTGTCTTCTAGGTCTGAGATTCTATCTTCACTCTCATTCAGTTGGCTGCGTATACTTTCAAGCAAGTTTTTGATTTCTTGGACATCTGTTTGGATTTGTTTCATGGGTTCCATTTCTTTGCTAAGTTGAATGCTCAAATTTTCCATTGTTTTTCTAAACTCCTCTGTTTTTTTATCTGTGTCTACCCTGAACTCACTAAGCAGGTCTTTCATTATGATTGTCATCTCTTTTTTAACTTGGCAATTATTTCTATTCTGATGTTCTCTATAGCCTCACCCATCTGTTTCTTAACTTGTACTGCTATCATTTCTGAGAGTTTGGTTGGCTGTCTTCTAGTTTCCTCTATCTCCATGTCCTCTGGATTTGTTCTGGGTGGGCTGGGGCTCTGGGCTTGTGTTTTATTTCTGTGCCTTGGTCATTTTCTTAATATACATATATATTCCCCCCACTTTGTTCTCCTTGTTGATTTTATGTTTGTAGGAGGTTATGTTAAGAAAAGTATCAATGCTTTTCGAGGAAAAGTCTGTCCTTATGGTGTCTTCTAGGTGTATGCAGTTGCTGGGTCTTGTGTCCATTATATCTCCAGAGCTTTCCTCAGTGGTTCAGTATGGTTGATTCTACTTGTATTGGTGAGGAACTGAGGCTCCTCAGCAGGCTGCCCAGCTGAGATGGAGTTGCTGGTGGGCTGGGGGACTCTGCTGGGCCCGGGACAGGAAGTTCTCACAGGTCCTAGGCTCTCAAGTAAGCTGCTGAGTTGTGCTGGAGTCACTGGAGGTGTGAGCAGGCCTGTTCAGGGCATGGGGAGGGTGCACTCACTGGCCAGAGGCTCCCCAGCAAGCCACCATGGTGCAATGGAGTCACCTGGGTCACTGGTGATGTGGGCAGGCCTGCTCTGGTCCCCGGGAGGGAGATGTCCCAGGCCCAAGGTTCCCTAGAGAGCTGCCAAGCAGTCCCTGGTGGTCTGGGGAGGTTTGAGGCAGGGGAGGGGGCCCTCACAGGCCCCAGGTTCCCCAGCAAGCTGCCAAGCCACACGGGAGTCACTGGTAGCCACCCAGCTGCCCTGACAATGAGTTTTTAATTTCAGAGTTCATCCTTATGTTCTAAGATTTCCATTTGGTTCTTTTCTACATTCTCTACATTTATAGGTATAATTCTTCTTTCTCTTTAGCTCAAGTGTTTTGTCTTACTTTAGCTTTCATATCTGTAAGAGCTGCTTGAAAGCTTTTCGTTTGAGAATTCTAACAATTTGATCATCTTGGGTTTTTTGTGAGAATGGGTTACTTCACCCACTTTTATATATGTTGAGTAATTTTGCATTTTCAGTAATTTTATTTTTATTTATTTATTTTTTGTGCTGGGGATTGAACTCAGGGCCTTATGCTTGTTAGGCAAGCACTCTACCACTTGAGGTAAATCCCCAACCCCAGTATTTTTAATTTTCTTTTTGTACAAACTATGGATTTAACTCTAATCCTCTGGATAATGTTGAAATTTTTGTTTCAGTAGGTGAGCAACACAGGTTTGTTTAGTGAATTATGTCTCTTTTTATGTGTGGTGTTAAAACCACAGGCAGACTGTATCATTTTTCTGGATTGGGTGTGTCCCACACATGGATACTTTGGGAGTGAGTGGATATTTGTATGAGTTCGTTTGTACAATTAGGAGGCATTCATTTTTTACTCTAACCCTTTAGATAGCTCCCCCTTCTCTTTTGTGGTCACAGGAGCATTCTCTGACTCCACTAACAAGAATGGTTGTAGGTTTCTATGGAAGAGCTAGCTGTAGGGGCAGCACTTCTCTGAGGTTGTGTCCCATTCTTGGGGAAGCTCATTTAAGGAAAAGGCTCCATGGAACTCATTTCCATGTGGGTTGAGTCCTCAAATATTGGCTCCCTTCTACAATGTAAACTTCCCTCTGGTATGTTCTGGATGTTTTTTAGAATTTATAGATGAAATCAGGAAGAGGAATGGACCATAGGCGATTTCTGCCACTGCACATAGTCTTCCTTGGTCTCTTATATTTGCCTCTACAGCCCCTGTGAACATTTGCAATAAGTCCCTTCTCACCCTGCAATGGTGTTTACTTGCACGGACCTTCAAATAAAGCAGAATTCATATTTTCCATTCTATTTTACTAAGCCAAGCTAAAGAATGTCTATTGATCTCAATAGCATTTTTCTTTACTTCTCATTTTAATCATTCATTGTTTAATCTAATGCCAATCTATCATCCTTAATATGTACAAACCCACATTAATTAGGGTCTAAGAAGATCTAAGGCAAATATCATACTATTATTTTTATTTTCATAGCACTGTAGATATTTCTAGGCATATTTTAGTTGTTACATGGATACAGCAGACTTCGTAGAGTTAGTAAAATGTTTTCCTTGTAAAATATAAATTCTACTAAGTAGTACATACACCAAAGTTTTTAAGGCCGATTCTAAACTCAGCACTCTTTCTATGGCACCTGCAGTTTCTTCTTTTTGAATTACTGTTAAGGAATCAATGTAATTCTCCAAGTGGTAAAATCAAAGCATTTTCTCACCTTCAGCATCAACTACTGTCTCAAGAAATTGGATGAAAGTGCAAATAAACAGTAGAAACTATTTTCACAGACTTAATCTTGGTATAAAAAAAGTCTACTAAAAATTAGAGAAAATAAATGATTTTATATATATATATATATATATATATACTTGTGATGTGTGGATTTTCAGATGGAATTTGAATGTAGGAAATTAAAATTAATACATTATGAAGGTACTTGTCTTTGGTTTCCTTAGGTCAGAGAAAACAACAAACAACAACAAAAAAACAAGTTGAATGTTATGAAAAACTTTCCAATTTGAAAGCTGTAGAATAAAATATTAAAATTGTTTGCATGAGAGATTATATTAGATAATAGAGATGACTTTTGTTTTAAAGAAATATTATTGGTAGTTAAAAATACTACCATTTGCTGTTGATTATATTCAGTAGATAAGACACCATATGGTGTATCACAGTTTTTTAATGTTTTAAGAAGAAAGATTCAGTGGATCTGCACCTGCCTCTCTCATATTGCTTATCTGCATCCATAGATGAGGCTAAGGAGTGACAGATCTTTCTGGAGCAAAGAAAACATCCTGCAAATCTTTTAGGATGGTTTACTTCTTGTATAGAAAGGTAGTGCATTTTGTAGGGCTTGTACCTGTAGTTCTTTTTACATTAAAAGAAAAATTCCCTCTCCTGAGTTCATAATGAGGTAGGGCTCATAGTGTTCTGAGTACCTTGGACTACGACTGTGCTCTGATTACATAAGGATGCGCAGGGCTGAGAGGAGGGTAATGCTGTTCTGCAAACACTTTCCTATTCACTTTTCATCACAGAGTGGTGTGAAACCAAGGGGCAGGCAGAAGAGAATTTCTGAGAGAATTTATACCAGTCACTCGTAATGTTTATCCTCAGTAGTGCTCTGATAGGTGCCTCTTTGGCTACAGATGGTTGCTGTGCCCCCGTCATCTGGGCTCCCTGCCAGCGTCAACTTAATTTAAGAGAACAGGTTAGATCACCACCCCAGGAACAGGAAGTTATCAGACACATGAATGGTCAGCAAAGCATGATACTCAGAAAACAAGTTGCAAGGATAAACTAGAGTCATTTGTATGTAAATGGATGTTCCTTGAGAACATACTATTAAGTGAAATAAATCAGACACTCATGAGTACACGTCGAATTGTTTCTCTGATAAGAGAAACCATGGCTGTAAAAAAGGACGAATAGGTGTAATAGATATAATATAAAAGGAAGATAATGTTCAAAGGAGAGGAGCATGGGGGGGAAGCTGGAAGGGAAAAAAAGGTAAGAAAGGGGAAAGGGAATTCATGGAGAAATGTGAATAAACCTGCTGTAAATAGGGATGGAGGGAACAGAAGGGAGGGGTTGGGGAAGAGTGGGGAAAACCAAGATGCATCATGTACAGGTACAAAATAAATGAGATGAATGTGATCATTATATGTACATTCTACCAATACATGTTCTTGGTTAAAAATAAAAAAAAAAAAGAAAACAAGTTGTATATCAAGATGGAAGCTTATGATAAACCACAGAATTAAACAACAGGTAGAAGGAAGATATCAGAAATTGCATACATTATATTACTATGTTTACGTGTATCTCCCTCAAAAGATTATATTTCTATGATGATTATATGTATCTATACCTAATCTATATCTACATACCCTCAAAAGCTATGTACTTTTAGGAGCTACAAGAGTTTTTTTTTCTCTTGAGGACAAGGAAATTGGCCCAGGTATGCACGTTCATCTCTAATGGGAGTGGAAGATGTGAATATATTTTCAAGGAAAAGAGTATTTCATCTCAAAGATCGCCATCTTATCATTCACATATTTGTACCAAAGAATCAAACTTCCACTTAAAATTCAGCATACATGGTGGGAATTATAGATTGGATTATCAACAAAATGTCCTGGAAATTATAAATCTCAATGGAATTGGCATGGTATTCTTGGTCATTTTAAACACTTCTCTTTTCTCTCTCCTTTATTAAAACACGAAAAAAGACTCCTGCAGATATATACGACTGAATGATTCATGAAATAAGTATACCATCTGGACAATTTCTCTAGTATGAATGCATCATTTATAAGGTCAAATCACATAGTAGAGTCTAAACTTTCTCAAGCAAGAATTTCTGTGACTAAGAGTTTCTGTGATGAGTGCGCATAGCATAAAAATACTGCTTTTTATTTGTAGTCAGTTCATATATGATCATGGACACCCTTGACTATGGTCCCAGTGAGGAAGAAACAGCATTGCTTTGGCTATGTGAACACAAAACCAAGTGCACAGTAGGTGTTAATATAAGGTTGAACAGGAGATGACTTTAGAAGAAAATTATTTTCAAGGATGGGTGTAGAGAACTGAAATCAGGTTAACTGTATACATTTCTTTTTTGTAGCTACAGTATATGGACTGAATGAAAATATTTTCTGTGAAGTTACAGAAGATCTAATTTTTATCATTTTACAAGTAAAAGATGTTGTTTTGCTCAAAGGATCATTCAACTTTTGCCATTTTAGGTAAATCTGTATTCTTTTTTGTTTGTTATTTTATTAGTACATGTTTACAGTACATAATGAACACATTCATCATGGGGGATTTGTGCCTGTACATAACACTTCTCAATTCTTTTTTATTTTTTGTCCCTTTCCCATCCCCTTCCTCCAACTACCTCCCTCATTTACAAAAGCTCTATTTCCATTTTTTCTTCAATTCTTTTTCTTTTTTTTTTTGGTTTAAATCCTTTTTCTCTTCCTCTCCCTCCCTCCCATTTCTTGTTCCCTTTCCCAGTTGAACAAATTTTTCCTTCTTCCTAATATCTATCCTCTATTTTACTCATCATTTATACTTTGGATTTCTCACACAAGTGAAACAATGTGATATTTAAACTTGTGTGTTTGATTTAGGATTATTTATGTGTGTGTTTCACTTAGGATTATGATCTTGAGATGCATTTATTTACATAAAAATGTCTCAAGTTTATCCTTTATGGCAGAGTAGTACTCCATTGAGTATAAATACCACATGTTCTTTATGCATTCATCTGTTGATAGGCATATGGGCTAGTTCCAAGATTTAGCTATTATAAATTGTGCTACTATAAATATGGGTATGCACGCATTACTGTGGTGTGATGATTTTGACTCTTTGGGGACGATATTTAGAAGGAGACTAGCTAGGTTACATGGAATTTCTAGTTCTAGTTTTTTGAAGACTCTCCATACTGATTTCCGTAGTGGTTGTACCAGCTTACATTCCCACCAACTAACTTTTCACATTTTTTTTTAATATACTTAATTGCTGAGGTGGATGTAAGCATGTCTCATGCATTGAAAACTAACACAATTTACATTCTAATTTGGAGCAACAGCCTTAGTTTGCCAAATAATAGGTGGAATTAAATAACAATAAAAGATATGGACACAATTAGTTGCAAAATTCTAGTGAAATTAAATCAGAAGTTTGAGGGATTTCAATAGATTAGGGTTCATATATGTACATATACATACATCTCAGTAATTTCTCGTTTAGAAATTTCTAGTATGCGAAGCACTTTCCCACTGTCAGTTACAATACCATGACAGTCTAAGAATGATTGCACTAAATTCATAGATGAAGGAATTGAGACTTAACCTTGGAAAGATAATAAGATTCACTCTGTTTCCTAACACACACACCTACGGAATACTGCGAAGGTGCATCAAAAAGCTTTATGTTTTGCAGCTTTCAACCAATGCTTCTTCTTTTGGCCTATCCTCATTTATTCAGGTGTTTTCTGGTTATCATCATCTATCTTCAACCCCAGCGCCTATATCCTTCTTATTCTAGGGATAACAAATATCAATAGTAAGTATATTCGTAATTTCACTTTCCTAACGTTTCCTTAGTTAGGTTTTCCTAATGTATCTAATGGAAAAAAAGTTTTCCTCCTGGACAAAGTTGTTGAAAATATGTACAATCCAAAGTTTGTTCTCCCACATTGGTTAAAACAATGGCGGTTATATGCTAAAGTCTACTCTGGCGTTGTCTTTTGAATTTCTCAGTATCATGGAAGTTTTCATTTGGTTTTTCTTCGTGTCATTTTTCATTGTCTCTTTAGTTCAACGGAAAAATATCATAGAAATTTAGAAGCCATTAATTCCTCCTCATTAAACTTCTTGTCTAAGTACTTTAAACAAATAATTTACAACTTGATCCAATTATTTAGAGATTGTTTCTAACCAAGTGATTCAACATATTCCTTAATGAGAAATTTATGCATAGACCGTTCTTTGTAATTCTAGTCATAAAAATGGTTATGGGAGACTGTGATTCTTCTACGTTAGTCCAAAAGTCATTCTAACTACTTACAAATGCAGACAAAAATAGATGAGGGCTGCACCTTGAGTTCACATATGGTGTTTTATAAGTAATATTCATTTATTATTTTATCTGACATTTATTGAACACCATGCAGTGTGGTAGGTTCTAGAGATACAATGGGAAACAAGGAACATGTTAATCATTTGAATTATTTATTACTTGTAAACCCCACTAGAATGTGAACCTTATGAGATCAGGCTCTTTTGTGTTGTTTGTGGTTGCCCCTAGCTTCTAGGATAGTGCTCGGCACATAGTTATTTTCCAGTAAATATCTGTTGACTGGTGAAGAACGTAAGCAAGTAATGACAGCAACGTAGTAGAAGAAATGATCAAAAGTAAATATTAATAAAATATATGAGATAATTTTCAAACTGTGACACTTGCTAAGAGAAAAAGAATCCCTAAGTGACTAAGAAAATGGAGATAGAGATTGTTTAAACAATGTGGTCAGAGAAGGTTTGTCCAAGGCAGTGATGCTGCCTTCACCTGAGAACTGGACTCAGTAGAATGGGGACAAGCACGACCACAGGAAGAGGAGAGAGGAGCATGCTGTGGCCAAAAGCGATGCACAGAAGGACCGAGGAGAAGCTTGGCCTGCTTGTGAGCTTGGCAGGTGAGGGCTGGCGAGAGTGCAGAGTGAAGGGGAGAGAGCCACAAGAAGTGACAGATCATTCAGGAGCCTCGCCCTGCAACAGTGTTCCTAAAAAATGAAGCAACAGGCAAGACTCGCTACAGTTCCAGGCTTCCTGCATCTAGGAGAGCCCTGTGCATCCCATCTAAGTAGAGGGTGTTTGAATGGTGCTTCAGGAAGTTTTGTTTCCAGGTAAAAGGTGCAATATGACTCTTCCACGGCTGTAACTCTTTCCTCCTGCCTTGAGTACTTGTGATGCCTGAAACTAAGGTCACCCATCTTCTTGGTGGTGCAAAAGGGAATAAATAATCTCAGAGGAGTCAGTCAGTCCTGTCATCCTTGAGCTGTCGAACCAGCACGAGAGGCCCCAACAGTATGAAAGACACTTTGTAATGTGAGAGAAACAAATCTTATATTTAAAGCAACTAGTAGGCAGACTTCATCTTGCTGGTAGCGCTGTGCATTTTGGGTGGGTACCGTGACAGATGGACCGAAGCTGCCAGTTCAAAGAACTGCACTGAACATGCATTGAAGAAGGATGTTTGACAGATAAGCATCTTGTAAAGACTGGACAAGAGTGAACTAAACAACTGGCATTTTTCTTTATTTGGAAAAAGAAACGGATTCGGAGGACGAGGGAATAGACATCCTGGCTCTTTGGGTTTCTCGGCTTCAGCTTCATCAGCTGTGAAATGAAAAGGCTTAGACAAAATGACCTCTAGAGTAGAGTTCCTTTTAATTCTGCAAGTGTATGCTTACAATAATAGTCCTATTCTTTCTGTTAGTCTTGACGGTGCATAAATGTAGGGACATTGATTCTGCAATGTGAAGAGGAGAGTGTAAGTGGCCTCAGTTTTCTTCCTCAAGTCAGTGAGAGTTGAATAGAGGAAGCACCGGGAGCCGGCGAGGGTCAGACTGAAGTTGTACAACATGAATTATTCATGGTTAGGGCTCAGTGTTCTGGTTCTATTCCTTCCAAAGTGCTCTTCAAGAGGATCAAAAGCGGAGGGGTGAACCGCGTAGGGGACCCCGAGGAACTCAGTGTAAAAAAAAAAAAAAGCACGGGTGGAAATGTATGTCTACAACAAAATGAATAGAAAGCATCAACATTTCTGAGTAGTGTCTGAAGGTTTACACAAAACAGATGTAATCTTTTGTGAACGTCTACTTTAGATGCTTTTTCCTTTTTAAGCATTTTTCTTTTACTTATTGACATTTACAATTGAATATAAGCTTTTGCTGGCTATATGTCTCGTAAATATTGTCTCCTACTCCATAATTATTCTTATTCTGTACCATAACTTTTAGTGGGCAGAAATTTAATTATGAACATAATTTGGTTTATGAAAGAAACTATTTTATTTTATTTAGTGCTTGTAATTCTGAGATCTTGCCTATCCTTTTGTAATGACTATGTTATTGTCTGGATTTCAAAAGTTTTATCATTTTACCATATATAGCCTCACACATGGTATATATACATATATATAATGAATATATATAATGAATTACATACAAATGAATTGCAAATATCTATCTATAATTGACTTGGAATTGATTTCTATAGATGCAAATTTTCCTCTTTTGAAGTTTGCTAAAATTTTACTTTTGTTTTTCTCTTTAACATAAATGGATGCTGAAATTTATCAAATACGTTTTTCTGCATCTGTTGAGATGGTGATATTTTTCTTATGTTCATAATATGGCAAATTATTCTGAGATTTTAGAACTGAAAACACCTTGTATTGCTGAAGTAAATGCAATCTTAGTCTTTTCTGTGATTTTTATATGGCTGGGTTTGTTTTGCCAATATTTTGTTTAATATTCCTATTTACATCGATGTCACATTATGTTGCATCTTTAAATAGGTTGGGATGTACTCCTGCCTTTGTTCTGTGAAACGATTGTGGAGGAGTTGAATTTGTTCTTCCTAAACAGTGGTTGAATTTGCTGGCTAAAACCACTTTGGTTTAGAGTTTTCTTTATGGAAGTTTCATAATTATAGACCCAGTGTCTTTAATGGATATTGGATTGTTCAGTTTTTTTTTAATTTGTTTTTATGCTAGTATTTGTAAATTAGGTTTTCTTAGAATTTTCCCATATTATTTGAATTTTTCAATGTATTGGGACATATTTTATGTAGTATCTTTTTCTTAATGTCTAGGACTGTAATGATGTTATATCACAAGTTTAAAAAAATAAATACCTTTTTTTTTTTCTTTTTTGCAGTGCTGGGACCTCATACCTCATACCCAGGGCTGGGGCCATGAACCCAGGGCCTCATACATGCTGGGCAAGCACTGTACCACTCAGCTATACCTTCATCACTAAACGCCCAAGTTTTGCCAGTTTTTAAAATGTTTTGCCAGAAATTTATAAATTTTAAAATTTTGTCAAAGTGCCAACTGTTTCTTCCTTAATTAATTAGTAGAATTCACTAGTGAAGATATTTGGGCCAGTAATTTTAGTTAAGAAATTACTCTTTAAATGAAAAGAAAATTGTGAAATAGGCACAATTTCCTTCAGATTCTTAACCTGTTGAATGTTCCTGACAATTATTTTCTTTCAATGAATTTCTAATGTTGAATATTTAAATCAATATTTCATGCCTGTCTTAAATGTTGGCATTCTTCTGTCTTGTGCTTTTTGCTTTATGTATGGCATATATTTTCTCTAAAATTATAATATGATAAATGGAAGATTAATTATATTCATTATTTTATTAAAACTTTTCCTGTGATGCTTGCTTTAAAACCTATATCCTTGTATCTAACCCTGCATACGAAGTATTTTCCTCTTAAGTACTGCTTTGGTCCTACATAGAACAAATGTTTTCTAAATCACTCAAAGCAAATCATCAAGACCCTAATGGACTTGAATTTTATTTAATAACGATAAAGAGAAAATATTTAACTTGAATGCCAAAATTTATAATACAGATAATGGCATTTATGTTGTCTTGTTGCTAACCCATATTTATCATAAAAGTTTGCTCTTATCTTTTCTTATTGCTCTGCCATTCTGATACCTAAGAATCATAAAATCTTCATCAAATAAATACTTCTATTGTTCTATTTTCTGACTCACCGACACAAAGTGGATTTCATGCAGATAATCTATGAAGCTCAGCTAGTTCTTTAAATCCAATAAATGTAGTATATAAATATGCTTAAAATTTAGGATGAAAATCTTTAGAGTAGATGAATTATATGAGGAAATGTAGACTACCCTAGATACAATGGTTTTATGTTCATAAATTGAGTAATTATTCAGTGACAAAATAGTGAATATATCACTGCTTTAATAGGCTTGTTTTAACATAAAACAATTCGACATTCTTAGGATTTTACCTGGTGTATAGGGTTGAATGCAGGCAAGTGTCATAGGACTAGTATGTCAAGAACATACTACTTGTTTTATTCTAAAATAGACATATTAACAAACCAACAAATAACTTTCTCTGCATAATCTAAGGAGACAGGAATTGTGAATGTGGGGATATCTATGGGTAGCTTAGGTTCTGAGTTCACTACTATATTATATCAATCCTATATCTCTTCCCTCCAACCTTGATCTTCCTAGTTGTCCCCTCTTCTTTACTCCTGGATGTCCTCCCTGGGGGATTGACTCCTCCAGGGCAAGAGGAAAGTGAATCCAGCTTCCAATCATCTACCTCAGGCCTCCCACTGTGTATTTTCCCCCTTTTATTCCTGCACGATAGTAGCAACACTTGCTGATAAAGCCGCTCAGCATTCTATCTAGTCTCTGAAAGTATATTAAAAGGAAACTTTTCCCATATGCCTAAAAAAATCACATTATGTGTTTGTTTCTCTTTAAATGATTGAAAACATTTGTATTTCACCACCTAATAAATATTCACCTTCAACTTTCATTTAAATAAGTTTCCCCTTCCTATGTAGAAAAGATAAATCCTCTGCCCAAATCTTCCCATCCTCTTTCCAAATAGCCAAACACTTTGAATGGATATATTTCAAATTAGTGTGCTCCTTCCTAGAGCAATTAATGCAGACCGTGGAGCAACCCAGAAAGTGAAATGGCAACGAACCATGTTTACTTGGTGAATCAAAGTATTGAGCTCCATGATTGCTTTTCCGCAACCAAATTATGAATGAAATCATTATCTAAAATGAAGAATAAAACAAAATAAAACTCAACCCTCCAAAAAAAAATTCCTAATGAAGTACCTACCCTGGTGAACCTTCAATGGAGTTGTGGAGGCACAACATATCTGTCATCCTCCCTGTAATGCGTTTCGGTGACTATCAGATCCCAAGCATATTATGACCATCACTGATGTTTTAATATTCCCTAATTGTGCACTAAGCGATGCTTCTGTAATTTGAAATATATTTCCTTAGAGGCCCAGAGACTTTTTATATTTTGAGGATTTGTGTGTGCCCATGTTTTAAACAGGCAATTGTACACCTTTAGGTTTATCTTCTTCTCACTATAAATATCAGACTCTATAATTAAAAGCATGAAGCTGCAGTACTGAATAGATGGTATGTCTCCCAAAAGTGCAACTTGAAAAGAAAAAAAATCCGTGTAAAGCGACGGGAACGTGCTCTGTGATTATGTGCTCTGGGGCAGTTGCGCAGCAAGCATGATGGGGAGTTCAAATTTGCAAGCTCTGCAGGAAGAGTATGCCTATTAGCAGAAACCAGCTGTTGGGAAAAAGCTTGCCCAAAGTAGAGAAAGGATGTCTTAATTTAGCTCTGGGCCACATTTATTACTGCCAAAAAACATTTTTTTTTTTTTAGGAACTATCAACTCCATTCAATTAATAACATTTCTGTAAATTTATGCAACCCAAAGGAAATATTAAGAACAGTCCATCCAAAGTAAATCAATCTCTACTGTTCAGCAACTCCTTTCTTTTGCCATGTGGCCTTGGTAGGTTCTCCAAATTGCTATTTTTCATCCTGGCCTATGTAAGCAAACAATATAATCAGATGGTATGAAATGTTTGTGCTTTTCTTTGTAGAGTGACCAGATTATTAGCTAGATCACTAAGTTCTCTTTCTGCTTGAGCACTGAGAACCAGAGACAACTGCTTGAGGATTAGGATTAGGGTTAGGGTTAGGTTTCAGGGTTTGCATTAGGGCTAGGGTTAGGGGTTAGGGTTAGGGTTAGGGTTAGGGTTAGTGTTGGGTGTTAGGAGTTAGGGTTAGGTTTAGGGTTAGGGTTAGGGCTAGGGTTAGATTTACCGTTAGGGTCATGGTTAGTGTTATAGCTAGGGTTAGGTGTTTATGTTAGGGTTATTGTTACGATTCGGGGTTAGCGTTAGGGTTAGGGTTAGTTTTTGGGTGAGAGTTATGGATCTCAATCCATAAGTTTTATGTGATAGATTTTTATCTTCCTAAACTTGAATATAATTTTGTGGCAATATATGAGTTCTAGAAATACTTAACCTAAAAACAAAAACTGCACAAGGATAGAAAAAGAAGGTCTAGTTGGAATTTCTATGTCCCAGTATGTAACATTCTTATTTGAAGCTCTGGAATTTCTTTATTTATGGAGTGATCTGCTTTTTTTTTTTCTTTTAACCTATTTCAATAAAAGGAATTTTATTTAGAAGCTACTAATGACCAGATAAAAGTGTAGGCACTTTTTATGCAACATCCATAAGAAAGATCTCACAACTCATTTAGATGATCAGTGATTTATAAATCTAAGTGCTACATGCTGTGGCATTACTCAGAAGATTAATTATATGAGGACAGAGAAGAGGAAGAACAACAAAAGAGACAACTGATTCAGCCTTAGTGTGGCTCGTATGTGTGCTTTGGGTGTCTGCACGTGTGTTTGTGTGTGTGCATGTTCACTTGATCAGAAACGAGACCCTGAAATCAAGAATTGAAATATAATTGGGTTCATTTAATTTAATCTGTGATAACATAGGGGAAGGCATTTAGGACACAGGGATCGGCATGGACAGAAGCTTTGAATTCATGTAACTTCTTCAAAGAGGATCTGAGGACTGGGGTCAGAAACACATGCAAAATCTTAGTCCAGAAGTTTTGGAGCAAATGCCAAGAAGTTTGATCTTTACCCTCAAAGGAATGAAAATAGATTTAAAATAAAAGAATAACATTCAATTGAAAGTTTAGAGGTTTCAACACCCTGGTCTTTCCAAGGCCTCCAACGGCATAGGCAGTTAGAACGTGGGTGAAGTTTGGACTTTTAAGCATCTGTAAGGTGAAGGACAAAAGTGTTACATACAGTAATATGTGGAACCAGTATATTTTCTGGACTATTATATGAATTTAGTAATTAAAAAAAATACCTGAATGGGTAAAAGACTTAAAAACCTCTGTGGGTTACCTAATTATCTCTGTTTTCTGGACTTAATATAGAAGTTGAGATATTGTTTGACCCCAACTCACAATATTTAGTTTATTCTATGCCCCATTAATGTTGTGCCTGAAAAGATGCTTAAATAGCTCAGTCATTCGGTTTTATCAGTCATAAATTTATTATAACAGTCACTGATTGAAATTCTGTATATATGTCAGTGTTCTAAGTGTTAGGTGAGTAAAGACAAGATAGCCAAAATTTTATCATAAAACAAATTACACTCTCACCTTCTCCCATAAACAAATTTCATATATCATGGATCTTAATTTTTAGGTGAGTGGCATATTCATTGCATCAGGGTAGTTCAGGAGCTATCATGTTTATTCAGTATCTCATTTATTAATGCTATAATCAAAGAACTTGATACTATTTTATTCTAAGTGCTCACCAAATCTCAATTTTAATTAAAGAAATATTTCCCTTTAACTTTATCAATCAATCAATCATTAAAAATTTGATCACATTTTGCCACCCAGAGCATATCACTGCACATTCAATATCAATTTCATTATTTGTACCATATTAAAATGTGATTTTAACAGATGGCAATTGACAACTCTGCACTTTCAGGGAGAAAATTCTGTTTGTTTCTTCCATTTTAATATACACAGACTTGGTTTGCTTTTTAAACATGAATAAGCTTATTTTCTTCCACAAATTTAAATTCTGTTCTTGTCCATGTGAGTTTCTTTTCCAAAAATAATTTTCTCAACTGCTGTAAAGATTTATAACTTAAAGAGTAAATAGGAACCCTGCACCAATCCTTTGGGGAGATTCTTCAATAATTTCTTCAATGCTTCATTTACATATGAATTGTACTGATTCAGGGAAAAATACTGTTAAATGCATAGATGGCAAAAAATGGGAAAAATCAATTAACTGTCAGAATAAAGGAATGATTACAGTCTATTGTTTTGACTTCCATTCTGAATGCAAGAGGTCAAATAGCATGTGAATCTACTTACTTTCAAATTTATTTTGAAAGCTAACACTTTAATGTACAATACTTAGAAAAATTTAAAATCCCCATTTTCCAGACTGATTTAACTATCTTGAAATTACATTTAACATAATTAGAATGTATATCATAAGCTTACTGCCCCATTACTGTAAATTTTCAAAAGTTGGATGCTTAAATTTTTCCCATTTCAGCAATTTTTTGCATTTGTTTTCTTTCCAAATAAAAGAAGAGGAAAGAAACATTTAAATCTGCAAGAAAATTACACAGTACATTCATAGTTTTCAATATATGGGCCAATTTGAAGTGTCATTCAGTTATAACATTAAATAAGCATTAAGTACATTTTATGAATTGAATAAAAGAGTCCAAAGCTTTGCATGCTTGGATGATATCCAGAGGATTTTTTGGATAACAGATTGTGGTGAGCGTCTCATTTAGACAAAGAAAAGGGGACCAGTGCATTTAGAATCGGGGGTCAGCCATACTTCCTGCTCTGCAAAAAAGCACAGGCTGTAGCAACTTATTTAAAGATTACAGAGAATAATGGATGGGCCTTTGTGCTAGAGCTACATCATGCATCTCTGGTGAATGATTCTTTCTCCCCTAACCATAATAACAATAATCAAGGCAATTCACATTAACTCACAGCCAATTATGAACAATTTTCTATGTTGTTTTGTAAGAGGTCACACCTTTCAACCAGCTATGTGAAGAATATTTAGTGTCTACCTTGTAGAGATGAAGAAACAAATTTATAAGATTTACCAAAAGGCACTCGAGGAGTTAGGACATGAGGTTGTGGATTTAACCTCTTAGTTCCTACCTTCATTCATTGAGTTGATTACCCTGAGAGCTCGACCTGTGTTTGTCTTTCCACACTTTGCCACCCAACTGGGAAGCACATGTTCTCCACTCTGGTTCTTTTCTACTTCTCCAAAGTCTCTAATGTCTTCAAGGAGTTTTCCATTTCTCTGTATTATAGTCTGATTTTCAGGAGATATGGCCACTAATTGTGATATGTGAACTATACTGGGTAAGAAATGCCTAGCAGATTAGGAAAGCATGCTCCTTTACTGAGTGGGTCATGGAGACATGGCCTTGGGTATGATATATGGTCCCTTGCCCATTCCCCTCTGATACTGTTCCCTGCTCTGCTCTCTGACTGCTATGAACTAAGCAACTTGTTTTGTCACACCCTTTTGCCATGATGTTCCTGTTTTGGATCTTGCTGACTATACACTGAATCTCCCGAAACTAAGAGCTAAATTAAACTCTTCTTCCTTTAAATTGTAAATGTCAGGAACTGTGTTCAGCAGTTGGAAAGCTGGTTAATATAGAAAATTGGTACCAAAGGTGGGGTCATTGCTGAAACTATCACTGACCATGTTACGTAGAAGCCTTTGAACTGGTTTGCAGGAAGAGTTCAGAAAGATTCAGAGATGTAAGCTAGAAAAGCCCTAGAATGTTAACAGAGCTTGATGTGTAATTCTGCTTGGAGATCAGAAAGCTAGAATGCTAACAGGAATGGACACAGTAAAGGCCAGTCTCAGGAGGTTTCAGTTGGGAACAAGGATTCCATTGACAGTGGCAACTAGATGGCTCGTGTGTTGCACTCTGGGAGAAACTGTATCTATATTTTGCCCATGCTCTGAATTTTGAAGGAGACTGAGATTGAGGGTGATAGGCTAATAATCTGGCAGAAGAAATTTCACAATAGTGTAACATTCAGTCTGTGGCATGGACACAGTTTTAGCCCAATTTTAGTGAGAATTTGGTGCAAAAGACAGAGCAGAAAAGTTTGAAAAACTTAAATTTCGGCCCAGGAAAAGAAATGTCTAATGTTGGGACAAAGGAAGTGGAGTTGCAGAAGAGATTAGTACCATTGAAAAGAAACCAAGTAGTTTGTACATACACAAGAAGAAAGATGCCATGAGGGTATCTCAAGACCCCACCACAACAGGATTAAGGGTTCACAAATGCCAGTCTTTCATTGGAGAAGACAGTACCTAAAACTCCTGCTTGAGAAGGGCCTTCTAGGGAATTGTTTCCTGGGATTCATTTCACTGCACTCAGCCATCAGGACCCCAGAGGTTGCTGCAGTCATGGTCAAAGGGAGCCTGGCTACTGTTTCTATGGATAGAAGGTCTTTATGTCACCCATGTGATGCTGGTTTTGCTGGCATGTATGGAGATCATTCAGAATTTGTCTGTGTCTGATATATACATACATATATATTATACACACACACACACACACACACACACACACACACACACACATAGTCTTACAGGTCCATCAATGTTGTAGGAAGTGGCAAGATTTCTTTCTTTTATAAGTCTGAATTATTTTCCAAGGTGACTATGTATATATGCATACACATATAGGCCTTTATTTATCTACTGATAGGTTATTTTTATATCTTGTGAATGATTGTGAGTAATGTTGCAATAAATATGGTGGTGTCATCACTTAAGGTAGTGATTTTGTTTTCTTGGCTACATACCCAGAAGTGGCATTGCTGGCTCATATGGGACATTCATGCCTGAAGTCTCTGCCATCATTTCACAGGACCATCAATGGACTGTGGTGTATTACTCCCACCTCACTAATTCTTAGGGTTTGGAGTGTTTTCCAAAGCTCTATCTTCTTTTCCCATTTCCTCTGTCCCAGATCTCTGAGGCATCTCTCCACTGACGAGATGAACCCTTTCATCATGTAGAATCATAGATAAATTATTGGATGCTGCAGCTATGCATGTCCCTCAGGTCTGGTAAAGTTGAAGAGTTTAAAAAGAATAGTTTTCAGGACAAAAAAGTTTTTGAATACTGGACAAATGTTAATTGCTCCAGGAAAATCAATCAACAGAAAATTACATATATCCTTCTAAACTGTTAGTGAGGGAGCTTGCTTACATGTAATATGATTCCTGGGCAGTTTCAGCCTTTAACTGACTGACCCTCTCATTTACAGACTTTACTAAATTCCTCTCAGAGGTTGAGATTTAAAACTTTCCTTGTGTTTATTTCTCTGTTTATGCTTCCCCTGTGGAAAACAAACATTGTAAGTTTCTTCCTTGATGCAGGAAAATATAAAATCAGAAATATGATTCTTTCTTTAAAAAAGAATCAGCTTTAATTAAAGGGCAGCTAGGCAATTTCCTGGAGGAAAAATACTTGTCTATTCAGTTTCTGTCTTATAAATCCCTTCTGGGTGCATATTAGAAAGCTAAAATTTCAACCTAAAAAACTAGACCAAAAAGCTTTGGGTGGATAACTGAAATTCTTTGAAGCACAAGGCCCTGAGTTCGATCCTTGGGACAAAAAAAAAAAAAAAAAAAAAAAAAAATTGAATGAAATTTCTCAAATAAATTTAAACTTGACTATACTGTATCCTTGGGATAGTGAGGAGTTCTCTATCGTGTTCAGTATGAGGAGAAAAAGTGTTCCTTTCTTGTCATTTTACTCTGCAGAAATGTAACAGCTTTGTAAGAGTTGATATTAGTGTTGCAAGTTCAGGTAACTGAGGGAGATCCTAGATCCTGATGAGAGGAAGTAGTGATAGTGTACAATGACCTGCACTTGGCTAAAAGACACAGAAAGAATCAACTTAAATGAATTTATTGTATTTTAATCTTTAGATAACTTCAAAGTCAAGGTCTTTATTTTGAATGTACATACAAACTATGATGAAATTTCTAATATTTGGAAATGGTTTCTCTGCCACAGCTGTTTAAAATATGCTCGAAATGTGTTTGTGATTCAAATCCAAATCATAATATCATGATTTTTTTTTATTAGTACATGTTTGCAGTACTTAATAATTACATTTATTGTGGGGGAGTTTGTACATGTACCTAAAACATCTTAATTCTTTTTTCATCCCCTTTCCCTCCCCTCCCTCTTAGATCCCTCCAGCTCTTGTTCTTGTTCCCACTTTTTTTTTTTTTTTTTTTGGTGGTGCCGGGGATCGAACTCAGGGCCTTGTGCTTACAAGGCAAGCACTCTAATCACTGAGCTAAATCTCCAGCCCCTTGTTCCCACTTTTAAATGCTCTATTTCCATCTTTTTCTTCAATTCTCTTTTTTATCATTTTCCCTTTTCCGTCTTCCTCCCTTGCTCCATCTCTTGTTCTCTTTCCTATTATCTTTAGTTTGCTCTTTATTTATATTTTGGGTTACTCATATAAGAAAATCATGTGATATCATAACAATATTACTTTAGCTACCTCTTGGCTCTTACAGCATTTTACTTTTTTTTTGTCTTTTTTTTTTAACAAGAACATGTATTGGCACATTGTATACATAATGAATACATAATGATCATAATCAACATGGTTATTTTGTACCTGTACACGATGTATCTTGGTTTTCCCCCTCTTCCTCTCCCCTTCCTTCCATTCACTCACCCCTCCCTATTTGCAACAGGTTTATTTACATTTTTCCATTTTCTTTCCCTTTCATTTTACTTTCCTTTTAACCTTCTTTCTTTATCCCCCTTTTCCCTATCTAGTTCTCCTCTCTTTTGAATATTACCTTTTCTTTTTTTTTTTACATAATACCTATTATACCTCTTTGTCCTTATTTACACTTATGGTTTCTCACATCAGAGAAACAATTCCATGTGTACTGATAAGTGTCTGATTTATTTCACTTAAGAATATGTTCTCAAGGTACATCCATTTACCTGCAAATGTCTCTAGTTTGTCCTTTTTATGGCATAGTAGTACTCCATTGTGTAGAAAAATCACATCTTCTTTAGCCATTCATCGGTTGTTGGGCATTTAGGTTGTTTCCAAGACTTAGCTATTACAAACTGTGTTGCTATGAACATGGTTGTGCATAGATCACTGTGGTATGATGATTTTAATTCTTCCGGGAAGATACCAAGCAGAGGAGTAGCTGGGTCAAATGGAACCTCTAGTTGTAGTTTTCTTAGGAATCTCCACACTCATTTCCACAGTGGTTGGACCAGTCTACATTCCCACCAACAGTGGAGGAGGGTTCCTTTTTCCCCACAGCCCGGCTAGCACTTGTTATTGGTTGATTTCTTGATAATAGCTATTCTTTCTGGAGTGAGACGGTATCTTCGTGTTGTTTTGATCTGCATCTCCTGAATGACCAATGATGTTGAACTTTTTTCATATATTTATTTGCTATTTTTATTTCTTCATCTGAGAAATATTTATTCATCTCAGATGCCCATTTTTGGATAGGTTCTTTAAATTTGGGGGTTTGATTTTTTTGAGTTATTTATATATTCTAGATGTTAGACCTTTGTCTGAGGGACAGCTGGCAAACATTACATCATTAATATCAGGCTCCTCCAAAAGCTATACACATTCCTTCATGTAGGTAGCTTACTTATTTCCCAGGACAAGCTGTTGACCCAACCCACAGGAAAACTTGGGTTTGGACACTGTTAAAATCTAACTAGATCAAGTGATTAAGAGTGAGCATTTTATTGTATATGGAGTTCCTTGAAACTTCTGAAAATCATATAAGCAGCTAACAAAAAATAAAGAAAATATAATAATTATATCAACATGAAACAAAATAAAACTGAAAATCATGACATTAAAATAGTCCCGAGAAGCTGAGGCAGGATTGCTGTGAGTTTGAGGCTAGCGTGGACTACATAATTCAAGGTGAGCCTGAATTACACAGTGAGACCCTGTCTTAAAACAAACAAACAAACAAACAAACAAGGAAACTAAGTCTACACTTCAGTAATTATTGTGTCCAGGACATTCTGTTAAAAGTTTTCTACATTTGACAGTTACAAAATCTTTTGAAGATGTACTCTGATGGGTATAGTTGTCTGAATTAACAAGTCTTGAGAGCAAGAGGCGAATCTGTTTTGTGAGCTGTCATTTCTCCAGAGTCTGACAGAGAACTGTACTCCTTTAATATTTATGTGTTTAATTATTGAACAACCGTTGTCATCCCTGTTTTACAGATGTGGAGACAGGGTGTCTGAGAGTTACGTGTTCATTCAGAGACACACAGTGTGTACATGCTGGACCTTGAAAATTGACCCGAAGGCCCAGCTCTTAATCGTGTTCTTGTGCCTTCCTGCACCGACAGGAAAAGTAATTCTGGTTTTGTGTTACAGATATATAAAGTTAGAGGTGTGGAGACTGTTCGACATGTGCAACATACAGACACCAAAATTTGGTTTTACACCTTCAACTGACATACAGTTTTCTCTTATTCACTAGTCTAAAATGATGTTATGAGTTGTGTTTAGATGTGCCCACAAAGCCTCATGCACTCCTAGCTGGGGCTTTATCAGGGGTGGCTGGATCTAGAGTATGATTACTAAATTAGTCAACTGATTGGTTTGGCATATTTCTGCTGGGATCAAGGATGTGATGCAGGGATCGATTCACAGGGAAATAACAGGATTGAGGGCGTTAGTGCTACCTGCACTAAGGGCTAGTAGTCTGGATAAGATACACAGGAGAGAACAAGGTCCCTGCTTGGCTGTCATTGCTTGCTTGCCGCCTTGCCACCCTGATTTAGAGCCAGCCAGTTATGAACTAAAACCTCCACAAACTGTAAGCCAAAATAAACCTTCCTCCTTTAACTTTAGGTGTTGAGTATTTTGTCTCAGGAACGAGAAAAGTAACTAAATGACATGAAAGAGCGTATCTTGCCAGTATTAAGCTGATAATCATGGTCTGAATTCAATGGCAAACGGACTCATTCTGCCTCGGTCAAGCAGTCTGTGCTATTGCTGAAATTCTCTAAACCAAGGAGGTGGCTATACTTTATTAATCATTCAAGACTGCAACTTAAAACTATCAGTAGAACAAAAATATCTTCTCACTTGCAAATTTCAAAATATCTCCCATTTCTCACTGAAACCCAAAGTGCATCAACTAAATATAAAATTTATTCTAAGAAGTGCATCAAATAAATACAAAATTCAGTCTAAGAAAATGTTGTTGGTTTTTTTCACCCCCGCACCAATTTAGACTGCACGCCTCCCAGTGAGAAGTCAAGTTCCTAGTAGCCCCAGGAGTCTCTCCAATATCCCCCTGATGCCTTTGAGATCTATACTAAGAGAGACAGTAACTCTCATTCAGGTCTTTTGCCTTCTCCTTGTTCTAAGGAATACAAAAATACTCTGGGAAAATATCTTGAAAGTGAGTGCTTTTGACTGAGATCCAGATTGATTCTAGACCCTAAAACTTTTAAAACATGCTTCCCCAGACAAAATTCAGAATCGATATGAGATTCTTGAAAGGTGTACTTTGGGAATCTTGCCATGATTATATCCTGACTAAAATATATTTCATATACGTGAGGGAGAACAAAACAAACACAAATGCCATTTCTCTTAAACTCTATTGTATTGAATGGAGAATGACTTCCCTCATTTTTCGTTGTTAGACAGTTAAAATGTGGACTTATGCTGTTATGAATTAAGCAGACCTTCTAACGTTAAAAAAGAGATTTGAAGCCTCTGGAAGGTTTCAACAAAATAGCAGGGACCAACTGTTTGTTGGATGTAGGAGCTGATATTATTAAAAAGAGGGGCTCCTTTAGTACTAAAATATATATAGCTGGCAGAGAAAAGTGGACAAAATCTTGTTTGTAGCAATTATCAAAGGAGACTTTTTAAAATATGTAATGGGAAAACCAGATTCTGTCTGGCACTGGTACCATCCACAAATTCCTCTTTCCACTTACTCTTGGTATCTTAAATTATTCTTTTATGCACACTGACAAGCCTACAAACATAGATCTTCCTAGGATTTGAAATATTCATGTAGTTCACCAAGTTGATTGGGAAATGATGGCCCCCAGTCAGCCTTGCATAAGTTTAGCTGTCTAATTCATTCTGTCCAGGATCTGGTGAAACTAGGAGAAGCTAATTACTAGATGACCAGCTCTGCAGATTTCTGCAAGTGATTCATATACAGTAGTGTGTATTAAGATAACAGAAGCTTGCAGATTCCTAGACATTCACTTAAGCAGTCACAATACATCGAAGATAGAAAGATCATCCTGAAGCATTTACGTTCTTTCAAAATGAGTGTTTACAAAATTGTACATGAATCACGAAGCAGTTTTAGTGTTAAGCTGAGGAAAGGAATAAATATAGACTATGAGTAATCTTTGAGTATGCTTATTTATTATGACCCTGAAGGGTTTTTTTGGTTCTGTTTTGTTTTGAGACAGGGTCCTGTTATGTAGTTCAGGCTGGCCTCAAACTCCTGAGTGCTGGGATTGTAGGTGTGAGCCACCATGCCCAGCTTCTTGAGGGATATTGTTTTTTTTTATTGCTCTTCTCCTCCAATTCTAAAATCATCTTAACTATTTAAAAAAAATAGGTAGGGGATATAAGATAATTTAACTCATTATTGGTATAATGGCCCAAAATCTTTATTATCACTAGTATCAATTTTTTCATCCTTCATTGGATATGAGAATCCTGTTTTAGCGTGAAGCATGGCTAGCTAGTAAGAGAAAACTGGGAAGGTGAAAGCCAACAAAATGGGAGGAACCTAGTCCCTGAAAGATACTGAACGACCTTTTGATCACTAATTTTTAAATTCCATTTTGTTACAGTATCTTAGTTTGTGCTCTAACTGGTGTGGTGTTAGAGTACTATTTATTCAGGTATTCATTTTGTGGTATATTTGATGCTTAGATTTTATTTCAGTTTAATTCAGTTCTGTGTTTAGTGATCTAAAAACAGGCTTCTACTCCTTGTCAAGATGAAATAACAGGGACTAAATCTGCCCCAAAATAGCCAAGAAAAGCAGATATAATACAGAAGACAATGGTTTTTGAGACATAGATGTTGAACAATAAAGAGTACCTCCTAAGAGATGGAAAACAATGAGATGAACTCTATGATTGTCCTATATTACTATTTTAGAGAAATCTTGGGTCCTGGTGGAGGAAGAGAATCCAGGAAGCTAATAGTAGTGTTCCTGATTTGAGAATAGGAAAGGACAGAAGAAGGGAGGAGAGTGTGCTTGAGATTTCCAGAGGATGCCTCTTACATATTCTAGTTAAGAGCTGATGAGCACATATCTGGGAGGAAACTACCCAGGGCTGGGGGCAGGGGAATCAAAACAATTAGAGACAGGGCCATTAGCTGAGGGAGAACTCAGAGTACAGTGCCTCTCTCCACTGACTGAAAATAGAAAAGTTTGAGTCCCAAGGTGCTTTTCAAAAGTCCCTGATCCAGTAGTTGGGTATTTTTGTCCTTGAATAAACACTCCTTTTCCTTGGCTAGCATATTTTAAAAGCAAGACCCGAAATGATCAAACTATTTCCAAGGAATGCAGTCATATCCCAGAAGACCCGCAAGAACACTTACTAGAATACAAAAATATCCAGCACCCAACATGGGGAAATGCACATAATCTGGAAATAAGTCACAGCTGACTCTCTGTGCTGAGAAGCATGGCAACATAATCTACAAGAAAAGGAAGAACCAACTGGAACTGACTCAAACGTTAGAATAGACAAGAATGACACAATTAGTAGGGAGAAAACATCAAAATAGCTGCTGGAAATACATTTCATATATTCAAGCAGTTAAAACATAGAGGAAATAAAAAAGATTCAATATTTAGCAAGTTTTTGAACAAATAAAATCCAGACTGATAGTGATCCAGAAGTTGGAGAATAAACCAGACAGGATATTTATCCATGCAAACCAGAGGCAAGTAGAGGTAGACACTAGCATTTTAATGGAAGAGAAATCAAGATGTTTAATGTGCAACAGAGACTCTCAGTGTGAGGCCAGGAGACTCCTCCGGATGGACTGTTACTGTATACTCAGACTCTCAAGTTTTCTGTTTTATTTCTTTGTAAGTATCTTGATTGTTCAAGTGTGTAGTTGTACTTAGATGACTTACAAGCGTGAAGAGCATGCTCCTGGTAATCCTGATCATGCAGAGACAGGCAGGCAGCACCATCACTCTTTGGTGTCTTTGGTGATTAGGTCTGGGATCACTTTGTCTTCAAGGAATCAGCTAACAGTTTTCACTGCAAAGCAACATTTCCCAACTCAAATCTGTATATTCCTGAACACTTTCAGATGCACTTTGGATGTCTTCAGGTTCTTTGCCTCTAAATTAGTAGTTTGGAATGCTTTTGTTGGTCACCATTCACTACCGAGTGAGTGGCTTGTGTAAGTTCTTGGGAAAAATTTACCAGTAATTTAAAAATTTCAAAGAGAATACTTCTTGTTATGCTTGTGATGGTAAAAGAATTTTGAATATTTTGTATAGCTTCTTGAAAATGTACATGGAAATATTAATTTTCAGTGTCACAAGAATGGGAAAGTTCAGAAAGAAACTATAAGACAGTACTGGAAATTTTGGTGTTGTAGAGTAGTGAAAATCTATAGTTAGATTGCTAGAGTTACAAAATGGCATTTATGTCAGCTACAAAATAAAAGCAGCTTTTGATTCTCCAAGCATAAATGAGATAAAGCAAATATTTATCCTTAAGACAAAATTGGAAGAAACTAAATTTGACTTGCTTCAAAAACAACAATTGAATTTAAAGGAAATTCAAAGATGATCGATAACAGATATCTTCTGTCTTACTTCATATGATTTCTTTTTATATGGGGGAAATACAGAAAATAAGGAAATTTGTTTTGCCATTGTTTAAAAGGCTTTCTTTTTGAACAGCATTTATTGTAGTACGGATCATATGTTATTTTTAGGATCTTGGTTCTCTCTGCATGCAATGGAACTTATTCTTGGTCTGACTTGCCTAAGCTGTTAGGAATCACTAAAACCCCCTGACGTTTGTTGAAACTGCACAGAGCTAGGAAAAAAACAATTGACATCTCAAGGTCTTATCTAGAAGAACAAATTTATGAAATCAGAGTAAATGACACAAACTTCCAAACTGAGATACCCATAAGTACGGTAATTCTATGTTCAATGAAAAAAAATATGAGATTTTAGAGAATTATTTTCCATATACGAAATAAGCATATGATATTCAAGTCATTCATATTTGGGGAAACTCTAGGATCACTACAATGTGTTCAGTTATTAAAACTGTAGATAAAATGAGCTATTACAAATATTTGATTCTAATATTCAACTTTTATCAAATTCAATTTTCACTGGAATAAAACTCAGTTCTTAAATGATATGGTTTAGATATTTCTAACTATGTCTTTAAAAATCTAAATCTATTCCTTTTACCTTTTTTTGCTCAGTGTCCAGTAGTTCTAGCTAAGAACAGAAATGAACATTTTTACAGCTTTATGACATTTACTACCTGTTACAATTTTGTCAGTTCAAATCTTTAAAGCCTATAAATGTACATTTCACATCTGCACAAGGAAGCGCTCATTTTGTCTTCGTTCTTCCTAGTGTGGACGAGAACAGTCTGTGGATACTGGCATTGGAACAGACACCTGTAGGATGGATAAACACCTTCGGTTTATCATCACTCACTCTCAGCCAAGTATCTGATCTGAGTCGGCTTCAGACATCAGGAGTCACCAAGCAGGTGATTTTTTTCTTCTGTAATTATCCATCTGTGACTTTAGCCTGGTAAATATTTAGGGACAGATGATGGGTGATTTCAGTGTATTCTATATGTCTTAAGATTTGTGCACTGCAAATCTAGGATACATGCATTTGCTGTTACCCTTGCTATGTCAGTCAGTGACCTCTTTCACATAACCATACTGAGGGCTTTTTAGACAATGTTACTGACTCATGGCAGTGAGTAAACAAGAGCTTCCTTCTTCCCCAAGGGAAATTAGATGGCTTTGGCGGAGAGATCTATTTATCCAAGATAAGCCCAGAACTGTGTGTTGGTGGAAGAGTTCACCTGGAGAAGACAAAGGTGTGCAGTTCTGAAGAAACTAGAGACGGAAAGAGGCCGCTTGTGGAATAACCAGGGGAAGGAGGTCAGTTCCAGTGGGCCTGAGGAAAATGATAACAAGGTCTTGGATGATGCCAGCCAAGCCAGGCAGCCTGTTGGCTCACTGCAACTTATTGGCTTGAATATTAAGGGTTTTTTTCTGACCTATGAGACCCTCAATTCATCATCAGCCAACTTTGCTGCACTTGAGCAGCTATCCTAATGTAGTCCTTTCTTCCCATAATTCTCGGATTCCCAGGATAACCTCATACTTATAACACAAATATTATTGTATTTTTATATTAGAAAAGATGACTACTATTTGAGAGAGGACTAACAAGAATATCTTACAGCTCTGATGCGTTTTTAAGTTTTCCAAAGTGATTTGGACCGTTACTTATTAGCACATTTAAATCTTGCATCAACCCATGGGATATATTTTAGAATTACTGGGCTTTTTGCTGGATAGAAAAAGAAAAAGCAATTGCAAAATAGTGGGAAAGGAGGAAAAATGAGTGAAAAAATGGTTGATAGCAAATGAGTTTGCGAGTTAATAAGGATATTGGATCTATAAGAAGAAAATAATGAAAAGCTATGAAAAAAAGAGAATGATTTCATTTCTCTTTCTTTGCTTGTGTGGGGTGGAATATGGTGAAATTCCCAGGGAATTTCAGCTCAGTGATTTTCTCTACCTTTGAGATATTTTCTTTTGTGTATTTTCTGTGGCTATTTTTTTATTTTCAACAATACTGCAGGATTCCTGGTGACATTATGGACTATTAGGGCACCTTGAGGAAAGATCCTGAAGTGATTATAAAGGTAGCAGGCATTTCACATATAATCTAATAACTTTAGTTCCATTTAGCCAATCAGAAAATGGTAGGAACAATGATAATAGGACCATTTTAGGGTTGTGTTAGCCTGTATCACTCATCTCTGTGAGTTTTTGGAGGAGGTTAATTCATGCCGAATTACCTAATTTCCAAAATCATGATCAGGAATATACAACCACTATCACTTCCTAAAAGGCTTAAAGATTTGTGACAGCCTCAATAATTATTTACAGAATTGTGGCAGATTGCATTTGTAGGAAAGGCAAGCAAGGTGAAATGATACAAGTTTAATATCCTTTCCAAATTCAGACAGTCGCGATACAGCATTAAATAAGCTTGCAGTGTCCATTTTAATAGAAAACTGGAGACACTTTATTCAGACTATGTGATGAATCTGTATATTATTAATATCTATAAATTCTAACATTAAATTAAGCGAGGCAGGATTGTTACTAGTTTCCAAAGTGTAATTTAAATTGTGTAAATGCTTCTTTAGAGGGTTTTTCTCAGTGTTTGAAAATGACTTCTCCAAGGGCCAAAGTTGAATTCTATTGTCCAGATATTACGGGGTGTAAAAGGTAGTTTGACATATTCATTTGCTTTGGAAATGTAAAAAAACAAAACAAAACAAAACAAAAACAAACACAGTATTGATTGATTTGCTTTAAGATTTTTTTAATTAAAAAGGTATAGTTATTTTTCTTAGCTGTAAATGTGCTATTTGAGATTGTAATGGAGAGTTGATGTCCCAGGTAAAAGCTAAGAAGGTGAAGTATGCTATGAAAATATATTTCTCTTTAATAAGATCATTGAAAGATTTCACTCATTTTACAGGTATTCGTTGAGTGGTTAGTATATGACTAGCACTGTGTTGTTTACTAAAACACAGCAAAGAAATTCAAGATATGGTCGTTACCTTTCTTTATAAGCATTTTGAAAATAATTTGGAAGTGATGACTTATTCACTCCAAATAATTTATTTAGCAAGGCACAATACAATCTTTTCCACATATACAATATAAATAAGAATTCAATTAGAGATAAATTATTGCCAGAAAAGCAAAATATGTTGTTTTGCAGGAAAGGGAGTGAGTTTCAATTGGCTTGTGAAATGGATGGATTTGGGGAGACAGAGCAATAGCAATTTAAGCATCATAAGAAATGTTTACAGCAGATAACAAGCAGGATGTGTGCAAGAGAAATGACACTGGAGGGACTGGTGTGGAGGTTTGAGATGAGATATAGGGGAAATTATGGTAGGTAAATTAAGGACAGAAAATCGGCATCCTTGAATGACAGGAAATCTGGACTTTATTTTCAGACAAAGGGAGACCACTGACAGTATATGGGCTGAAATTATCATTTGAAGGAGATAAATCTGAAAGCAGAATAAAACAGGTTGGATGTGATATAAAAGTATTATGTTGTCAGAGATATTTCCTTGACTATAGTTTCCATTTTACAATTTGCTAGCTGTAGTTCACTGAACTTTTCTGGACTTCCAGAAACTAATCTGTAAGATCTGTGGGAAAGTGGCTGAGAAGGTCATTATTAGATACAAATTTTTTTCATACTTACTTCCTTTTCAACCTAGATAGGAAGACCAATTATACAATTATACTATTAAGCCAAGTCTGAGTTAATGACGGTCTGGGAAAAACTAATGATTTTCTAAGAAAAAGGAGTGAGAGAGAAACAAAAAACAAAAAACAAAAAGGTCAGAGAGGGACCCATTCTTGAACTGGTTGATTTCCAAGAATCAGGAATAGAAATAAGTTAGTTAAGAGGGTTCTGGTATAAAATAATCAGAGAAAGCACTAACTCCTCTGGAATATTGGCTATGATATGACATAAAATATCCACAACTTAGTGTAGATGAGTAAAATGTATTTATTATGCCCTTAAACAATAGCATCGCTTCTGGTCATGTGCTTTTCTGTTTATTCTGCGCTTTTTTTTTTTTTTTTTTTGGTGCTGGGGATTGAACTCAGTACCTTCTGCTTGCAAGGCAAGCACTCTAACCACTGAGCTAAATCCCTAGCCATTCTGCGCGCTCTTTCACAATGATTTATCTATTTCTTGACCCTGTTATCTTTCTTAGATAATACTTGTATTCCTCTTATTAATTCTCTCCATACACTTTATATTGAGCCACGTAGCTTACTACTGCAGACCTACAGATGGTGACAACTTGGCAGAAAGTTAGGTAAACAAATCCAAAGGGTTATAGGAGCAAACAGAGTATTTAGCTAGTTTAAGTCATTAGTTTCATGTCTTTCTTTTTTTCCCTCTTTTTAGTATTTCTGTTTTATTTCTTTTTTTATTTTTGGTAAATTTTATTTTAACGGTACATTTTACATGTACGTAGTGATAACATTCCTCATAGGGGATTTGTACCTGTACATGATATATCTTGTTGCTTCTTTTTTTTCCTATTTCCATCCCTCCCTTCACCTCCTCCTCCCTCCTTATTTACAAAAGCTTTGTTTCCATTTTTTTCTTCCATTTCTTATTTCTCTGGTCCCTCTATTCCTTTTCCCCTCCCCCTCCCTTGTTCACTTTCTCATTTGGACACTTTCTTCCCTTTCCCAATATAATACATTTTAGTCTTATTGGCACTTTCAGTTTCTCATGCCAGAGAAACAATGCAGTATTTAAACATGTATGTCCGATTTATTTCACTTAAGAGTATGGTCTCAAGATGCATCCATTTACCTAGAAATATCTCAAGTTTATCATTCTTTATGAAAGAGTAGTACTCCATTAGTTTCATGTCTTTCAGGCAATTTTATAGTCTTTTTTTGTTTGTTTGTTTGTTTTTTGAAGTGCTTGGGATTAATCCCAGAGCTTCATGCATACTAAGCAAGGGCTTTCCCACTGAGCTACACCTCCGGCTCCCAATTTCATAATCTTTATGTGGGAGGCTGGAAGAAAGCCAATAGGAAAGAGCCCAGCATTTTGTGATGGCATCATGTACCTACAAGGTCCACCTACAATAGATTCAGGAGAACTTGGAGATTAGAGTAGATTTATATTTAAGAAATAAGAAGGGATATAATTCAGTTACAGTAGCTGTGCGATATAAAAATGGCTCATGGAATGTAATTCTCTGGCCAAAATTTGTAGAACTCATAATTTGAGAGTCAGTCTTCCTAACATCTTTTAGGGAGCTCTATCAGAGAACCAAAAATCTATGAGATGGATAGACTTGCTCTTCTTTCCCCCATGTCACCATCCTTGGGAGTCAAATAGTCACTTTCTTTATCAGCGGAAACCTGGGTTCAGCTGGTCTCACTGTCTTCCTAGGGGCTCAGAGTCAGCCATCTCCATTTATGTGAAATTTTTTTTATACCAATCTTTTAAAAAATAAATATGATCATGGTACCCTTGGTTCAAACAGGTCAGTGGCTCCTCTCCATTATTTCCAACACAAAGTGCACATTCCTTCACAAATCCCTACGTGACATGACTCTTGTTGACTGCTGGAACTCCAGCAGTTGTCACTCTTACTCTCATTTACTGTAGAATTCATCTTCTAACAAGCCATCCGACATGGATAGTAGCCATTTTGTCTTCACATTGGTTACTCAGCTCAGACCTTCCCCAGGGGATCCTTGAAGCCATGGATAGTGCCATTTTCTGTATCAAAATCTGTGGCTATAATGTTTGCAGGTAAGAGGTGTGGCAGCAAAACTAATATAAATTTCTTTTTCCTTCACAGCTTCGCAAATAAAAGTTTCACTCTTACCATAGATCTTAATTATCTTCAGCATAATGACATTTTTCTTTCCTTATCAAGTTGAGAATTTTCATCTTTTCACATAAAGGAAGCGCTTCATAATTTCTCTATGGCATATCCAATTGCTGATATAATCACAGTACACTCTTTCACTTTGGGGCCATTGTTAAGGTAAGAGTTATTTGAACACAAGCATTGTGATTCCATGACAGTTGATCTGATAATTGAGTTGGATACTAGATGAGTAATATGTGTGTAGTGTATACAGTGTGGATACACTGGACAAGAGTTGGTTCATGTTCTGAATAGCATAGAGTAGAATGGCATGAAATTTCATCACATTACTCAGAGCAATGCCCAAGTTAGATTTATTAAACATTTATTTCTGGAATGTTTCATGTAATACTTTTTGAAGCATGATTGACCATGGGTAACTGAAACTATGGAAAGTGAAACAACAGATAAGAGGGTCTACTGTATTTGATGTATGATCAGTTCTTGAAAGACACATAATTAGTGAATAAATGAATGGATATCTTCTGCAAGGTACTTAGTTGTTTTACACATGTAATTTCATTAATCCTCATATAACATTTTTGACATATATAGTCCCTGTTCCCAGATAAAGAAACAGATTTAGAGAGGAATTAACACACTAGCTTAGGGTTGCAGACCTAACATGTAGCAGAGATGTGATTCAATCTTGTTATTCCTAATTTTAATATCCATATACTGTCAACATATTAAACTAATACAGAGAGTAGTCAACATGAAAGACCAAATCACAAATGTCTATTTGGTGCTGTGGGTTTTTTGGGGTGGTGGTGCTGGGGATCAAACCCAGGGCCTTGTACCTGCTAGGCCAGCACTCTACCACTGAGCTAAATCCCCAACCTGTGGGGCTGTGTTTTTATATTAAGGACTTCTTAGTTTAAGTTTGGCAATTCAAAACAGAATTATTTCATTATGGAAACAGAAAAAAAAGTGTAAGAGAGGGCTAATATGTACATTTTTGATGTTTTTCATTGACTTATTTTTCATAAAATTTCACATTTTTAATGTCTATTACACATTGGACAAGGGCATTACAGTTCTGTAAGAATTTGCAAGATGGTATAGTCAGCATTCTAAACATCCTACCACTTTTATATTATGAACCAATTCTTGTTCTTGTTCATATCCAAGATTAACACCCAATGAGCATCTTTTTTATTTTTGCTGTTACTTTTGAAAGACAATATATGTATATACTGATCCTATCACCTGGCATGGAGACAGATTAATTCTTCACTGGAGTAGTGGTTTTAAAAACTGTAGCTGGGTTTTCATTTTATTGCTTCGCTTTTCATGAAGTCTTAGTTTATCGTACATTATTGTGCATTGATATACTGAACCTATTTTAAGTAGTACTCAGTTTAAACTTCATGCATTATCTAAAAAACCAGAATTTTGAGCCGCGTTGGCATTGCCTGACAGTCAACAGTTCTAGTTTGTCAGAGCTGCCAGTTTTTCACTTCTAAACTTCAATATTGAGACAAAGATTGAAATAATTGGCTGCATAAAAAATGGTGAATTTTTAACTTGAGTACTCAGCTAATTGTGTACTCAATTATAAGGGAAAAATTTAAAGAATATGTACAAAATTCTGGAAGTACATTGCCAAATCAAGTACTGCAATTCTATTATAATCTTTAAATTTTATATGGTTTGATGTATACTTGCAAGGCCTAAAATGTCCATTTTAGTAATTTCATTTTTATTGTTGGAAGAAATTATAATTGAATATACAGGCTACCTATCCTAAATATTTCCTTTATCCTTTAAGCTGTTGATATTATTCAGAGTATTAGTGATTAGCAGAAATTAATCACTTCTTCTAGAACATATACACAGTATACTTACTGCGTATGTTCTATTCCTGTACATGATAAACACATCCATCCTGCATTCTGAAATATTCAGCTTTTTAAAAAGTTTCTGTGTATCTTCAAGATGCTCATAGAGGTATTATTCTAAATTAACTAAATTCTAGCAACAGAATGTTTGGAAAAGTTTAGTTGCGAAAATTTAGTGATTTCATGAGATTTTTGTTATTAGCACGTCTCACTAATCTGCACTTTGCTGAGTACAGTCTCATCTGGTTCAGGACTACTGTATCTAGATTTGGTCGGGTCAAGGTCATTCGGTCAAGTGTAGTTCAGTTATTCTTCCTCCTTCTCAAATGTTTTCATACAATTCGCTCATATACCGAAAACTGAAGTGAGCTTCTTTACATTCAGTTTGGGCTAGTTCACAAAAAACCCGCCCTCTAACATTGCTTTCATCGTGTTATTATTTTGCCCAGAGTAATCCAGTGCATTCCCAATCTCTAGGTCTGGATTTTAATATACTCCATCGGTTCCTCCCTCCTCATTCCCTTTCCCACAAGCCTCATTTTTCATTATTCATTTACTTTGATTCACTAATGAAGTCAAATTCATCTTCTTGGCATATCCACATAATGTCCCTTTAACATTCAGAGGGAGGCCAGAGAGGAAAGGGTACTAATAAAGGAACAAGGGGTGGAGACAGAAGGAGGGAAGGGGAAGGTGTCTGCAAGATGACAGTCCAGGAAGACCCCTGCTGTTACACATGGCGTCTGGGTATGACCTTGAGACCATGTGGCATCTGGGAAGGCTCTCTCCTTCCAGTGGAGATAGCCTGGTGCTGGGGCACACAGCTTCGAGCGCCAGCCTGGCCGAGGCCTCTCCTAGCCCCCTTGCCCAGTTTGCTGTGAAGGAAACCATCTGCAAGTGCCCCTGCAATTCTGTGCAGTTGCCTTGGGAAGTGGGAGGAAGTGGAGAAACTTTCTCTTAACTGGGAGAAACAAATGCTACTTTACTTAGCTTCCCAGGGCGAGACCTCTGCTACTCTTAGCTTGTTCCTTTTGTGCTCACTGCTCTTCCTTCAGATAGAGTCACTATTGCCTCCATGCCAACCTAGAATTTCTGGAATTCCCTCCTTCTCCTCTCCATTGTCCCCGGGCCTTGTTGGCTTGGACTTGTGCCATTTGCCAGCTTTTCTCTGAGAGCTGTCAGCTCATCATTAAGCAAGAAGGCAAAGTGTCCCTTGTCACTGAACTCTGTCAGACGCACACTTTTCACCTCAAATGTGCAAATTGAATATGTTTCACTCAATAGTGGTGGTGGTGAGGAGCTAAGGGAAGGCAAACAGAATATTCAATTTTATGATAGTACTATGGCTCACCTAAAATTGAGTGTTGCCATCCTGTGACGTGGTGGCTTTTGGTGCTTATTCTATATTCAGAGAGCATCTCAAATTTGTGTAATTGGATGATAATTAAATGAAAATTTTAAAAACATCTTTATAGAAGGCTAAAATTAGAAGTCACAGCATTCTTCTAAACCTGTATCATAAATCTACAATGATATGATCACATATGAAATTCTAGAAGTGTGAAAAGAAAAAAAAATGAGCTCTATTATTACAGGGAAAATACAGTGGTGTATATAATTACTCCTCTTTACAAGTCCCTCCCTGAGTCACAGGGACTGACTTCTCACTGAAGACAGGGCCTCTCAGGGAGAAATGCAGGCCTGTGATGTTAAGTTCACATTGACTTTTCTGAGTCTCAGGAGAACACATTTACTGTCAGAGTACGAGCAACTAGTAACCCAAAAAGTTTTCCTCTGTCAGCACCTGGGGCTTAAAAATCTTGCTAGAGTTCTATTTCTATACAAGAGGAAGTCCTTTCCCATGATCTGACCCATTCTGGCTTAGGCAGGCATTTGTGGGAAAAATCATTTAGTAGACGCCCTGACTATATCAGAGGAATATATATTAGCTATTGTTTCTTTCTACATACATTTCGTACTTTTCAATTGTAAATGTTGATAGTTCCACTCAATATGTCCCCATGGAACCTACTGGAGTTTCTTAAAGAAGTGCATTAAAAAGACAGTCTAACTAATAGGATTTATCTCAACACGAAACACATCTACTAATTGCTATTTCTTATTGCTTTTACTAGGGTATATGGTAAATATATATAGGTTTGTTGGGGAATCATTTTATATGTTGAGCTTTCCAAAATGGACACAGTACATAACAGCTCCCAGTTTTGGAGAGCAGAAATATTTCCTTCCTTGTCAGGTGGAGGCATTTTGACACTAATGCAAAGGAAAAAAAAAAAAAGAAAGAAAGAAAGAAATGAAAATCAAAGGGGAAAAATAGGTAAGAGAGAAATTTTCTAGTATGCAATCAGAAACACTAGATCCAGGTAAATGTTAGTGGTAGATGTCACTGACCTAACTTGAGTCTATCATATCATGCTTTTTTAAAATAAAAAAAAAAACTAAAGACATCTGTGTTAATGGATTGAAAGAACCAATATTGTTAAAATAGTGCCCAAAGCAACCTATAGATTCAATAAAGTCTCCATCAAAATACCGATGGATTTCTTCATAAAAGTTGAAAAAAGAAATCCTAAAATTTGTATGGAACCACAAGCAATATTGAATAGCCAAAGTAATACAGAACAAAAAACAAAGCAGGATGCAGTACACTATCTGACTTCAAAATAAACTACGAGACTATAGCACAAACACACACAGAACAGTGGAACAGAATAGAAGGCCTGCAATTCAACCCATACATTTACAGCCAAGTGATTTTCAAACAAGATGCCAAGAACATGCATCGGAGAAAAGACAGTCAGTTCAATAAGTGGTGTTCAGAAAATTGGGCATTCATATGCAGAAGAACCAAGCTAGATCCGTATCACTCTTTGAGTTGAAGAATCAATTCAAAATGTATTAAAAACTTCAGTGTAAAAACCTGAAACTATGAACAAAGGAAACATGTTGGGACATTGGAAAAGGTAAAGGCTTTTTGGACAAGATTTCCAAAGTACAAGAAGCAAAAGCAAAACAAGACGAATGGAATTACATTAAACTAAAAAGCTTCTTCACAGCAAAGGGATCGGTAGAGTGTAGGAAAAAACCTACATAATGGCAGAAAGTATTTGCAAATTATATCTGACATGGAGTTAATACCCAGAATATATAAAGAATTCAAAAAACAGCAAGGAACTAATCCAATTTTAAAAATCGGCAATAGATCCAAGTAGACATTTGCAAAAGAAGACATACAAATAGCCCACAGGTATATGGAAAAATGGTCGACATCACTAATCACTAAAGAAATGCAAATCAAAACCACAGTTGAGCTATCACTTCACTACAGTAAGAATTGACTATTATCAAAAAGTCAAAAAATAGTGTTGGAGAAGATATGTATGGAGAAAAGGGAACATTTATGCATCATTGGTGGGAACGTAAATCAGTACAGCCATTGTGAAGAACATTAGAGAAGTTCCTCAAAAAATTAAAAATAGAGCTAACATGTGATCCAGCAATCCCATCAGTGGGTATGTATCCAAAGACAAGGAAATCAGTCTGTCGAAAAGACATCTGCACTCCCATGTTTATTGTAGCACTTTTCACAATAGCTAAGACATGGAAATGCTCTAAGTATCTATCTACTGATGAATGGATGAAGGAAATATAATGCACATACACAAAGAAATGCCATTCAATTGTAAAACAAATAAAATTCAGTCACTTATAATGACAGGATGGAATTGGAAAACACTGTGTTAAGTAAAATAATCCAGGCACAGAAAGACAAGTATCACGTGATCTCACTCACCTGTAGACTCTAGACACATTGATCTCGAGGAAATTGAGAGTAAAATGGTGGTTACCAGAACCTGGAGAAAGATGAGAAGACATTGATCAATTGGTATTAAGTTATATGAGGGAGGAGGGAGTGAGGGGAGGGGAATGGGAAAAAAAGAAGCAACAAGATATGTACAGGTACAAATCCCTGATGATGAATGTTATCACTATGTACATCTAAAATGTACATTAAAATAAAATTTAAAAATATATAATAAAAAAAGTTATAGGTAAACAGGAGTAACCTGGTGTGCTGTCAGAGAGTAGGGTGACTATCGATAGTGAAACTACATTTTGCCAAGATCTAAAATAACAGGTTTTGAATGTTTCCATGGTAAAGAAATAATCAATATTTGAGGAGATAGATATGTCTAACCTCATACAAACATACCATGTACACATGGTATTGAAACATCACATAGGACCCCATTAGTATGTCTAATTCTTCTGTTTTAGTTTAAAATGTTTAAATTACAAAGTTGAGAAAAATCTTTGCATTTCTGCTTCAATCATGAGCGTATACCCAGTGTTAAAGCACTCTCCCATTTCAACTAAACATAAAACTTAAAATACACAAGGCGAGTGTTTTCTGGTATGGAGATTTAGGCAGCACAGGAGAGTGGCCCGTAAAGAAAAGTCTCATGTTTTCCTGGCTTCCTACACTGACACTCATCCCCGAGGGCTCTGCACTCCTGGTCATTTCATAACGACCTAGTCCAAGGGGTGTCCGTCTGGGAAAACAGCATCTGCCCTCGAGAAGGCTTGTGGAGTGGAGTCCCACCTGATAGCTAAGTAGGTTGCTGAGGTGCCAAACACATTTCTTCCCTCACCGTAGAGGGTAAGAATTGCATATGCCTCCTCCTGATCATCCAGGTTAACTTTCCCCATCAAGGTGCATGTCTGCTGTAGAGCAGTCAGTGTGCACCTCTCTCCATTGTCCTTAGAGTTACCGTTCTCCTCACATTTCTTAAATGTAGCTATAATCTGCATCACTTAATATATTTCCTCACAACGGTGTGCTGTCCTGGTTTAACACTAGTGAAAGCTGAGTAATTACATGCTATTCTTGTGCCAGGAGCTACCTGAGCTCCAGCTGCTGCCAGTGATGGGATCCTTACTGCCATCCAGATAGTTGGGTGATCTGCTTTTGAAACATTTTAGAGTCTGCTTTTTGGACCACTTAGCAGAAATCGTCACAGGTCTTGTTCTCTGGAAACCAAGGTTAACATGCAGGACATTTGTTAGAGTGTGCTTGTGAGATTTGTATCTGTAGGAGGAAGAAGAAAGAAAGACTGGGTAGAGGGAGAATTTGAACAGTGATATAGGGATATAGGCTTCAGCAGGTGTCCTGAGTTTTGGAGTTGGGCTTGGCCTTTAGAGTGTTCCAGAGTTGGGGCTGGGAAGCGGCCCTTTCTAGGAAGCCTCCGGTCCTGTCCGTGGTCACCGGTGAGCATAGTCACCCTCAGGCTGCAGTCCTGCCCTTGGGTGTGGCAGTTGTGTTCAGCTGGGGCAGTCCCCACAGGGCCAGCACGCACGGGCTGCTATTCAGGCTGCTGATGTAGCAGCCGAGAGAAGGAGGAGGGGCAGGATGACACATCTTGATGTCTAATATATGCATATTTTAATAGAGAAAATTCAGTGGAAAAGCATGAAAAGTTATTTTCTTCTCAACTGTAGTTTCTTATGTGGGTGTTAACAGCCTGTATTTGAGGATGATAACCTCTAATTTCAAATTTAGTATAACAGAGGAAATTAACACATTCTATAGGGCTCGTGTTTTATACTCAAATCTATAAAAGAAGGCACAGATGATTACATGGAAAAAAAAGACAATCTAGCTAGTTAGAAGCATTTGTTTAGGAATAGTTCAGAAATCATAGTGTTTATCTATAGCACCAACGAGACAAAATCAGTTGCTTATAACAGCCAAACATGGAAGAAATGTATATAAAGATAAATTAGTAGGTTGTTTTTAACTTGGTACAGAATCTTCAAACACAGATATTTTTAAAGTTCTATGCTTTCCTTCCATTGATTCTTGAAGTCCTCCCAGCAACTTCTTTGGGATTTTAAATCGTCCTTCTTGAATCACACGTGCAACCTGGTTCTGTTCTTGGCTGACTCCAGAGCTTAGAAGCACTTTACTTACTTACCTACCTTTTAAATTCCACCTGAATTGACTTAGTCAGCTTCCCTTGGCTAATTCTAGCAGCTGCTGCTAGAAGTCTGCTGTCAACAAACTGGCCTTATTTAAAATGAGTTCTATGACAGTTAATTTACTGTATATCACTGTAGCTACAGATGATGAAAATGTTGGAAATTGATAGCTCAAATTTGTTTACCAGAATTTTCTCTATATATATAATTTAAATAATTATTTTAAGATTTATTTTAAGATTTATATCATTATTTTAATGCACCAGGGGTGACATTTTCCTTTCTTTCCTCCCACTGATCCACTGTAGGTCAACTGGGTTTGTGTTAACCACAGCCGAACAATAAGTTTCCCATCTTGCTGTATTTATTTTTAAAGAGAAAATGACTCTGGTGCAGGGAACAAGGCAGTTTGGGGGACAGGTGGCTTGGATCTGCGATGGGTGAAATCGGGTTTGCATGTAGAACTAGAACAGACAGTCTCATAGATAGCTCTTAGCTGAACAAACATATTTCTCTGCCTTTATTGTTTTGTAATTTTTTCTTAGCCAGGCGAATGGTTTTGTCAATTCTCAAATGCACGATTACAGTAGTTAGTAGCCAGAGTGAGTATGATGTTCTTAGATATTTTCCAATATCAAAGAGTCCTTCATTCCTTGCCACAAACCAGTGCCGCGCGGAGAGCAAGGACCCTGATCAAACACGCAATAAGGACGGAGACAAAAGTTCATAACTCGGGACTGGAACAAATTTATCTCTTACAGAGTTGATTTTATACGGTAGGAGTATGTGTGCTTGGTACATACTCAAGAAACTTTCTACCTGATTAACATCACTAATTCAGTTTATTTTTAACAGCAGCTCTCCAGGCTACTTCTTTGTTCCTGGACAACTTGTTTACAAGAAAGCCGTTTCCTCCAGGGCGTGTGGACCTCATGGTTAGTGGCTTTTCCACAACCATTCCTCGGTCAAAGTTCTCCAGGTACAGATTAATTTTTAGTAAAGGAGCAGCACACCATCTGTACTCCCACAGTTTCTTTTTAGTCAAGGCTAATTCTTTAGTTCCTGCAAGTCAGAGGCAGAGAATTCATGAAATGAAGCCTGCAAGCTGCTTAATTTTAACAAAATTAAAAGGAATACACAACATTTGGCTACTCGTTTGCTGTTTCTTATCTGTTGATGGGCGCTTTTAAATGTGACTGTGCAGAACCAGATTTGCAGTGCCTTAGTTATGCCCTTTACCGGGCATTTTGCTCACAGAGAGTTTTATAACCTCTTTCATCATAGAGGCCATTAATGTGACGATGACCATGTGCCACTCCATCTTCCACTAGAGAAAGGTTTGAGGGGAGTTGGCTTTCCCTAGTAGCAACATTAAACAGCATGTCAGACATTTTTAAGCATCAAATGCTGTTGCCGTAACATGCAATTTTTAAGGTTCAGTGTGTGTTTTTATTGGGGTAAAGTACAATAACATGCAGTTTAACTTTCTGAGAAGAGTGAACACAGATTTTGATGTCACTTATTTGGGAATAACAGTAGTTAATTGTCCTAATTGTTCTTAGCAGTTTTTTCTCCAGACAAGAAAAAAATAGTATTTGTGGTAGATATTAAGGGGACAACAGATCGATAATACTGCATTTTATTAAGGATCTGTTGAAATTGGAGCCATGAAAAATCTAGACAGAAGTACACTGATACAATATTTGTCAAAAGTCCAGTTCAGCATCGGAGACCTTTCCTGTATCTGTGTAAATCTAAATCTCATGGGGTTTTTACACAGGTAAAAAACATGTATTTCCTATGAAAAATGTATGTGCATTAATAGATTGGTATGGCTAGTTAAAGAAAATCATTCTCCTGAGAAAAAAGGAACTCAAACTTCACAGTTCAGCATAATTTAGTAGAAGAGTTTATCTGGCAGTCTCAATCATGGCCTGATTTTGTAAGGTAGTAATTGAGATCTCTTTCTGTTTCTGACCAGGCAGGAATTGTAGCTGATATAGCACACTACTGGGAAACAAAGGCACTAACTTCATTAGGAAAGAGTTGTAAGAAGGCCACATTCAAAAGGTGAGCCTCCCTGAACCTTCCAGGAGGCAAAGAGGTGACTATTTGGTAGATTTTAGCATAAAAGAGAAAGGAGGGGGAAATGAGGAAATTCTTTAAAAATCAGCTTTTGGAGATTTCTGTGCTCAACAAGAGAGACTATCCTAAGGTAGACACTGACAGATATTAAAATAATGGCCCATTTGTTATGAAGGTCAAATATGCCTAGGTTACTTGTGCCATTAACTTGTGGGATTGTCACTAGCCCTGACTTCATCATAGGTAGAGCTGGTGACACCATGGAGAAGGAAGCTGACAGCCCTCCCCTACCCCTCCTCTGAACCCTTTACTTGTTGGGAAGAAGGATCTAAAGACAGCCAGTGATTGGAGGTTTTTTTTTTTTTTTCCCAGAAGGAAGTACGTTGGTTCGTGATCTATTGGATTTAAAGATTTGGCATGATCAGAGGGGGTTAAAAATGCACCAGAGATGGATAACAAGAATCAGCTGACCATGCAGGTGGTCATGTGATAGAATCCCCACTGACATGTCCTGAATTGGTGCATTTTCTGACCCTAATGGGCTGCTGGGATCACCAGATTTCTGTACTTCCGTACTTGGCAAAATGGAAGTCCCTGCTCACTGTAACTGATCCACATTTCGTACAATACTCATTTCAAATGCTGACTATGGAAGCCACTAGTGCTGCTTAGAGCATGATGGCTGAAGTTTGCAGAGGTGATCTCTGCAGCGTGGACGCTTACTGTGGCTCCTTTACATATACTTCACGTACTTCATATGGCAGCCAGCCATGTGAGGCTACAGGCCCAGATTTCTGGACCTTTCAGACTGGAAAATTCTTTGACGTGTCTGTGAGTGTGTGCTGAGGGCAGCTCTGTGGTGCACTGTAGGATGTTTGGAAACCTCCCTGGCCCATACTCACTGACATCAGTGGTACGCTCCACACACCGGTCATGGCAACCAACAATATCTCCAGACATTGTCGAAGACCCCTTGGGAACAAATTCTTTTCCCACTGAGAACTACTGGTATAAGCCACAACTAACATGCCCACACACATAGCACACCATTAAATTAAATTATTTTATAACATTTAAAGACACTAAGACAAGAAAATATCCATAAACAGTTACGTAAGGAATTGTCTACGCAAGGTATCAGCTGAAGATCAGCTCTTGGCATGCCTGAGAGAATCGCTCTCAATTATGGGGCTCTTGGTATCACTTATATTTCACATAGAATGTTTTATTCAGTCTTACTCTAGTCTTCACTCCTCTTTATACAGTGCAAATGACCCTCTGACTTTCACTCCTGAGTTTTGATGGGCTTATTCATTCTTAGCCTGTCATTCTTTCTCTGTAGCACATCAGTGACTTTTATCAATAGCCACCAACGCGACTTCCACCATATGTCTGGAATACTTGATGTATCACGCTTGCTAATGGTTTCTGGTCCATCAGTGCATTATCCTAATTACTGCCAGTGAGTATGCTAAAAATGCAACCACTGGCTTGTCCTTGGGGCTGCCTGGCAGCATTGATACGATCTTCAGCCTGGCAGTGAGGGTCCCTCTTCCCAAACTCCAGCGAACTTTCTCAGATTATTTCTGGCACCAACTGTCATGAGTTGGAGGTTCTGGAAGACAGTGCTAAAATAGGAGGTGGAGTAAAAGATTTTATTAGGAATTAGCAGTGGTGTAGGGAAGGGAGAAGCAGAGCTGTGTGGTGTGAGAGGTCAAACTGATAGGGGCTCGTCCATCCCAGAAAACCCAGGGGGAGGCCAGAACAAGCATCACTCCTTTGAGTTGAGTTTGGTCAGGCCTAAGTGCTGGGGCATCTTATTCCTTATTCAAGTATCATGGGGAAGAGCACAGTTTCCTGTGCATCAGCTCTGCCTCCCAGATGGGCCCAAAGGAGCTGAGCACTGAGTATTGCTGATTGCATTCACCATAGACAGGCAGAAGTCCTTCCTTGAAGGAATTCCGAGTGGAAATCTCCTGGTTAGCACATTAAAGTGTATTCTATTTTACACGAGAAAACCTGAGACCAGGTTGGCATTCAATGTTAAAATCTACTTGATCTCATTCTACTTTGTGTTTTCAGAATCTGTGAATGGTGCTTTTAATAATGAAAGTAGAAATGATTGGAATAAAGGACAACTGCGGCCATACGACAGCATCCTACCACCTTCTCTTAGCAAGTGCATCCTTTCCTGTGGGAAGTTAGTTTCTTTTATTCTTTTGTGTGCATCTTTGCCTTTCAGTCTTTTTTTTTTTTTTTTTTTTTTGCTTTTCTTTCTTGGTTCTATAGCTTATCATTCATATCAATTTGGTTAATTGATCTTTTTTATAACTCATTCTCATTTAAAAACATCTTTTACATATAATAAATTTATGGCCACTGGTTCTTTTAGTCTACCTTACCTCAGATCAGTCACTCACCTGGACCCCCTATTTTCCTGACCACAGTGACTTATTGAGGGCAGCTATTCTAGTTGGCTGCAGACAGTTATTCCGGTTTTCAGACTGGCTTAGCCACTCCAGGGCTCAGTTTCTGCTCCAAGATGTCACATTTTCTGATGACTTACCCCATCTACATTATTCTTGAAATAAGTTCGGAAAAGAAAAGGATTAGTTGAACCTATCTAGCACTTATACTTTTTGATATACTTTCTCCTGTTACTATTTCTTCAGAATCTGGAATTCAGGAAATTATATCCTAAAACAGTCTCTTTAAAACAGCCTTCACAGCCCTCTGAAAAGAATCTCCATTTATGAAAATTTAGGCATGCTGGAAGGTTGGTGCAAAAATCTTCCTGGAGTTTCCACGTTGTGTTAGTAATAACTTACTGTAGAGACTCTGATCATATTACCTAAATGAAAAATGGGAATAGAAAACCAGCTGAGGGAATAGAATTCTGCTAAATTAATTTAGGGCTTCTACCAGATTATTTTGTATTATTTCTTAAGAGGAGAACTTCTGTTCAGGTTCAGAATTTATTTTTGTGGGCAATCCTTTGCTGACAGAAGAGTTGCAAGAATGCGAACTACAATTGTTTTGTTTTAGACCATCTGAAAATAAGTTGCTGGATTGGTGACCCATTCCCCCTTGAGAACTTTAGTGTATTTTTCCTACAATGCAAAAAGTTCTCCTGAATACCACAGTGTAAAGATGAATGCATGTAAGATAAGAGGGTGCACTACTGACATATCACCCTCCAACCACATTTAAATTTGGCCAGTCCTTGCAGTATTGTTCTCTATAATGAAAGAATGTAAAACTGCTGTTCAGTATCTGCTGAAACGCTTCTTTCACCTTCAATCTGGAAGCATTTGTAGACTGTTCTTAATTTTCACAACTTGACTCCTTCCGAGATGACCAGAAAATTATAAAATTTATGGAATTTTATAGGATTCTAAAATGCAAACTTCCTCCTGGGTTTTCTTGATGCTTCCCCATGATTAGATTTAGTTGATGCATCTTAGGCAAGTATGTTATAGAAGTGATACTGTGCTCTTCTATTTTTTAGCACACAATTTTGATTTGAACGCATTTTGTGATAATTTTTACACTCGATCTTAGCCAAAAGATCGAGAAGCAATTTTTCGTGATAATTTTTGATCACTTGATCTGGTTACAGAGAAGTATCTGCCAAGCTTCTCTGTTAAAAAAAATACAATTTTCCCTTTGTAATGAACAAATACTTCATAAGAAATTACTTTGAGATTGTAAATATCTCATTCTTCAACAAACTTGCATCATAAGTTCCAGCATGGACTGATGGCTTCCTATTTTACTTCATCGGTCATAATGTGCTATGATTGTTTATTTAGATTCTCAAATTGGTAGCCTCTTCACAGCACCTTCTGTGTCCTTTCTCACATCTTCATCTTTCTCTGAGTATTTCCTGCTTGCTGGTATGGTGCAATAGTTAAGGCTTGTCTTACACTGAGCCTGCAGAAGCTTTGGAATCAGCTGTTTTTCAAGGGAGATCTGCTTCCTTTTGGTGGAGCGCCAGAAATGGTGCTCAGAGATCTAGACCTGGGGACCAGTTGTGCTCCTAGCTCTTGAGTGTGCTGCTCCCAGACCCTCTCTGGATGAGTGTGTGAAAGCACATATAGATGCACATTTATGTGTATATTCATTTCTGTAAGTTTCTATACAGATCTATTGAAAAAATATATGCTCATTGCAATACCTTCAATTTCAACTCAATTTTAGTTGAGTTTTTCTCTTTCTATATGTGTAGTCTTCTCTCTGAAAATGAGAAAACTGACTTCCATTTTATTTAATATACATATTATATAAAAAGACTTTCCTGAGAATTGTTCTTTGCCTTCCCCCTGAACCTCATAGTTAAGGTATTCTCACAGGCACCGCCCCTTCTGCCCTCGCTACACTGATTGGCTCTGACACCCTGGGCTGGACCACACACTGCCCATGACTTGGGCTCTGATGGGCTGCACTTGGCTGGCCACTCTTTCATCCTAATTGGGCTCCAACTCACTACACTAGAATACCATTCCTGTGCACACCCTCCCCAATCTCCTTGGTCTCTGATGTTCTCTCTGGTTACCGAGCATACCCATTGCCTTACCCACCTCTGGAAAAACACTCATCTCACTTGGCCCCATCAGATGCTTCTGTGTTAGACAGAGAAGAAGAAAGAAGGAAAGAGGAAGTGGAAGAAGGGAAACTCAGTGTTTAATTGTATTTTCCTATGACTCCCTGGTAATTGATATCTGAGTTCTTAATCTTTTATAAATTTTATATCATCATATTTTAACTTGAAATAGCTATAGGTATGGTGAAACCTAAAGATGTTTTATTTATATTCACTGATTCAAATGATAAGAAAATAAGAAGAGTGATGTGAAAGATCTTATCAATAATTGCCTATTAGGACGTATTTTCTGTGTCCTAATAGGTTGTGGTCTTCATATAACTATCCAAAGCACTATATATATATATATATATATATATATATATACACACACACACACACACACACACACACACACACACACACACACACATATATGGAGAGAGAGAGAGAGAGATGAAAAATGAGACACCACAATTCTAGAAAAATCACATAGATGATCATTGAGGAATACTGTGAATTTTATTTTCCAAGTAAAAATTGTCTTGAGCACAACTTTTCAGCTATTTCCTAAAACACCTAAACTGAAGCAATTAGTCAGTTTTTATTTAGATATTTTACAACATGTCTTTTGTAGCATTAGGATCTTTGTATATAAGAAATCTCTTTAACTGAAACTGTTTTGCGTCTGTCCAACAATGAAAACCAGCACAACCCTAAATGTCTTTGTAACACTGGTATTTGTTAATTTTTTAAAAGAAATCTATTACTTCATAGCAAACTGGCAGCCATTAATGCCAGTTTAACTTTAAGTAGCCTGATTTCTCGTCAATGAGGAGAGGTGGGGGGCAGCTCTTCACTTCTTCAATTCACACCAGAATTAATTCCTAGCAAATTCCTGCGGGCCTGGAAATGAAAGGGTTTGACGACCCTTGTAAAGTAAAGCCACAAAAAAGATTAACTGCGAATTTGCTTTCTAAGAATCCACTTCTTATTCCTCTCATTTTCAAATTAAACACCACTACTGAGCGCTGTGCAGCTGTAAAACCCCACGCCTCTGTGGGGAAGGCTCTTGCTTACCAGATTCCTGCCAGGCAGGAACTACACAAAGCCTCCCTTCAGCAGCCATCTTTGGCTCTCGGGGCCATTTTTATGCCCTCATGAGATGCTGTTGTCTTCAAGGATAGACACAATCTCCTTGTCACGGGGACCAACCTGAGCCGAAGGCACATTTTGGAAGTGCTTTTTATTCATATTTAATTTTAAAATCATTTTCTCTCACCTCTTTTCTAACCAATTAATAGCGACTTAAAGAGCAATGGATTGCTCATAATAATGATGGATACCAGGAGACACCAAAAAGGGTAAAAGGCATGGTCTCTGCTTTGTAGGTCATAATTTAATGGGAGAAGGGAGCAGACACACCCACAGGGTAACAACAATAAGAAAGGTAATTGTTTTAGGTTTTAGTTGGGGTTACTATTTTTATGGCCAGGCTCAATAATTCCAAGTTCTGAGGTAGGAGAATAAATGAATGTATAAGATATTCATGTTTTAAAATTATAGAGAAAAGCTATCAAACTCTTAAATAAAACATGAATAGAACATATATATTTCCTTTTTCATTCACAGAATACTTTATAATGATAGAATGCGGATTGGGTGAGCTTCGGTTTCCATATAACTGAAAGCTGAAAGAATAGCAATGATGATAGAGTTTAGTTCTTACTGAGTATGCCTGATGTTCTTTTGATAGTCTGGTGATTGTTTAGCTTATAATAAAACAAATATGTACATAATTAAAAATCTATTAGAGATTTCTGTAAGATTTATTTTTATTTCCTTCATTTCAGCAAAACCATTAATTATACATTCATAATTAAGATTTTCACTACTTTGTTTTCTAGTTACAATAATTTAAAACACTAAAAATTATAGTTATATTACTGAGCTGAATTTGAAAATATTTTTATTAAAACCTAATTGTTATTAAAACATTATTTTATCTGAAAATATCCAAAATTACTCAAATTACTTATTGTAAATATATAGCTATAAATTCTGCATATTATAATTAATAAATGTCTATAAGTTTGATCAACATGAAGGTTAAAATTTATTTTTAGAAGGTAATTAAGTAATTTTATTTGTTTTTTTTGTTTTTGTTTTTGTTTTTTTGTTTTTGTGGTGCCGGGGATCAAACTCAGGCCCTTGTGCTTGCAAGGCAAGCACTCTAATCACTGAGCTAAATCTCCAGCCGGTAATTAAGTAATTTTAGAAAGTAATTAGCATGCACTGTCCATGTCACTGTTTAGGTAAACAATTTATATCTTGCTACAGGTTTGCTATATCTACTAAAATGTAATTATTGCACATAAATACATGTAAGGATAATATGAAGTTTTTAACATTGCAGAAAGCTTCTGGTCCTGGTTGGTAACTGTTGCAAATGTCACGCTAAATTATGAATACATCCAAAACTACAAACTAGGTTAGTAATTAAGCAAGAAGAAGGACACTGGAAAGTCCTGGGAAAAGATACTCTGTTCTTCAAGACTCCATTGCAAACCCGAAAAAGGACAGTGAGGGTCGACATCTCATTTTAGCTCGTCTTTTACTGAAGCAAATCTTGTGCTCAAATGACTGTGTGCTCTACAGCACCATTCCTATGAAACAGTGCCACTTGTACAGCCCATTTCTTTATGGTATCCACGTGTAGTCACAAGTTCCATAGGAACAAAAAGATGCACCATAGTATTGCTAGGGCCAGAACAATGTTATTCACAAAAGAAAATGCTTGGGTTATGGGTTGCCTTCTGCTAGTACTGTCCACTAGATTCCAAGTAACAGATATATTTATGTGCTCTTCAATGAGTGTGTGTGTGTGTGTGTGTGTGTGTGTAACAAGGTCCTTCTAGCTCAAAGCCCCAAACAAGGGCATTTCTTGCTTATGTCTAAATTAATCTAGTGATTTGGGAACTGGAAACATAAGTGAAATTAGGGTAAGATTTTGCAGAAAGGACAGAGTCTGAATCTAATCTTGGAGAATATATAAGATTTTGACAGAAAAAAGTGAACAGGGAAAGAGTGTTCTAGGTAGAGGTAACATACATTTGGAGAACAAATTCATTGTGCCAAATAATAAAAACTGCATGAATAGCTAGGAGAAAATATACTGGGTCTCTTTTTGTCTTCCAAATTTGAATATCAAAAATTTTAAACGTCCCTTTTATTGAAGAATTACTAATTTACATGTATAAATCAAGTGTACCAAGGAAGGGTATATGGGGACACACCTTTATACTCAGTGGGGAATGAAGGGTGTTACATATTTCTCAATGGTCTTTACTTTATACACTTATGCAATTCTATTGCCTCATTCTCTTACCACTTTCCTAAGTCTTTCTGTTTGTTTTTTGAGAGAGGGTCTTGCTGTGTCGTTCAGACTGGACTTGAACTCACTATGTGCTCCAGGCTGGCTCAAATTCATTGCAGTCCTCCTGCCTCAGCCTCCCAAGTGCTGTGATTGCAGGCATGTGCCACCAGGCCCAGCCCTAAATCTGTCTTTGTGCTATCATTGCCTTCATATTATCTGGTCTTCAAGACAAAGCTAAACGTTAATAGAAAGCAAATTTGAGGAGAATAATTTAATAAAATTGGGAATCAATAATATTTTAAATCAATTTTTAGGCTAAAAGGAAGAAGCAGAAAATGCTTTACTATTAAGGTAAAATGTTAGCCCTATCTCAGTTTGGCTACTTTTTTCTAATTTGTAACAAACAGGTTACATTCTCCTTAAAGGCTTAAATCAGGCTGTATGCATTTCAGATCCTTTGATGGATCAGATAATACTGGCATATGCTAGGAGTGGAATGTTCTATGTCGATAATGTGTTGTTCTTAGCCTCTCTCTTACCAGCCAACATGTTTTCTTTTGCAAAACTCCAAGGAATATTTCCTGGGCTTTGAATGAGCATATGTTAAGATAGCTACATTTCAAAGTGAGGGGACAACTTCTTCCTATACCCTCCACCCCGCCCCACATTCCTTTTGTCATTCCAGAGATTGGTTAGAGTGGAAAATTTATCTTTATATAATTTATTTATATTTAACTTGAAATGAATATATCTATATTCTTGACATTCAACCTCCAAAGGAAGAACTTTGTTATTTTAAAGTAAAATGTGTTTCAGAATCACAAATTGAAATAACAGCAGACTTCTAGGGTATTAAAGAGACTGATGTGAATATGAATACATATTTTATTTGTTCAAAGTGAAATATATAGGTTGGTTTTACGTAAAGCTAAAAAGTGAATATATATACATGCTATGTATCTATTGCCACATATACACACCTATCTCTATAGGTGAAATACATATATATTTATATTTATACATACACACATAGAAAAGAACATCATGTATTTGTGTATGTGCATATTTTCACTTGATCTTAGCCTACAGGCACAGAAGCAATGTATGTGTATATTTTGTATATATGTGTGTATATATGCATATCATGTAGATGAAAAAATAATCCATGTAACAATATGTTTAATATATTATTGGAAAGAACATTCTGGAAAGGAAATAAAACATTCTCAAGCAATAGTATTTTCATGCTGTGATTTTCAGTGATGCCTCATCTCCTCTAGAGGAACTCAAATCAAATCTGCAAATGTTTCTTCAGTACCTTGTGTGTACTGGCTCTCTATGAGAATGGATTACTTTACATGACCTGATGTTGCATGGAACTAACTGGGGCCTCTATGCTATGTTGGAGTTCTTTATTGTTGGACACTAAATGGCAAACTGGGTCCTACTAGGGTCTGGGGATTTAGCTCAGTGGTTAGAGTGCTCGCCTTGCAAGCACAAGGCCCTGAGTTCAATCCCCAGCACACACACACACACACAAAACCGAAACAAAACAAAAAACTGTATCCTACTTATAACTATTGTATGTCAAGCTTGTGTGATGGACTAGTGCAATGGGCTTTTATCATTAACTGAGTGATTTTGGAGGAGTTATTTTTCAATGAGTAAACAAAGTATAACTCATTGACTTTTCTACTGGCAAAACTGCTAGACAGACGAAATTGCTATTTGTTTTGAGACATCCCTAATGAAAATGCTAATTATGTGGTCTCTTGGAAAGATGCCAATAGATTAAAAAAGAATACAGTCCAGGATTTGGTAAAAAGTAGAGTCCTTTGCTGGTGCCAAGAGAGTCATAGAAGTAGCAGTGGGAAGGACCAGGCGTGGTGCAGAGCCTAATACTCATTCTGATTGGGGAAGTCAATTGGAATTAGAAAATAAAAGACCATTTGTTGAGGGCAGACAAAGAGAAAAATTTGAATATGGACCTGGTAGCATATTCGTATCAGATGTGAAGGACCACAGATAGTGGTCCTACCCAAATCACAGACAGTCCCCCAAACCCTTTCCTGGACTGCCGGGCTGCACAGCCACTGTGGTTGTCCTGAGACTTGTCCTCTTGACCATAGCTTGTTGATCTGGATGTGGACTTCTGATCAGGTTTAGTCAGCCAGGTTTACTTTCTTAGAAATGTGGCCATTGAGCCTGAGTGACAGATGGCTGAGAGAAAGCAGCCATCTACTTCCACTCATCTTGACAAGTACCCTCAGACAGTCCTTACTGGAATACTAGTTCTCACATATACTGGGAAAGGTACCAATCTGAGTGCCACTTTTTTATTTTTAAGGGGCAATAAGAACCTATCCCCTATGATTTTGTTGTAAGGAAATGCAATGCAATGTGTATTAATGCTTGGCTGAAAGATTAAGAGTGGTAGATATTCAATGAATTTTCATATTTAAAAAAATCTATTTAAGAATAGTGGTTCCAGAGGTTTCTGAAATCACTTCAGGATTTGGGGTATTAGTTAAGATCTTTTAATGCCAATCATTTTTTTAATAATTAAAGAAGAGTAAGATACTATAGTTTAAGTAACTGTGTAACTTTATTTTGTAATCAAAGATGGAACTTGATGGATGAGAGAAAGAACTTCCCTTGTATGTAAAAGACCAGGATAGTGTCTGTTTGTAGCATGCTTTATAACAGCAGAACAACTGAAAGAGTGTGTGCTGATTTCAGGGGGATGTGACTATTTCTTTATTTTACTTAACGAAAAATATCTGGACACCATGACCTGGGATTGTGGCTCTATAATCCTTTTACCAAAATTCTGACCTCAGTTTTCAAAAATCACCTGTTCTTCATCTATCTGCATTAGTGAAAGGACAACCCCTAAGGCATATGGACCACACAAACCCAAACACAGTAGTTGCCCTTCTGTCTTTACAGCGACAGGACTCTCTCTCCACAGGTCCTTGGCTGCTGTGAGCTTGGGGAGAGACAAGCCTTTGGTCCCTGCGATGTCACCCTGGGACTTTCTTGGTTTTTTTGTTTGTATGTGTGTTTTTTGTGGTCTAACAACAAAGCCTGGTTTGACATTTCAACAGTGCTGTATTTACTCTCTGGGGAGTCTACAGAAATAATCCAAGGCCGATTCTTGACCAGAGGAGCTCTCACAGTGTTTCACAGGAGACTAGCTGATTCCTATTCTGGGCCATCCTATGAATGTACGGGGATCAGTGTGGGAAGGTTTCCTCTATTGAGGGCTCTTCACAGACACCCGGCTCCATCTTGCAATTATGTCACTGCCTCTCTTGAAGTAACAAAGGGGATTTGGAGGAGCCAGTGCTCTCTGCTGTTTCTTCATTTGTAAGTTATCAATAGCTGTCATCAGCAGATCATGACATTAGTACTATGGGTCACTCTTGAATGACAAATAGGCAAAGTCTTAGGCATGTAGATGTTATAGTCAAATGAGTACTTATATTTAACTTTTCAATTGAAAGACACACTTTTTTTAAAATGCATGAAATATATTAATTGAGATATATTGCCTTTACACTAATATTTGTGCATTAGTTTGGATTAAATGCTGCACTTGCATTTTTTTCATGTCAGTGCCTTTGCTTTAACTCCAACACCATTTTGAGTCATCTAATACAATTTTTTCCATGCCATTTTATCTTGCTGTCTAGGGTGAGATATTGCAATTTTTATATATGTGTGTGGAGCTGTCACTGGAAATTTTATCTCAAGCCCCAGCTTTAGGACATTTGGAATTTTATTCATCCTGGGCATGCATAGATGTGATCTCTATAGCTTTTTCAATAGATTTTTTACAATGCTTGTTTAAGATGACAGCTGCAGAAGAATCAGCTGGTTTTTGCACTAAAAATTTGTGTTCTACCTTGAAGTGGTCAGAATAATACTAGAAGTAGTTTCTTAGCCAGAATTACCTTTTCCAGACCCCTTCCAGCCATGCAGTGGGTGCTATGTGACTAGTTCTTGTCAGTGCAGTACTAGCAGCAGCAATGCATGTAACTGTCGGGATGAGGCTTTGTGGTGATAAAGCTTGAACATGTCAACTTGATCGCCTGGGGGGCCACCCAGGGGATTAGTAAAGCACATTTCTGTGGGTGTCTGAGCAGGTGATGGAGGCATGGACTTGGAGCCCTATCCTTTCCTCCCTGGAACTGGTCCTCTTCTCTGCTTCCTGGCCACCATCAACTAAACATCTTTGTTCCATCATGTCCTTCCACCATGATGTTTCCACATTGGAGTCTGCTGACTATGGACTGAATTCCCTGAAACCTTGAGCCAGATTAAGCCTCTCCTCCTTTAAGCTGTGAGTGTCAGGTATTGTGCTCAGCAACAGGAAAGCTGACTAACACAGGTACTAATGAAGGAGGTGCCTTTACCAGATTGCCTTTCCCCACTCTTGTACTGATTGGCAAATGTTTTATGTCAAAGAGTTGACTGGATCTTTGGTTTCTGCTGTGACCGTTCTGCTGTGTTTTATGAAAGTAGAGCAATGACATATGAACATAAGGGCATGGCGGTGTTGTCTGGGCCACACATTAGTGATCCTTGATGTACAGGTTCATGGTGACACCAACTAGAAGGGATCTACGTACATGAACACTGTTGGAAGAGCATTTCTCAACATCTAGGAACAAGCTCCATTTGTTGTTAATTTTGCAACACCTATACATTCATCATTTTAAGAAATAAAATTTTGGGGATTTACAAAATTATTCATACAGTATTTAGCATCATCATAATACCAAATCTAACACAACACTTGCAGATATCCCTATAGAAATGATTACTAAATGTGAATTATAATTCGAGGAGTTTTTGGAAAACACAGTTGTGCCAGATGGCCATGATAAGCATAGACTAATATATCTTCTCTAAGTAGTACTTCTATTGTTCAAAAGAAAGCAAATGGCAGTGTCTCCTGTAATGTAGATTTTGTAGATTTTGTTAAAACTCAAATATAAGGAGACTCCTTTTTTCGGGATAATTTTAGAGAAAAAATTCATTTCACATTGCAGTGAATGTGGCTGACAATTTTTGTAGCTTTTATGGAACCAGGTGTTGGGAAGTAAAAAATACACTGTGTGGAAGAATTGTATCAAAGTCTAGGTAAAACCCAATCATTTTCCTTTCTCAATAAGAATTTGTGTTTTATCATGGAAAAAAAGATGAACTTTGAATTGAGATAGACACTGATAAAATATTGGGTCCAACTTTAGACAGCTAATTTAACTTCTAGTCCAATTGTTTACCTGGAAGTGGGAACCCTGACTTCATGGACATGTTGTGAATATTAAGTGAAGCAGGCAGTGTTTTGCTAACTTTCGTTTCCATTCCAAATATACCTGTTCTCATGTTCTTTATCGGAACCAGATAATGTGCCTTGTTATATGCTACTGTAGCAAGCCAGTAAATTTGTTTAAAAAGATCTGTCTATTAAAAGACATTAGTACAATTAAGAAGAGTTACCAAGTAAGGTAAAATATTTTTGAAATGAGCAAATGAGCCACAGATTGAGAGAAAATATTCTAAGTCTGTATGACCTTGGAAAATTTGGCAATTAAAAAGAAAAAATAAAACCCAAGACATATGCAACAAGACACAAAAGTCATGTTCAACAGAAGAAAGCAGAAGGAAGAATTCAGAATATATGATTTAATATGCATGAATTCTAGAGTAGGCAAAATTAATTTATGAAAATACAAACGAGAAGAGTGGTATCCCTTGGAAGGAAAGACTGAATAGGAAAGGATTGAAGAAACATTTTGGAGTACTGGAAATACTTCATTCCTTGATTAGCTTGTATGTTGAGTATATTAATTCATCAAAACTCACCAAACTGCAAATTTAAGGTCTATGCTTTTCAGTGTTGTAAATATTCTTCAATAAAAAGTGTATTGGAAAACAGAAAATAAATAATTTAGATCAGTTTTGACCTCTCTAAAGATGAAATTAGTGTACTGAAGAGATTTGTAAAACCTTACAGGATATCATTTTCAAATTTGCTTATCCTATGGCATTCTGGATTTGTTCCCCCACCCCCAAATTCATTGCTTATTTTTTCACTATATTGTCACATCATTTATTAGCAAATTAACCAATTTTCAACACAACCTAAAAATTGAATCTCTTTTCCTTAAACCACATAATTTTTGTCATTTAAAATGCTGTTATAACATATAATGCTGTTAGTATGCTGTTATAATACATACTAAACATATTCAGTGTTTTCACTCTGTGTTTTTTTATAGAAATAATATTTGTCAAGTGGAGAGTTTCCTAAATTGAATAAAGAAAGTATGCAATACATTTTAAAGTTCTCTCCAAATCATTGCCCAATATGCAATCATGTAAAGTTTCAGACCTGATGTTAAAGTCAGGAAAGTGGCTAAAATTAGTACATTAGTTAAGGACTGTAAGTCTCAGATAAAAGTGTCACAGCAAGGCTAAAGATGAGTAGAAATGAATCTTTGCTTTTAATTACTTTCAGTACTTTTATGTTGTTCATTTCATATTGCCTAACAGAATCACTCATTCACTTTTTACCCAAGTTTCCCATTTAGTTGGTGGAAATAGCAAGCCGATTACAAACTACTAGCTAGACATACTCTCATTCAGATTTTACCTCTTGGACCTTTAAACCATGTCTTGGTACTTTTTGATACTGTCTTTGGCTCAAAGACTGTAATTTTAAGTGCTAACCAAATTGTTAAGGGATGCATGGATAGCTGCAAAAACATTATTTCTGGGTGTCTCTGTAGAGAAATTATCATCTTGAGCTAGTAGGTAAGTGTAGGAAATCCACCCTCACTTACATTGGTGGGCATGATGCAATCTGTTCAATAGCTAAACAGAACAAAATTGCAGAGGAAAAGTGAACTTGCTCTTTGCTTGACTTGGTACATCCTTCTCATCCTGCTGTTAAATATCAGAACTCTTGGTTCTTGGTCTTTCGGCTCTGAGACTAATACCAATAGCTCCTTGCATCTTACCTTTCTTTGTGGGCTTAGTCAGAAGCCTACACCAACCACTTGCCTGGTTGTCAGGCCTCTGACTCAGGCTGAATTACACCATGGAGTTCCCTGTTTCTTCAGTTTGGACATAGGATATTATGGGACTTCTCCGCCTCCATAATCATGTGAGCAGATATGTGTAATAAATCTCCTCTTCACTATTTATGCACATATCTCCTATGATCTGTTTCCCTGGGGAGCTCTACCTGATATAGACTTTTTATCTGTAAGCCATGCCTCATATGTTAGGAGAGACCTATCAAATGACAATGAAGTAAGTGCTTCTTCCATTTCCCTGTAACCCTAACCATCCTGGCACCTCACACTTCCTAGCCTACCTTTATTTTCAGTGCAGTGATACACTTCCTTATACCACCATTTAAATATGAAGTAATGTAAGCAAAATATAGCTCATTTACTTTGTCTCCAACCTATCTGGCCTTTTTCTACAATTGCCTATCCTTTGAGAATGAAGGAAAATAATTTTTAGTCCAATTATGTTTAAAACTTATGTTGATACACCAATTTAGAGGGTAACTTTGGGAGAGAAATTCAAATATTGAGTAATTATTGTAGCACAGACAGACCTTAATTAATTAACAGGAGGGCCCCTGGAACCAGAAGAATAGAAGTTGCCCCACAACAACCGGTGCAGCCTCAAGAGGGGAGCAGAGCAGCTGAGCAGCTGTCCCATTTTTAAATGGTTTTCATTGTCTTTCAGTAAAAATGTTTAGGCTCTCAAATTCCTGTCACCATCCTTATGCTTTCCAGATAGACTTTGTGTGTGAGTTTTATGGAGATCAGAAACTGACAAGATACCATCACTGGGCACCACGGATCACATGCTGGTCATTAAGGCTGAAACTCCATTCCCTGGGTTTTCCACTGGTGTCTTGGGGTTGGGCTGGCTTTCCTTGGATTCTTCAGAAATTAGTGGTCTTTTCCTGACTCAGCATCATCTCCATTTCTGCAGTCCTGGAGACCCTCTCTGAGAACTGTCTGGGCTTCCTCTTTGACCAAGTCCTAGTTGCTGTAGTAATATCTATGCCGGCCCACGCCGGCAAGGTCTCTAGTCACACACACATATATTTCTGGCCTAATCCACATGTTACAGCAACAACAGGTGACTTGGACTCTCTCTGTGTGAACTCCAGAGGCCAGCAGAATCCCTGATAGTGGGATGGGGAGGTATGGATGTGTATGTCTGGAGTGACCACAGAGGAACAAAGCCTGCTGCTGTTGAAGTCTCCAACATGTCTGAGCGTTTCTAAAGGTACCCTTTACGCTCAAGGCTGGAGAGAGCGAAACAAAGGGAAAACAGGACTCTCTGCGCCTTCCTCACTCTCTCGCTCCTTTGTCTCTGTTCTTTTCTCTCATTTTTCTAGAACTGAATGTGACTAGTTAATTTTTTGCTGCAACTTTGTTATATTCATTTCATTTCTAACTTCAGCCTTAGAGGAAATCAATCATAGAAGAAACTGTACAGCTTTGCCCAGCCTTGCCTTTATATATTCAATGGCAGACCACTGAATTTGTGAAAACTTTCCTTAACAAAAAGCCATCTCCTGATCCTGTTGCCATGTATACATTGTGTTACCTTCTATAAGTGTTTCTCGCATTTTAACAAATTTCAGGATGACTCCCTAAGGAGACTTTCCCCTCCATTCTGGGTTCTTTTCTTAGGTCAGTCTTTCTCTCTGTGGTCTACATTTCATCCTCCCTTGGCTACTCATATGCACGACATTTAGTATTCCCACCTTTCTAATATCATTATTTTCACATTTATTGGAATATTCAGGTCCACATATGAACTTGACATTGTCATTCTATCTTTAAAAATCTCTCTTAAGCTCAATTTTCCCCTGCCAATGCGCCATACCATTGTTTGCTATAAATTTTAGCAAAAAGTTTTCAAAGAATCCTGTATTCTTTGTGTTTTAATTCCTTCCTCTTCTATTTTTTCTAATTCAAATTAGACATTGGCCCAGTGTCTTCAACGAAAATTCCCATTTCCCTGGAAAATTTCTTTACAACTTCTCCAGTGACTTTCTTCATACTCAATTCTATTGTCAATGCTCAGTTCCTACTTTACTTGATTTATCAACAGCATTTGACTTTTGTTATACATAATCCCCCTTTTTCTTTGATTCATTTCTTTTCCTACTGGGTTTCCAAGTATGCCATCCTCTCTTGGTTTTTCTGTACCTTCCTGGGTGCTCCTTTTCACACCTTTCCTTTTCCTTTTTTCTTAACTCTTCCCTTTCTCCCTGACCTGCTGATTTTCTAGTGCTTTTGAGAGCCATTACTAATACTCTTCTCTTACCTGCACATCTTTGATGATCTCATATGATCTCATTGCTTAATTAACTCAATACTTATGCATCCAGACTTGCCCGTCTAAGCTTAATGCGTCTATTAGATGAAATTCAAAATTCATTCCACATACAGCCTTCTCACATACCTTCTCAGGTAAAGTATTCTTTCAGTTGGTCAAGCTAAAGCCTTGGTATCGCCCCACGACTCCTTTATTCTCTTGCATGCAAAATTCTGTCTACCAGGAAATTCTGTTGGCTTTTCCTCTAACGGAAGTACAGAATCAACCATACTGAGTATTCCTATTCTACCCCCCACACCATATCCTGGAGTACTACAATAGTCATATTTCTTTTTTCTTTTCTTTTTTCTTTACATGTTGTAGCATAGTCTCAGTATACATGTCATTATTTTAAAAGAAAATCATGTTAGTCCTTTATTCTGAATCCTATGAAAGCTCTCCATTTCAGAGTAAAAATTGAAACTCTTGGAGTGGATACATGTGCCTCCACATCTGACTTCCGGAGCCTCTGCTCACGTCTCTTCCTACTCTGAGATTGCTACAGCCTCATGGTCTCCGGATGTTCCTCCAACTAGCAAAACACACTTTTACCTATCAGATGTTTGCTTTGGTTATTTCTTCTGCCTCGAAGTCTCTTCTCCCAAATATCTATCGGTATAATCCCTTCACTTACAAATCTTTGTCCCAAATCACTTGAGGATTGAGACCTACTCTACTTAAAATTGCAACCAATTAACCGCTCAGTGGTCCCATACTTCTAATATCCCCTTCCACTAGTCTTTGTGTTTTCATTGCATTTCTTTACATCCTCAGTGCTCATCAAATATCTAGCTGCTGTTCTAGACTTCCCAGCCTCCTTTGGAATTAGCATAGAGATATGTGACGAATTTGGACCAATCGAATACAATCAGAAGTAATCTGTCATTTCTTAATCCAGGCATCTTTGTCTACTCTATTTTCATGTTCTTTTGCTTCTTGGCAAAGTAACTTTAGATGTCATTTTACAGATGATTTAACCACAAGATGAAAAACAAGCTTTATTGGTTAAGCCAGTGAGATATCAGGCATTTCTTTTCAAAAAATTAGTATCAATTACTCATGTTAAAACAAGTCTATAACATATTTAATATTTTGTACTGTCTCTTCTCAGCCAGTATGTAACTATCATTATAATGAATATCCTCCCCCTGGCTTTTTTTTTTTTAACAACTTTATCCTAAGTGCCCAGATCACTATTGGCCACAGAGTGGACAGTAAGTATTTACAGATTGATATATGAATGAACTAAAAATATGTGATTTTTTTTTTTCACTTTTTTCTTCCTTGCTCTGACAAGCACTCCGTATCTTCTCTTCTAGCTCATTTGGTTTAATTTCTGCAGTCATACGATTAAGCGAGATCTTCCGGAAAGGATTAGAGTATTTGAAACAGGACACACGAGATGAGGAAATCCATGGGTAATTTTTCTTCTTTCTTTCTTCTCTTCAGACAAGGTAAACAATTAGCCTCGTAGGCAGGATGGTGGAGAATCGGCCACAGCGGACCTCGTGATTGTGAATGAAGCACAGACAAACATCCAGGGGAAGTTCATATTCCAAACTAAATATATTTCTTTGCAGCAATCCAACTTGTAGCATTGCACACATAGGTGAAATCTAAACAGATGCATACAATTCTCTCAAAACAGAGGTGCGAGGGTTTGTGGGAAGGTCTGCCCCGCAGTCCCTGAGAACAGGCTGGCTCGCTGCGGGGGCGCTGCGTGCTCCTGGGCTTCGCCTCCAGCGCGGGCTCAGCGGCGGGCTCCTCCGCGGGCCGCTCCTCAGTCTGGCGGCCTTCGCTGGTGGGAGGCGGCCTTGAGCTTCAGACTGTGACAGTGTAAGTGGCAGTAAACCATTCAAGCTGAAAGCCTGGAGTGTTTATGTTGCCGTAATAGAAGCAAATATCCTCATCCTTCTGTTTCCTTAACAATACAAGTTTTACAGCAAAAACACGTGTGTTCCCATGGTTATTATTAACAGTATCGTTTTTTATACTTGCACAACACACGTGCACATGTATTACCCTTGAACCAGTGCCTAGCATAGTGCCTGCAGAGTGGGTGCATACTAATATTAATATTTGTTGAATGAATTAAATAATTTGGAGGAATTTTTTTTTTTTAATCCTTAAGCAGTAACTATAGGAGAAAAACACTGGCTTTGTGTCTCTGCTGCACCATCTGGGGTCATTCTCAGATTTTTATTTCTTGAAAGAATACATGCACACTTTCCCCATATAATCCTTTTTTTAAAAAACTAGGGTATTGTTAAAATCTTTAACACCTGTGACTCCTAAAAATCTATTAGGGGGGATTATAAATGCGTGTAGTAGGATATAGAGAAATTAAATCATTTTGCTATCATTATTGTTGTGTCCACTGTTACAAGGGTGCAGTCATTCTGAAGTATAATCTGTGCATCCAGGAAGGTCTCTGGAAAGGCCCTAGTCAGTTATGTAAATATAAGAAAGGAACAACCTCTTGCTTTAAAGGAATGTTATAATATTACTTCATTCTTGGCTTTGACTTGGAACTTATTGTCCCTCCCAGTAATTCTAGCATATAAAGCTCTTCCTTTGTGGGAAATGGAGCCAATTTGCTTTTAAAAGGGAAAATATTGAGCCCTCCAGTCTTCCTTTTTTTGAGATTCACTGCATTTTGCTACTGATGAGTAGATGTTTCAGCCTGAGGCTGATTTTGAAGAGAGTAGGGGAAGCCTCATCCATCTTGACCTGGAGTGAGGGATTTCGGAAAGCAGATGAGTTTAACCTGAACTAGCATAACCTTGGGAGCAGGGGAGGCCTGGAACCTGCAAGTCCAGGCGCTTAATCCCTCTGTTCTTGAAACTGGTCCTTCTTACTGAGTTGACACAAGGCAAACACCAGATCTGCTGGGAAGTTTGGCTGTGATTATCATGTGTGCACAGAGGGAACCTTTCAGAAAGCAAGATTTCACTTAGAAGACGGGCTGTAGCTGATAAACAGAGTGCTGCGGAGTTTTGGGGAGACTTGTTTTATCTCACATCCACTTACATTTTAAGCTTGTATACAACTCCTCGGACCCTCCAATGACTAAAGTGTTTCCTATGTAACAAAATATTATTCCAGTTTTTGGAGGAACAATGTGGCTTAGAACTGCTTACAATGTAGAGGTTTTATTAAAGAATTTAAGAATCATAACTGTACTAAATAGCAAGAAGAAAAATGTGGTTTGTGGTGGGACCACACAGCACAGGGAGCTAATCTGGTATGTGAAACACAGAATGTTTTCCTGACCAAGTGACATTATGGAATTTGTAAGGCAAAGAGATGTGGAACCAGCAGTCCTTGTTGAAAACCCTGAGGGCTTAAGGGAATCAGAAGTTCTTCAGTTAGGGAGACAAAAGCTGTGAGATAGGGCTGGGGAACTATTGCGAAGCATTTTGGCTTTATCCAAAAGGAAAGAGAAAGCCAGAGAAAGAATGACCCTGCTTAATTTATACCTTAAAGATATATTACGTTTTAATAGAACATATTCAGGTATATTAGGCCAAAGAATTGTGTGTGTGTGTGTGTGTGTGCGCGCGCGCACACACACACATGTAGGGGGCAGAGGTAAGTAAAGAGTGAATCAGGGATTCCTTACTAAAATCCAAGAAGCAACAGGAGGTACCTTGAACCAACAAGAAGGCTGTAGGTTGGAAAGAAGTGAATAGATCAGAGATAAACAGAAAGAAAAATTCCAGATGGTGGGTGATTTGCTGGAGGTTAGTGAGAGATGTAGAAAGAGAAAAAACACCCTCCAACCATGACTACCTAAATATCAATTATATATTAAAACTGAATAAGATGTCAAGGAATATCTGGTTCAATTTCTTTTTAATTACAGAAGTTGATAGCCCAGACTAGTACTTGGAGTTTTCTTTCTCTGTGTAGGTGGTTATTTAGTGACAGAACCTAGATTACAACCAAAGTCATGTATAATTTTCATTATCCTTCTTTACAGTACATTCCCTTTTAATACATATGAATAGTCACTTAAAACCACTAATTTTCTAAACATATATACAAAAAACCCCCCAAAAATAGAAAAAATTAAAAAATTAAAAAAACACACACAAAAAATACAAAATCACACTGGGATGTTTTTCAACAATTTTCTCTTTCTTTGTTTCTTCCAAAAATGTTGGATATTTACCTATTTGGTAACACTAGAACATTATCTTGCAATTATCTATATAAATGGCAGACATAGACTAAGTCTTACACTTGAAAGCCAAACCTCAAGTTGTTGGGCATAGCTCAAACATTATGAGCTATGAAATCTTTTATGAAATCTTTAAAAAAAAAAGTCCTAGCATGTATTCATGCAATTTGACTAAAATATCACAAACTTCTTGGTTGGATGTGATCTTCCTTAAGACAGAGTTTAGTCTAACTGGTAATGGTTTCCATCTTTTGGGAAAATCTGTAGTACTGTAGAAACTCAAATGCCATTACCACTAAAATTTTAGTATTTCCATCTTGCTATGTTGAATAAATGCCAAGAACTTAACTTGAGAAATCTTTTTTGGGTAATTCAGCTTCAATATAATCTACTATAAGTTTAATCAGGGGAAACCAAGGGAAAAATTAAATAGATGTTTCAATTCAAATGTCAGCATTTAAATAAAGGACTGTGTAAACATGGATGTTTAATTTTATTGAAATTTAAATGAGTTTCATTCTCATTGGATATAAGGTCTGTTAATTAAGGTATGAGTGCCCTGTAAATCTTGGTTGAATGCCGATCTGCCACTTACAATTGTGGCTGACAATAGCTCTTTGTAGAAAATGAAGAATAAATCTAAACCAATTAAGATACTCTATGTGTAATTATGAATATTGTAAAAGAAATGAGTTTACCAAGGATTGTGCATTTTAACATGTGTTAAAATGATATTTCATTAATTCTTGCTAACTCTTTGCTGATTGATTATACCACCACAGGAAAATGTGCTAATAACTAACCGTCTTTTGGACAAGTTAATGTAGCACCTAATAAAGAGAGTTCATATAAAATTGTACGTAAGTCTGATCCTGTTCATGATCAAGGATGATTATTTTAGGGAGTACATTGTTTAACATAGTGTGTTAGAGGAGCTTTTGGGATAATAGAATTATGGGAATGTAATCTTTGTATCAGAGAACTCATAGTCTTATGTGTGAAGGAGATGGACACAGAAGTGAGCGATCAAAACTGCTGTTCTAATAAAAATTGCAGAGAACACTAAGTGTGTAGTGTTAGTTCTATTGTGGGCAGTTACTGGATTCTTGAATTGGGCTTTCAAAGAGGGGACGAATATTTCAGATGGTGAAGAGGATTTAAATCAACACAACTTTCTCAAATCACTTCTTCAGAAAAGCATTTCTTGGAAGCAATCCATTATCTAGATAAATGGCATACTAAGTAAAATTTTCTAGAATTTGAAAATAAGGCAAAAAATGGTGATTGCTTGTTTTCTCTTTGTCATAACAGAATATTCTCTAAGTTCTTCTGGGGGTGTTTCTTTGTTTTGAATTCTTATTTATTATCCATTCGGGTAAAACCTATGTAAAACTTCAAGTCAATAGCATGTAGATTTTACCCGGTAGAGATTTAAAAAAAAAAGATTTCTGTTCAGGAGAAGAATGACTTCGAAATTCAAGTTGCAGTTTTGTTGTCCAGGACATGTAACCTAGCAAACCTATCCCGGCATTTGTTATGTCATTGACAAAATATACTCGGCTTTTGGAATTCTTTTTGGAATAAGCTTCATCATGCTGCTGGCTCTCTCACAAATGAGTTAAATATATCCTTGCTATGTCTTTCTTCTATATTTGGAAAAATCATGCTTTTAACTTTTTTAAATTGGAGTAGGATAATGCATGCCATGGAGATAATCATTTTTGAGTCACAAAGAAGTTGGTCCTCATCCCACTTAACTGGATGACGTCACCCTTTTCTTTGCTTCCTTCTCACACTTTTTACTCCCTGCGGTCCCTGGAGAGATCTCAGGAAAATATCAGCCCTCACCTCCCAATCATGGAAGGGTCCCAGAAAAGGACCTGATGCAGGTCTCGGCATCGCCTTTGTCCTTAATGACGGGAGAGCGTGAGGATAAGGAACTTCCCTTCATTTGATGGAGCGTCCTCTGGGAAGCCTGCTCCATTCGCTGGCTTTAGAAACCAGAAAGCAGAGCAATGCAGAAGGCTCATCCTGTTGCTTAAAGTCCACATTCTCATACAGCATTTTTATCTCAGCCTAAAGTACAGAATTAAAGAAAAAAAAAGTATAGATTTTTAAATTCACTTTGGGATTTCATCTGAATTAAGATTATAGTCCATTTCTTGGGGAAAAACAGATGATATTGTAGGGACAGGGGTCCCGTAGGTAGGGAAAAGATAGGGTAAAAAGCCTCCTCAGACTTTAAACATAAAAGCAGCTACATTCCAACAGTTAAGGAGATAAAGGCAAAGAGACTAATTCCGGAAGGCCCCAGGTAATCTGATTAACATACAGAAAGCAAACTCTCCCTTTTGACTCTTTAACTAGCCCTAAGGCACCCGCCCATAAGTTTGCCCTCTGCCAAAAGACAAAGGCACAGAGCTGAGGGAAATCAAGGCAGAGGTGACAGACAAGCCCAAGAGCCAATCAGATTCCCAGGGCTGACCCAAGGAGAAAACCTCAATAAAAAGGGGCTACAACAAAGGGCCCAAGAGTATTTCACTTTCGAATGCTCCCTACTCGACGAGTAGCTAGCTATCATCTCCTTTTCCCCCCTTTTCACCACTTTTAAATAAACTGTCCTGTAAATAAATTGTGTTCTCTTAATTTAAACTCGGTTTCTTTAATTCTTTACTGTAGCTGGGTTTGCGATTGCTAGGAATTATATTTTCTAGCAGGACAACAGGTCACAGTCCACCTCTGGACGTAACAATATGAGGTGGCCTTTTATGCAATGACAAAAACAAAAATTGTATTCAAACCCTCTTGTCTATAGACATGGAGAGTTCCCAGGAATTTAGTTTCTTGCTGCTCTTTGTTGCCTGTAAAACAAGCAACAGACATGTTGACTGAAAGTCTTCCCTGAGCCTGCACCATATCAACCATTGCATTTTCATTTTACTCTCTATAGTAGTTTTCCACTACTGTAATAAAATGCCTGAGATAATCAACTTAAGAAGAAGAAATTTTATTTGGACTCACAGTTTTGGATGTTTCTGTGCATGGGCGACTGGCAGCTTTTCTTGGGACTATGGTGACATTGCCCATTATGGCAGGGAAGGCAGAGTAGTAGCAAGCCAGTCTCCTCAAGCCCGGGGAAGCAAAGAAAGAGGCTGATATCTCAATATTCCCTTCAAAGTCCCCAGCAACCTAAATTCCTCCCACTGGTGATCAAGCCTTCAACAAGGACCTCTAAGGGCATTTATTCAAACCATAGCACTTTTAAACCTGGGTTTCGAGGTTCACATCATTTTTTAAAAATAAATATTGTGCTATTTGTTTTGAAATGTAGGATGTCTTTCTTCATGAAGTATTCTTTTTAGAAAAGACCTCATCTAAATCTGAGCCTTGCTGAGGTGCTGTGGCCTCATAAGGTTTGACAACCCATCTGATTCAGATATAATCATATCTGTTCTTCACTCTGAACATTCCTGAACAAAGAAAACCCCGCATTGCAATGGGAAAGCATGTAAAAACATTTATTACTTAATATATGTACATTTATATTCTCACCATTACTTCTTTCTTGGTCTTCTCCTAGACTTCACTTTGAGCAACAATTTGCTTGGGGAATATTTTATTAGCATTTGGGTTGACAATGTACTGTATGCAAATTAGATATGAGAGCCACTGTTACAAAAAAAGCACCAATCTAATTTAGAGATCTCATCTCTGTTTGCAGTTACTTATCCATGTCAGTGCTGCTCAACATGCATCCTTGGGCCAGAGGCACGATGTCCTGCAGAGTATCATAATACTCAGCTGTTAATTTTATAGTCCACAGTCACATCAAGAATGGCAGAAGTAGCCCATAAGCAGGAGAAGACAGCCAGCTGTGAAGTGGTTAAATGCTTGCCTTACCCCATGAATGGGAGGGGGGAACGTTCTGTGGCAACTGCACTGAGTTCAAAACTTGAATATTTATGCTACAGAGAAATCAGCCATACATTTACATTTTTAACAGCAAAGCTATTGTAAGGATGGAAAAGAAGAAGAAGAACTTTTAAACGAAGCATTGGACAATAAAATCAATGCCTCACAAAATCTGGCCCTTTAAGAGAAAATTATTGAAAATAGAAGTCCTTGTGTTCCTTCTTGGAGCAAGAGTTGTTAATGCCAGTTTTTCTTGAATCATCGTTAATCAGATGTGTTCAGGGATTACTGCTCTGTTATTGCAGCAACACCTTGTTTATCCAACTGTGTCAGAGAACTGGCTGTTCTGCATAAGTGAATTTCACAGATAACTGACGCATACAACTGCAAGCGCAAAACTTTACAAAATGAGCCATGTTTTGAAAACACTCCTGTACTGTATTATGTAACACTGCTATCTTAACTAGCATATGTTCGATAATTAAGGGTTTTTCTTAATGTAGTATTTCCTCAGAACTACCAGATGGGACCAAGAGTTGAGGAGGGAATAAAAATGAAGTTTTTACATGTCTGCTACTGCTGCTGGTCCCATAACCATAGGCCTCGGTGCCCGTCCCCAAGGCACTGTCATCTGTAAGTCTTCAACTATCTCTGCAGCAGTGGGGCTGAGATGGTACTAAGTTGAGCACTGCCCTTTGAGACTTCGTGGCTGGTCACTGCTCTGCCACTCACAAAGAAATAAACAAGATGGACTCACTGCCCCTGGATGAGTCATTGTCACCTGTACCACTTCCTGTGGTGTCTGCAAGCTCCTGCTGTGGGGGTCACACCTCTACAGCTGCTCTTTACAAGTGTGATGACACTTTTACTATTGCTTGAGGTATTATATTCCTTATATCTCACAGATTTTATGTAGAAACAGGTCTCCATTTCTTACTTGCAGACTCATCTATTCCTTAGGAATAGACAGATTCATGGAGATGTAGCTAAAGGACGATGTGAATGACAGACATTATCCGGTGACCCAAATACTACAAGGCTCTGAGAATCTTTTTTAAAAGAAAGTAACTGTATGTACCTCGCCAGCCCTCCTGCTGTATCCTCACATGGCTGACCATCAGTGAGTACACAACTTATTCTCAAGGTACTAGAGAAATACTTGAGAGTTGCCTCTATTGTAGCAAGTTAGTTTTGTATTACGTTGCGAAAAGATGGTTAAGTGTCCAGTTCCTTATTACCAGGCTGTCCAATGTGTGATTGCTTATTTTGGCCCTCCCACGTCTAACTGGCTGATGTCAATTTATTAGGATACAAAAATACAACTACCCAAAGATGGTGGTACTTTACATAAAACGTGAATGTATCAAATGTCAGGAAGATCTCACTGCAGCCATCTTCAGTGCATTTGAAATCATACAGTTATAGCAGCATGGCGGAAGTGATCAAATTTCCCAAACCAATTTTAAAGATCAAGTTGAACTGCGATGCAGACAGTACTCAGTGTATATCTTAACCCCCCCCACCCCAGCAGTTATCTCTTTGTTATCTTGGAGCCCTTTGAACCTATCGCCACTGGGTTGTTCCCTTTAGAACCATTCATCATCAACACTCTTTTCATCTCTTACATTTTTTCATATTCTCGTAACATGAGTCCTTTCCTTAAAATATATGGTTTTATATAGTTTTATTCATTTGACATGACACATTTGGTTCAGTCTTCCATGCAAAAGACATCTGTGAAAAACTATAATTTTGACTCATAAATCTTCTGCAGTGACCAGAATGTGGTAGCCCACTTTGAAAAGAACCACATAAGCGTGCCATAATACACCAGTTAAGAACCATGCTGCTATTTCTACCTGGCTGTGCCCAGATGCTCGGGCACAGACTGAGAGTTGTCCCTCTGTCCTGGTAGTTTCTACTCTTTAGAAGCCTGTTCTATATATATTAGCATGCTGGGTATACACAGATGTTGCCTGTATTATACAAGCGTATAGCTAAGATCTCTTTCAACAGAAAAAGTTTATGTTATGATGTCTGAGCCTGGATACTCCCATTAGGGCTTTGGCACACTTCCTAAGGCCTCTGATGTCATTTCAAAGCCATGCATTTATGATGAGCTTGCCCTTTCCCCTTCCTTTTTGGTTCTTCTGGACCTTTCCTCTGCTTGCTATGTTTATTCCCTTAGTAATAATTAATGATAGTAGCACTGTCTGGGTCAAGGCAAGAAAAACAATCCAATATCTTCCTTTTCATATCATCTTTATATAGGTCAACCTTTTGGTACACCAGGGTGCAGGATAAATGCTGGAAAATATGAGTAAGTTTAAAACTTTTTATAAAAGCCTATTTCCTCCAGATTTCCAAATATCCCAAAAAGAAACTGAAGATATACAACTCTCATGTGTCTCAATATTTTCCCTACACTAGGAGGAATCACATGAATGACTTAATAGAGGGCTGTGGCTGCTATTATTAGTTTTCTTGGGCTGCTTTAACCAATTACTACAGCTGGGATGCTTTAAATGAGAAAAATGTACTTGTTAATGGTTCTGAAGTCCAAAAATCCAAAATCAAGGTGTCAGTAATGCTATCCTTCCTCTGAAGGCTCTATAGGAAAATCTTGCTTCTTCATGTGCCTCCCACCAATTCTTGGTGTTCCTTGGCCTCGGGCCTCATAACTCCAATCTCTGATCCTTTTGTCACATGCCCTTCTTTCTTACATGTATTCCCTGTGTGATCCCTTTCAAATGGGCTAGAATTTTTTCTGATGGTTAAAATTTCTCAAAAATCCCAGGCAATTCACATGGGTCTGGGCCATTAGACAGGAAGTATCCTCCACAAATATTTCCTGGATAACTATTTCTATCTCTGGCTTCTGTTGAGATGGTTGATTGGATCTGTTATGCACAGGCTTATTCTTGTCCATAAAAAGTTGTCCAGTCACACACTGTGAGGTTGGGCATTCATGTTGTAGTTATCTACTCTCGGCTTGAGTTTCTGAGTTTGGTTTTCAGAAATCCCAGCAGGCCCCCTTCTTATCTCAGCTACAGAAGACAAGAGGTTTCTTTTAGGGCAGACACAGAAGATTTCAGGTAATTTATGCTGCCGTTGAGCTGGGAATTTGAAGCACTGAGCTCATCTGATTTTCCTCCTGCTTCCTCTGAGGAACCATTTTCATTATTATGCTCATTAGTCAGACAAAAACACTTTAATGAATCTGTGTTTGTCTGCTTTCTGTCATTATGACAAAATAACTGAGAACATCAATTTAAAGGAAGAAAGATTTATTTTGCTCATAGTTTCATGGTTTCAGAGGTCTCAGTTCATGGTCTCTTGGCCTCATCATTTCTGGGTCTGTGATGAGGCAGAAATATCACATCAGAGAGAGGTGGTAGAAAAAGGCTGCATACTGCCTGGAAGCCAAGAGAGAGGGAAGAGGCAAAGGGGAAAGGGGGAAGGGGATGGGAAAATATATTTCCCAAGGTTATGGTCCCATGACTCACTCCTTTCAGCTAGACCCCACCCCCTAAAACCCCATTCGGCTATGAATTCATCAAGCATTAATCATTGATGAGGTTAGTGCCTACACGATATGAACACTTCTTGAAAGTCCATCAGCCCGCAACAAAGCTTTCAACATAATGAGCCATTTGGAGGGCATTTTTAAATCACAGCCATAACACTACTAAACATGTGGTTGCTCAGAACCTTGCCCTTCAAAAATACTTGATCAAGGATATACCAATTGTGGTATTTTGTGTATTGGTATTGTCACATATAATGGACTAAATATTTGCAATTCCTCCTTCCTCATTCATGTGCTGAAGCTCAAACCCTAGTGTGGGTAATTTGGAGTAAGTAATGAAATTTAAATGAGGTCATAAAGGTGGGATCTTGATTCTGTAGATTGGTGTTTTTATTAGAACAGATATCACAGAGCTCATTTTTCTCTCTCTCTGGACACAGCAAAGAAAGCCATGTGAGGACATTATCGAAAGTCAGCCAAACAAGTATACAAGAAAGAAAACCTTCACCAGGAGCTGAGTCAGTCCGGATTTTGATTACAGACTTTTCGTCTCCAGTTCTATGAGAAAATAAATTTTTGTTGTTTGTGGTACATTATTATGACATCCCAAGTGACTACTACATCATTTCATGGAGAGTCAGTGCCTTGTCATCAGTGGAAATGCAGTCATTCATGCATGTACTCTAAATAGCTTAAAGAACAAATTCTAGAATCCCTAGAAGCAGTTAAGAAAACTCATCCTCATGGTTTTGTTCCTCTAGAACCACTCCTGGTATCAAATTTTCTATCAGTCAGGGTTTTCCAGAGAAACAGCCAATAGACGATACAGATACAGAACTATTGATCTCAATGAACTGATCACATAACTGAAAAGAATGGCAAGTGTGAGCCTTGAAGGTGGGTAGACCAGAAGGCTGGAAATTCTTGGTTAGGGATTATCATCACAGTTATAAATCAGAATGTCTTCTCTTGGTGGGGCAGGGGGGACTTTGCTTTTGAGGCACTCTAACTAATTGGATGAGGCTTGCCCAAATTATTGAGAATAATATCCTTTATAAGAATAACCTTCAATTGAATTCAGCTGATCACAGATATTGATCATATCTATAAAACATCTATAGGCAAAATCTCCCTAAGTGCTTGGCTGATTAACCCATGTATCATTTTGCTTTCTGTTGTTACAATAAAATACCTAAGGTGAGATAATATAAAAAGAAGAGAGATATTCAGCACACAGTTTTGGAGTGGAAAGTCCAAGAACAGGCAGCCTCATCACTTTGGCTGCTGATGAGCAGCTTCCCTCATGGCAAATGGCATCACTGCAGGAGGGCATGTGAAAAGGAGAGATCACACAATGAGGCAGGAACTCAGAAAGAGACCAGAGAGGGGCCAGTCTTTCTTTTATACCAACCTTCTTTGAAGAACTAGTGAGAGTTCTGTAAGAGCTATGGCAATCCCTTCTGCGGGGACGCACCCTCACTACCTCACCACCTTCCACTAGTTTCCCTTAGAGGTCCCACCACTTGGTAACATCCAGTCCATGAGTCTCTGGGGGACAAACCCCACCAAAACCATGGGACCTGGGCACTGTGACCTGTAAAATCAACACCTATGACCTTACAGAGCAGAGAGTAAGGGAGTCAGGAGAAGAGCGGGCCCTGTCCCAGCCTACCAGGGGTCTCCGACAGTTCTCATTCTTGTTCCAGAGGGGAACAGCACGCAGCAGTGCACCAACGATGAAGCACAGAGGTTATTAGACACTTCTGGGATGCAGGGAGGGAGTAGCTTTGAGCAAGCATTGAATTGTTTCCTGGAAGTCATTTTAGAATTCTTTCACTTAACAACATTGCTGGGGGATTTACAGAAAGAACATGGTAAACAGCAAAAAATCCCTACATGTGGTTTTTCTAGCAAGCATACTCATGATTCTAGTTAAAATTGCCTGCCAGCTTTCCACTAACACATCTCTCTGCAGAGATGTTTGGTTTAACAAGCCTCGTGTATGCTCCTTTTTAAAGTTCTGCCCTGGTACGCAACTATTTTGATAATGGCACACATTTGTTTGATTCCTTCTGAAGGGCTGTGGATGATTAATAGAAGGCTTTTTAAGGCACTGGCTTTAGGCTCCTCAGAAATGCTTCCCTGGGTCCCTGTTACATTCCTACACACCTGCATGGCCTGCTTACCTGCCAACAGCTCTTCCAACCATGACCCATTTGAGCCCCTCCTTTTGCACGACTCTGCTTTGGGGGCATATTTTTCTCTTTTCTATATCTCCGTCATTCTTCTTCCCACCCTCCCTCTTGGCTCCTAGTCCTTTTTAAAACATCAGATTCCATATTCTGCCTTGCTTATCTCTTTCCTATTCCCTTTTGTCACTTTTTAAATTAACCATAGTGTGATTTTTTTCTTTTTAGAAAATATTGATATATATATGTGTGTGTATATATATAATGTATGTGTCTAAGTAGATGGTGTGTACTTCATTTTTGAGAACTAAATTAATATTTTATGGATTTTTCTCTTGCTTGTGTCTCCTGCTTTCTCCTGCTAGTAGTCATGTAATAGCTTTCCACTTTATCTTGACTTAAATCTGTTCTCTCCTGTTAGACTTGTTTTCCACTGGATCCATAGGCACAGTGTCAAGAGTCCACAGCATTTTAAAGAAACTACAAAATGTTTTAATTTCTTTTACTATCTTAAGAAAAATCTACATAGTTCAGTCTAGATTAGATTCATTCTTTATGATAATATAGTGATAAAGTAAAATTTCCCTATGTATTTTATGGAGGAAGGGGCCTTCAAAGACACAGAAGGCCCATTGCATTAGTTAGTGGGTTCTAGAGTCAATGGTTTGCAAGTAAACAGTTTAACACGGGAAAAATACAAATTGCAATGTTCACACACAGAAACTAAATGCAAGAAGAGTATAGAATGTCTTTCTATGCTCTGGAGACCCAAAAGATTTAATCAAGGGCTAGGAGTCCATGGCAAGGTCCTATGTAAGTCCGTGCCTGTAAGTCCGTAAGGCAGAAGAAATCTATAGTAGAGCCAAGATACGATGTTCATGGTGGAGATGAAGACCAGAGCGCCCCCAAAGTGAACAACAGCCATCCTCAACAACAGCAAGGCCCTGAGCTCCTCCTTCGACGAGAACAGCTGAGTTCACTCAGGGAAACAGGCCACAACAGAGCTTTTCCTGGGAAACGGCCAGCCCCAGTTGTGTTGGCAGTTGTGTTGGCAATAACCCTCAGGTGGATCCTCTACATCCAGACCCACAGCAACTCAGTCCAGCTGGGCGTTCCTGCTCAAATTGACCACAATAAGTCCACCACACCCATGAAAACCATAATGCAGCCCTGGATGAAACAAAGGGAGTCTTTAAAAACACACAGGTAGGACTCAGCTTTTCTATCCTTTAAAAACTATTTTATGATTTCCTGTAGTATTTTGGATAAAGACCTTCCATTTGATAGTAACCTTCCCACATTCTCAACCTCATTTTATGTATTTTTCTCTCAAAAATCACTATTCACTATTGCTTTTCACACCTCAGGGCCTTGTCCTTCTGCAGCATCCTCCCCGACTGCCCTGGTTATCCTCCACCTGCCTGCTATTTAGGGCTCAGGGTAACTGTTCCTCTCTTGGGTGACTATTCAGAACATTCAGTCTAAAATAGAGCATTATTTTATGATCCCAGGAGTGTAACTGGAAGGCTATGGTATTGATCACTTGGCTATTGATGATTTTTCATTCAATACTGATTCTTCTGCTTTGCGGTGTGGTCTGTGAAGAGAAGGACGCCTGTCCCTTCTGATTTCTACTGTGGCCTGTGAGCTCAAACCTCTGCTGGGCACCCACTTTCAGACCATAATTTCAGAACTAATTAACAGCCTTGAATTGATTAAATACACTCGCATATTTGAGAATTTTTAAAGAAAAAGAATGTAAAAATCTTTCATCATATTTCAGTTTCTGTACAATGACTTCCAATTTCTTTTACTTTTACTCCTCCTTTATCAGACAAATTATAAACTGTACAACTGTGAGCGGACAACAGGCTTGGAACTCAAGGCCTCCGAATCTAGAATACACTAAAGTGGGTTTTAAAATCTTTTTAATTTAATCTCTAGCATAGTTGAATTATAATTGTCCTTTTTCTTTTTATAGAGAAAAAATCATAAGGATCCAGGAAGGCCCATGAAATACTGTTTACTCCACATTGTCGATTCAATTAAATATTTTATGAATACAATCTCTTACATTCAGATCTCTCCATAGACTTTATCTTTTGCTGAAAGTGTCTGTAGAGGTTGTCTTGGCCAGCAAAATGACTAAGAAGTCAGTCTTGTCCCAGATCAAGGTTAGGAAAGAAAACTGAGGTGATTCTAGGTTAACAAACTGGTTTGATTTTGACTCTGTTTTGGCTCAACTACTTAAGGAAGTATCTCTCTTTAGAAAAATAATTTTTGTTCTTATGGATTCTAGTCAGTGACTGTGCACCTGACTGAAGCAAAGCCTTAATCAGGTAAAGCACACCTGATGGGACCTTCACTTTAAGCAAGTCATGAATAACTACACCCTGAAAACATGTCTCTGCCATTACAGACATCATGGAGCTTCCTCCCTGCTTTTGGGACAAAGATTTTCTGGGAATAGCAGCTGGAGACAAAACCAAGAAGCAACTCAATTTGCAACCAGAGACAGCTCCAGTAAGGCAGGAAGGGAACAGAGTGCAGGGGTTTCTTTGGTCCGAGCTGTTAACTTCTTACAGAGATTTTGAAGAATGTTTTTGAACATTATTATGACTTTTAATCTATTTCCATATCCTTTAAAAGGAAATTTTGCTTCTAAAACAAAAGGCCAGTATTAATGTCAATACTACAGTAATAGCCCAAGATGAAGTCTGCTTTCCTAGAGAGGAAAATACACACTAAACTATACCACATTATGAGTTAAATGTTGGGGATCTTAAACTTTTAGTAAAAAGGCAAAATAATAAATGCTGTGACAGATCTCAAGGGCCATTGTCAGGGACAATAAAGCCTCAAGCTACAGAAAGAAGCAGTTTGTTCCAGATGGACCCTGATCTAAGGTTTTTGTGAGGGAGCAAGCTGTGAATTAAGGTCAAAATGAGGTAGGTCAGCTCCGAGCACTTCGATTTGGCTCTAGAATTCAAGCTTGGGGGATTTTTCTCATGTTTATGTAGGTCCCTCTGTGTTTCTACTTATATTAAGTGCAGGCTAAAAGTGATTCCATCTCAAACATCAATTGCTTATTAAAAATCTATTCAGCAATGGAAAACCCCAATCGATTCAATGAATAATAATTTTGAAAATACTGACATAATTTCTATAATGAATAACTCTAAAGAATCCAATAATGTAAATAACATTACATTTTATGTATTTAGTCTACAAGGAATGTTACAGTTATAAGACCATATCAGATAATATTTATTAAACATGAGGCATATATTAAGTGTTCCCATTACTGGTAGAGTTTGAAAATAAACTGCTTGTGAAGCACTTAATCTAAGGATACACACATTACTGGCTGCTTTGAGAAATGTGGTAAATTGTTGCTCATACTGATCAGATCTGTGGAAATAAGCAATTCATGGGGACTCAGTTTCCTCATCTGTGTAATAATAAAATGAGGATTCAAAGTGAGTGTTGGAGTATATTATCTCTAAATAGTCTTCCGGCTCAATCTTTTTTATGATTCTAAATAAGATACCTTCATTACAATCTAAATTTTTCCCATCAGTGAAACACTTAACTGCTCATTTTACAAATATAACTTAAAGTTTGTAAGCCAGTGCTGCTAAAAAAGCAATAAGAGTGTAATTTGGTGAAAGTGAACAAAAGTATTTAAATTTGACATATTGTCTTTACAAGCATTAATAAAAAATCAAATAATATGAAATTCCCTACTCTTCAATGATTACAGAATAAGAAAGTACTATTAGTGCTTTTCATGCATGTAACTTTTCTCTTCCTATTGCTTGAGTCAGTGGCAAAAAAAAATCCCTTTGGAAGAACAAGTTATGTGGCAAGATACATCATGTACAGGTACAAATCCCCTATGATGAATGCTATCACTATGTACATCTAAAATGTACCATTAAAATAAAATTTAAAAAATAGAACAAGTTAGCAACTTCCCTCTGTTTTATTCCAATAGTAGTAACTATTTATTTTAAAGGTGGAGCCTGAAATAAATATCACTGGTAGCACTTACGCATTAGTGCCAAAAAGAGGACTTTAAAGACACAGATAATTGCTCTAGCTCTCTTTAAGCAAAACATAATATTTAGAGCAGCATTAAGCCGTATTTCAGAAAATATGTCCGTGGCCCTTTAAATGATTGCAGCACTGTGAAGTGCCGTCCTAGGAGCTGCAGGGATCTCAGTCCTTGTAAGTGAGGAAAGACAGTGACAGTTTGACTGCAGTGATCTGGAGAGATGACAGCTGAAGGTAGAGGGACTATTTCTGTGCCAAGTAGGTTAATTTTTGGCAGAGAAGCTCATTCTGATCTAGTTAAATTAATGAAGCTTTCCCTGAATTAAACTAAGTTAGTGAGGTTTGCGTAAGCTTTAGAGGCTGTCAGCAGTAGACATTTGAAGTATTTGAAAGAAAGAGAATAAGCATCTCTTGAATAATCAGGGACTGCTTTAAAAGGAATTAAATGTCCCAATGACCAGTGTTAAGAAAATGAGTATGTAATAATGAGGCAAATTTTTATAGTTTGATAAACTGCCTCAACTGCCTTTCTTAATTTTTTTACTTTCATCTTTTACTATGTTATGGATTTTTAAAATGCAAAGAAAAAAATGGGAGCCTTTGGCCTTCATGAAGCCTCATTTCTATCCAATGAGAGAGGTAAGAATTCAGTTATGTAAAATTTAGGGGTATGAGCCATGTTTTGTGACCTGTGTCTCTGCTGTCTGAGGATTTTCTTTCCAGAATTTGTTTCCTGCTGAGGAAATGTGCCCATGAGCCCGTGCTCATAGATCGCTGTATGCTAACAGGCCAGGCATGGCCTGATTCTAAGCAAACTTGTGACAGCATCCTTCACCTTGGCCTCCTATTTCAGCTCCTCTCCCCAAAATCCAGTAATGGAGATCCCCTACTTCTTAGGAACTTCTCTTTCCCATCCACCACCCAGCTTCCCAAAGTGGCACCCCTCAGGGGTCTGCTCACCTAGCACGTCTTTCCTAATGAGCAGATAACACTCATACTGGTGAAAGATTTAAGGGAATTAGGTGCCAAAATAGCTCATCCCTCTTTCACGCTGTCACTTTCACCAGCTCTATGAATGGTTCCCAGATTTGTAGATTTTATAGTGCAGTGAAATTTCAACAATAAAAATGGGCATGTAGCAAGATAAAAGGAATAAGTAAAATAGAGCTGTCGGCTTAGTGTCGTATTGATAGGAAGAGATAGTAGACACACACACATACACACACACATACTCACACACCCTCACTGCCACACACCTATTACATGATCCCAATGTATTTATTTCCACTGGTACAGAAATCAGAGGGTGGGAGGCAGCTCCACAGAACATGTAGCATGCCCCAGAGGGCTTTCCCCTCACTCCTGGCCTCTCCTTACAGCATGCCGTGTAGCTGCAGGCAGTGCTCTCCAAGCTGGTGGATGCCTACCAGAACTGAGAAAAATTCCCGGTTTTGCTCCACCGCCAGGGTTGGAACGTGCCTATCAGCATTCAACATCATCTATGCTCTTCCATTAGGAGGTGTCTACATCAGATACCCTCGTGTCCAGATGCTCAATGAGCTCAGCACGAACTGACACCCAGCCTTACGGAGCGAAAGCCAGCGCCGGTGCCCGGGTGTCTCTGAAGACCTCTCTTAGCTTTCTTCAACAAGACTTATCACCTGTCCCAGTTTCACCTTTTTTTCCCAAGTAAAAAATCAAAATATAATGAAATAAACACTACCACATTTTTGTACCAGTATTATTAAATAAGTTACTTGTAGTTATTATAATACATTGCATTTATAATTATTATTTACAATATAATTTCATATACTAAAGTGTATTTTGATTCTGATCATAAAAATGTCCTAATCTCCAAACAAAAGGAAGGCCTTCCATGGTCTTTGTGTGCCAGAGAAAGGCAGCACAGTACCGCGCTGCGATTCCTCCATACAGCACCCGCAGCTCTCTGGGCTGCATGCGGGCTGTCTGCTTGCTCATGAGCTGCTTAGCCCCCACCTTTGGCTTTCGGTAGATGATTCGGTGTGCTACGCCAGCAATCCCTTGCATTATTTTAACATGCACCAGGTGGCGATAAGGAAGCATATAAAAGCTTATGACTTCCATTTGAGATGAGAATTCACTATGAAAAAAAAAAAACTTTTAAATCTCAAAATTCAATTAATTTGATTCTCAAGGAAAACTGATTGCTATAAAACAGCATCAGGTCTACAGAACACAGACCAAAAGCTCCATAATATCTCAAACATTTGTTAAATTTTTTTATATTTGATTTTTTTGGGGGTACATTTCCCTAGAGCATTGTATTTTCTCTTTAATGATAGTTTATTTATAAAAAAGTGATTTAAAAGTGTGATTCATCCCCAAATTAGACTTTACTTATATTAAATCCAAGTCACTACTTCTAACTCCTTTCAAGGTCTCTGTTTCTCTGTTGGTTGCTTGTGTTTCATCCAACTTTTTCAATGTCTACCTGTATGATAAGGGATGGTTCTTACTCGTTTTCCTCCTCTTTAGCTTTCAATTCTTCAAAATGATGCAAGTACTAGCTGTTTACAACTGCACCCCACGGTCAGTCAGAGAACCGAGAAAAAGGGATCTATTGTTTATAGCTATTGCGTTCAAATGGCTTTTGCCCTCAGGGACTGTGAGCCAAGCTGGCTGGACCAACAGAGGAGATCTGGGATTCGAAGACATGTTTGCTTAAATTATAGCAGATAAACCTGGCATGGTGGCACATGCTTCTAATCCCAGCAGCCTGGGATCCTGAGGCAGAAGGATGATAAATAAGAGCTCAGATTGGAAAATCTAGCAACCTAGGGAGATCTTGTCTCAATAAAGGAGGGGTGGAGATGTAGCTCAGTGTGAAAGACTTGGGATCAATCATCAGTACCCCCCAAAAGGATCAAGTAGTGAATCTGTTATGGATTATAAGTGTGATGAAAGAAAAGAAGACCAGTATGGTTAGGGGAGAGATAGAGGGGGAAAGGAGTAAAAGGGTAATATTTTATCAACAGTGCTTGTCCTCATTTTTGTTTTCTACCATCGGACTAACTGTAGCTCCCAGAACACTGTGACTTTTGAGGTATATCAAGAGATTCAGGAAGGGAGGGGTAGTGGGGTTAAAAAACAAAAAACAAGCTGGAAATGTCATATACAAATACCAACTTCTCATGTTGAATGTAATTACTATGTACTACAAACATGATAAAATAAATAGATAAATAAATAAAAATCTATCTCGTTCTTAAGCCTCACCTAGAGAGATTAAAAATATGAATGACTCAGTTCCATCCTCTTATACTGTGAATTAGTACTTGTAGATGAGGTCAGCAAATTGGTCAGTTGTTTCACTTCCCCACATGACTTTTTGGGAAGGTATGTCAAGGTTAAGAACCAAGCGACTTAAACCAGTGATTTAACCAAAGTAGGAAGGATTAGCCCTCCAGTCTCAGTGCCTGCTCCTCAAGCATGGTAAGAATACTTGGGAGACAACCTCTGCTTGCTCAGTGAAAACATGAGGAAAGGATTTCTTTCCTATTGGCTCGAATCATTATTAAACATACTTTTTATATTAAAAGTATAAATTCATAAATGTATAATATGAATCTGTGCTATTTTAAAAGACTTCTCAGAAAAGTTTAGAAAACCTTCTTCTTTCCCAAGAATATATCTATCCAGGGATAACATATAAATAGGAAAACCACACAAAGATGCAAAAGAACCTCCATATTTATTCATTGTCTTAGAGCGTTAGAACTGGAGTAGACCATAAAGAACGCCTACATCAGTATTTTTTAAACTAACTGCAGCCATGATCTAATAGAGTGTTTTGAAATCAATTCAGAGAATTCCAACTAGCATTTTTTCAATACTAGAAGTAATAGAGGATGGAATAGAACAGTTTGAAAGAGAAAACATCAGTCCCTCACATGCAAGAAGTTTTTTTTTTTTTTTTTGTGGACATGTTGTAGAACTTCATAGTCGTGAATTGTCATGTAAAATCACTTTTCTTGTTTTGTCTTGCGGTAGGGGCCATCAAAATTCGTGAAAGCCACTGGCACAGTTTTCTACCCTAACAGAGGAAACAAATCGGTTCCAGAGAATTTAAGAAAATTGCTCATATGCACAAAGCTAGATGGTGGAAAAGACTAGATCAAAACCAGACTTCCTTCTTAGTCCCTTTTTAGTTTTCTTTTTGGGTATTACCAGGCCATGTGAAACACAGAACTCTTTGGAGGAGCTAATAAGTATGATTTTTCTTTTGTATGCACATCAAGTAAAAGATTTCAAGTTTGAGAATCTCAAAATATAAAAAGGACAGAATTCAAGTCTGTAGTTTTAATGTAAGAATACTAGATTCTGGTACTTTGGGAAGGCATTTGGCTACTTTCCATCTGGAAATCATTACTTTAGAAAGATCGTATTGGATTAGAGTTCATGATGGTTTGAGACAGACACTAGGATAAGAAAGGATAGATGTGTGGCTGATGGCATCTAACTGATGAGTGATGAATTTAAAATTGTCAGTCATCCATAATGCAAGAGAAAAAGAATCTGTGAGACTCTTTAGATGTGCAGTAGGTTGGAGTCAGTAAGAGATGGACAATAGGGCAATGTTTTTCAAAGTAAACTTGGCCATTAACATACTGATCACTTGGGTTCTTTGTTAAAATTAATATTCTGGGTCTTCCTCTGACCACACTCCATCAGGCTGAGCAGACTTAGCCACATCTTAACATACCCAGGTGATTCTTACGTGCCAAGAAGGCCTGAAATCAAATGTGAAAAAGATCGAACATCAGCAGAACTCCAAATATTTCTAACTTCATTTTGTTAGTATGCCTGTTAGTAATGTACAGCCTCAGCACTGATGGCAGTAGTGGTAGTATGTTGGGAGAGGGCCATGATTGATCTGGTATATCGACTTCCTTCCTACTTAACAAAAGCCAAAAATTGCCTTCTGCTGTGTCTTTAATTGCTCTTTTTCATTTGTTCCGTCAACCTATCACTCAAGCTTCAATGCTTCCCTATACGCTGGTGCTCTTTTGAGCTTTGGGAAGGCAAAGGTGAGCACAGGATTATATTGGAAACACAAGTCAATTAGCCCTCATGCCCAACTTCTCTCCCAGCTTAACAGCTTCTCCCTTAGTCCTTAGAAACTACAGGCCCTTGTTCTGTGTGACATACTCTCATTCCCAAGCCACAGCTGAATGGAGTAGCAGTGGCTACCTGCCCAAAGGCCAGGCCATCGTTTGAATGGGTGCTCTCCTTTAGAATTTGAAGTGATTTAATGACTGTCATCAAAGGATGACTGTGTGTGAGTATATATGAGTCACGAGTCTATATTACAGGGATGGTCATAGTCTTTAGCAAACTCCACCAGTTCATAGCTTTCAACTTGATTCCCAAAGAGGAGTCCTTGTTGGCTTCCTAGGAAAGGTCAGGTCTTCCTGATATTTTGTTTTTCTCTTGTGATGTATTTTCTCCTTGTTCCCTTAATAATAATTGTAATTAAATAATATAGTTATGATAATTGGTTACAGTCAGTCATGTCAACTGGACTTTGAGTTTCATGAAAGCTGGAGTTTTTCTTATATTGTTTATTGACCTCTTTGCTTCACAACATGAATGCATGTTTAATACTTGCTTGATCACAAAACCCACTTGAATTTGCTTCATATTTAATAATTTCAAGTGGCTCTAAATTAGTTTTACTTTTAAGATTTTCTTAGACAATAGTGGAATTGACTTAGTGTTGTAGTATATTTTCTTTCAGCACCCACTGCAGTGAAGAACCATGCATTATTCACTTTTTTGTCACTGGAACAAAAAAACGCAATACCTGCAACTTAGAGGAAGAGGTATTTATTTTGGCTCATGGTTTCAGAGGATTCAGTCCATACTCAGTAGTTTCAAGGCAGAAATAGCCTGGCAGAAAGTCATAGGGAAAGAAAGCTGCTCATCTCGTGGCACCTCGGAGGCAGAGAAGGGAGGAGACAGTGTTGGAATACACCATCCCAATGCACACGAGACATGTGGCCAGTGACCTGCACCTTTCGACCTGGCCTCATCTCCAAATACATAATATAGTGGACATTTTAGATCTAAACTGTAACCAATCAGACAAAGAAAATCTTTGTCATTATCATTGTATTTATAATATTTTTAACTCCTGATTTATCTGATCAGAAAAATTAAGGCTAAGATCCCTGAAACTCAAGTTAAATGAACTGTGAAAAGCTGCCACTTTACAGCACTTATTTCTCTTCCATCTAAAGAAGCAGGAGTTGTCTTTAATTCTTCACTCCCAATAATTCTCACAACTATCAGCAGTTCCTACCTACTTTACTCTCAAAACCTACTTTACATTCAAACTATTGCTCTCCCAATTCAAGCCATAGCATCTCTGCAATAATCCACTGCAGTAGGTGTGATTACCTGACTTTCTTCTTTCTGCTACTCCTCCCAATGACAGTACTGTTTAGTAAACAGGAATAAGAATTTGCCACATTACCATCTAGAAATTTCCAAGTGGTTTCTGAAGGCACTTGGCATAAACACAAACCTACTACCTTCACAGTTGTGCACGTTGTGCCCATCCCTATTCTCCTGACTTTGAATTGTCTCATTCTCCCAATTGTTCACAATTCTCCAGCAAGAGTGAATTGCTGGGATCCCTGCCCATACTGAGCTCATTTCTATGTCAGGGCTTTCATTAGCTTATTCCTAGCTCAGCTTCTATTTCTTCCTGGAATGTTTTTTGCTTTCCTTTTCACGTGGATGCATCTTGTTTCTCAGTTTCAGGGCCACCCTCTCTGGGACGCTTTCCCTGGCTATGCAGTCTAAAGAATCACCAGCCACCAGTTTTCACAGTATTCTGTGTTAATTCTCTCCCTGTCCTTATCAAATTTGTTATTTTTCTTACTTCTCTAATACTTGTATCATAATTCTTCCCATACTAGAAAGTAAACTTCATGAAAGCAGGACATTGGACTCCAAATCACTTTAAGGTATCTGTAGCCTAGAATTTGTCTCTGGGGCATGATAGGACCTTGATAAATATTTATAGGAAGAACAAGCTTTTGCCTGAAGAGGTAAGTGCTGTAACTGAAATACTGTGAATTGAACATTTACCTAAGCGTATTTGTTCTAATTGAATAAAGAACCTCACCAGGGGTAACACTTTATTCCTTGTCAATGAGCAGGGACACCTTTGAGGCCTCTCTGCATCCTTTGTACCAGGGAGTAAAAGGCATTTTCACTGTTACATATGTCAGCAAGGAGAGAAACAGCTGCTGAGAACTCTAAACTCCCTTCACTGTCTAGGGGTTAGGTCTTCTCCTCGCTGAGCTCCTTGAAGGAATGGAAAAAGTACAGAGCCCGAGAGCCCTCTGGCTCTGCCTTGGGTTAATCAAACTGACCTTCCTGGCAGAGATCACAGAAAAGTTTACTAATCAATGTCTATGAGGCATTTGTGTAATGAAGAAAGTTACAGAAATAGTGACAATAATCTCTTATTTTTTGCTGACACGTGGTATATGCAAGAGAAAAAAGAAAAAAATGTTTTTCGTGCTATGAAGACTTCTATGACGTGTACAATTATTTTATAACCTTCACATTGTGCAGCGTTTCTTTTTTTCTTGGGGATGTAGGCCCTCACATCATTGCTTTCTTAAAGGCAGCCATCCCAATATTATTCCCAAATAAACCCCCTATTCTGCCACATTGGAGTGATTTTCTACTTTCCACTTGCCTGTAAGTGGCAAATTGTCACCCTTTTATTACAGTGCTACTTGTGTCAGGGAAGACAGAAAACATGCACTTAAATTATTGCAGACCAACATGACCCAAGTGGGTGTTCTGCTCAGGTTTGATTTAATGTCAATGGCTGGGCATATTTGCTCTTTGTTTGTGTTTCTGAAGGAGAGGCGCCCACTCCCTGGGAACCCAGATTTCCCTTCTCCATCCTTTTTGATGACACGGAGGCTAATAAGAGTATTAACTGTGGCCTGCTTCATGTAGGCTGTCTCTGGAGTAAACACTAAACAAATGATTTATTGTGGTTTTGACATCATGTTTCTGTATTTTCAGTTCCCTTCCTGCTATTATTTTTATATTTCCATGTGCTCCTTTGTCTAGCGTAAAAGTCCTGAATAAACTCAGTCGAAAGAAACATTAATATGTTTCATGTTCATATCTTTCCATAAATGACATTGGAAGAAAACAGTGGGATAAAAAAACATTTGATTCAAAGGAATGGATTACAAATGGGGCATCTGTGGACAGGTTAGTATTTTAAGCAGAAAACTTTCTGCTATCTTCTAGATCATGTCGTATAGTTTTGCCTTATATTACCAACATTGTCATGGTTTAAAGCTAGCCCTGTTTCAAGTTCAATAATTGGGTCAGAGTTGAATTAGACTGCATTTTTCCTTTCTGATCATGCCATTTTTATACCCTGTAGAAGCTGAGTTCATCAGAGGCGAGAAGGAATGCTCTACCGTGACGGTATGTGCTGGCTAGTTAGCCCTTGCACTTTGTTTTTAAGAGAGTTATAAATTATGAAGTGTTACTGTTCAACAGAAGTCAGAGTGAACACAGGGAGTATCAGGAGAATAAAGAGAGTGAGACCCACAATGACACCAGGAGGGAAAAAAAATCAAATTTCTAATATTCCCAATTTGAAAAGACACTAGTAAACTTGAAACTCTTGGAAGCTTCACAGAAGTTATAACTAAGAAGCAATTTTCTCTGAGGTGATTTGTGTCCTCTAAACCACCCAGAAAGTCATGGAACTTTGTGCCTCTACTCAAAATGTTGAAAAAATGCAGTTTCACATGTACAATACCACCAAGCTGGTCTGAGTATTATTGCATTAAGAAGCTATTACTCAGAGAGGAGCCAAGCATGCTTTTTAATGAATCAAAAGCCAAAGAGAAGTGCCCTTTCACAGCTGTTTCACATCCTTCGTTGTGCTGTGTCCAGGTTCCTTTTCATAATTAGAAGTTCAAAAAGAAAACTCAGCCTGCCCAAATGGCCGGGGATGTTTCATAAAACAATAAAGGGCTGCTCCCATATATCCTCAGTCGACAGACAATAAAAGAGAAAATTGGTGTACTAAAAAATGATAGTAAGGTTTTGGAGACAGGAATGGTGGGGGTAGATTTGTTAAATAGTTATTTTGGCTCTAATCTTCCTGGAGGACAAAGAGGGTAGAGAGAATCTTTTTGTTTTTCTTCTCCTTCTCCAAGACCTCATGCGAAAAACCACACCTGTCACAACCAAACAAAACACAAAGGCAAATTCTGTATTAAGTAATGTCCACGGCCAGTGTAAGAGAAACAAGGAGGCTGTCGGCAACACAAAATTGGGGAAATAATGTTTCTGCTACCCCTTCCTGCCCCTGAGCCTCTGCACTTGCTCTTTTTCCAGCTCTGTCCACAAATTTATGTGGCTCAGTCCCTACTGCTTTCTGGTCTTGTTCAGATGTCTCTGTCCAGGTAAGCATCTGTATAAAATAGTTATATAAAAAACAAGTAGCCTCCTTTTCCATCATCGACTTCTTTTTTCCTTGCTCCATTTTTATGTCTCTTTACAGCATTTATCATCTCCAGACTTATTCTGGGTTTAACTTGGTTACTCTTCTGTCCTCTTCTGCTAAAATTTAAGCTTCATGATGACAAGTGCTTTGTTACTTTTCTTGTATCCTGAGAGCATACAACAACATTTGGTACATTATAGGACTTGTGGAATATTTGTGGGTAGAAAGGATGGGTTAAGAAATGATTGATGCTGTCTAAAACTGATGTGTCCATTGTTTACTGAATTTAATGTTTGTTCTTTCCTTGGAGACTTGAGGCATAGTATAGTCTTGCAAGCCATTTTATAGCATTTTGAATAGTTTATGTCAGCCAAACTGGACTACTGTATCTACTGTTTCTAAATATACTCTACAATATACTGTGAGAACCACTCATTCTAAGCTTAGGCAAATGCTAGTCTAGCTGAGGCTTGTTTTGTCTATATAAAATGGACCAACTCATAGTCATAGAATACTGTATAAGGTGTCAGTGGTTTTTGTGAATTCATGGTTAGGTACTTGGTGTTTCTGCTGAAAACAGTCAAGGAGAGTGCCCCACTTCTATGATATAGTGGGCAGAGCTCCAGCCTCTGGAGAAGATGTGGCCTCCATCAGTCTGCGATGTCATCTATGTGTTTAAGGGTGGTTAAATGTCATAGTAGACCTGATTACAGACACAGCTCTGTGAGGAGTGCAGATCTGTCGATTTCCTATGGCTACCTGAAGGGCCAGGGCAAAAGAGGCGTCAAGGATAGCTTCCTGTTTGCCCTGAGGCTTGACATGTGAGGAGAGAGCCCTGTCACCTCACATTCTAAGAGCCGTCCATCTTCCTCTACCAGTCTGCCTGTGAGCTCAGGACTGACAGACACTATCTGAGGCTGGAGTCTCCACCACCCTGGTGCCACCAACTTGATGGTGCTACTGGAGTTCTTAGCTTGTCAAGGAGTATTTCATTTTCCATGTGAGAATCCCACCGAATCTTTTCCAGTCCAGCCTTCTCAAGGCCCTCCATGTGACTGATGGCAGCAACAGTCTCTGGCTTCCCAGCAACATCTTGTTGCTCCCTGTAACTAGCTACTGGTAGAACAAAATGAAAAGACTGCATGATTTTTGCATTTTTCCCTGATATTATGGTTTAGATTGGCCCATAGTCTTATTATAAATAAAGTTACAGAATCTTGAGAAAGAGCTGGTCTGGTTAGAAAGATGACAGTTTTGATCTGGAAACCTCAAATGGTAAGACATCTTCTCATTCTGTCCACCCTCCCTGGGAGGCCTCATCCAGCCTGTGATTTAATTTTTCACTTGTGTCTGACCTGGCTGGGGAACACAATCGCCAGGAAAAGGCCGGGCAAGGCACTGTGCAATCCTCCTGACAGGATCCTGATGAACAGCCAGGGGAGGGACGCTGTCCAATATGAGGACCATGCCAGCATGCCTATCTCTGGCCCATTGGACATTAGCACCCATTTAAAACTGCTTGAGTGTGTCCACTTGGTTACAAAAATGATATTTATATATCAAGTCCTGTCTTATAAACTTTTCATGTATTAGTTCATTTACCATTCTCAGTATCAGTATTGACTAAGCACTATTTTAATCACCTTGTCTTATATAGAAAGTCTGCTTTTTAAACCAGCATTAAACATTGGTCCTTCTTTCCAAGTGTTACAAAGGTACAACCGAACACTGCACATTTGGCTATCATCAGCTTCTGTTTTCTCTCATCCCCGAGTAAATTTTCTCCTCTGCTTCTATCCCTCACTCTGATGAATGGCACTGGGATCTGCACGTTTGACTTGGTTACAATCCTGGTAAGTGTTACTGGCTGTATCAGTCTTTCTGTTTTCATAACTAATTTAATGATTTGTAGAGTCCATGTCCACAGTACCTCTTACAGAATGTTCTTTTCCTTTTCTCCTGCCTTTGCCATACCTTAGGTCATGGTTGCATTTTTGTTTTGTTTTCTTTTCCTAAGTCACTGCAGGATCCTCTAATCCTCTTCAGTCAATATGCTGCTGTTGAAGAATTATTGCCAAAATCCACATCAATCCCACTATTTCACTATCTAATGGGCTTCAGCTAGTTCTCCTGGCCTTTCTCGTAAAATTCAAGCTTCTCAACTGTGCTCAACATTCTTCTGGATCTGCAGTTCTAGTATTTTTCGATTTCTTCTCTTGCTCTATTCCCAACTCCTGTAATCCTCACAATCTGTCTTACAGCTACTAACTTACTAGAAACTTGGAACACTGTTCTGTGTGTTTCAGAAACTGTACATGTTAGTCTCTTCTTCATCTTATTACCTGTCTAACATAAGTACTTGACCTGGTCTTCCATCTGAGATAGACGCGGCTTCTGTGTACTTTACTGGAAGTTTATGCATAATCCTGCAGAGAATCTGTCACACTACACTGATATCCTCTACAGGATGAGCCTATGATGACCGAAATTCTTCAGTGGCTGTACACCTAGAAAATAGGGCAGATTCATGCCACTTACTTTGTAAGAGCTTGGGCTGAGCAAAAATATGTGTACCAGAAGTCACTAATGCAAATCTCAGAGGGACAGCTAAGGGAATGTAAGAGAACATGATCTAAAAGCTTGGCCTCAAAGTATAGTTCATTCTGCAAGATAGGAAAGAATAAATAACCAGCAAAGTTACCGAGGACAGGCTTGTCTAATGGTAATCGAATTCTTGATGGTGAAGAACATTGCATTAAAATAAGTATATATTTCAATATTCTCTACAGAGGTATTTCTGAGTTCAATTTACTTCTGAATTTAGTGAAATCTTATGGAGTTGATCAGCTTGGTGTTATTATATTTTATGAAACAGGTGATGTTGATTCACTTGCGAATATGTTCGATTATTCTGAAGCTCATACACATGGAAAAATAAATTATCTAGTCTCTTCTATGTAAAATAAAGAGCAACCAAGCAGGCAGTGGCAGATACAACCATTGCAGAAGTCGCATTTAAAAGGCCCTCATGGACTTCTGGGTAGGTAGCAGTGAATAGCTGGAGAATTCAGCCTTACCTATTAGCCTCAAGAGATTCTATAAGATATTCTCAGTGAGAAACTGAAAAACTCTTCAAATTTTATTTGCTAAAGGTGAAATACATGTGAACTGTTCAGTTTAGCTAACTTTGTTTGTTTAGCAAAAATGTTGGTCACAAATTATAAACTGTGCATGATGGTACACGCCTATAATCCCAGTACTTAGGAGGCAGAGGCGAGAGGATCACTGCAAGTTCAAGGTCAGCCTGGGCAACACAGTGAATTCAAGGCCAACCTAGATTACATAGTGGATTCAAGGCCAGCCTGGACTACATAGTTAAACCCTGTCTCAAAAAAACCCAAACAAAAAATTGTTAAAAATAAAAAAGTCATTGAACATTGAACTCTACCTTTCCGATTTGCACAACACTGATAGGCTAAACAATAACATCACAGTGTTTTTGTTAATATTTTAAGAGTAGTTTCATCTATTTAAAGTATTCTGGTATAATTATAGTCTACCAATTTATTCTCCTCAGCATACCATTAACCAAATTACAAAACCAGTGGTAATGCCCAAATTTTACACAGGGATTCTGTCTCCTGAAAAGCAGTACTGAGAAATTTAAATAACCTCATGAGTGAGAAATAATTTCTAAAATTGAAGAATTGTTCCTCAAATTCTTTTGATTTGGGACATATGCGAACATCAAGAACATATGTTAAAATAATTGCCTTCCTGTAAGTACTCTTCTTGGATGTGTTTCACAGGCCATCCAAACACACCTGATGTTTGTAAAAATATTCCCTAAATTCATTTAAAGCCACCTGGCCAGGTTCTGTGCACGAACATTTTGCATAGTGCCACAGAACTGTATGAATTGTTAATGCATGTGGTCCACATTTGCAAGCATTTCTATTCTTTTTGGAGCAAAATTTTTGTCCTTTGTGAGTCTTTCCAGAACCCTTGACTACATTTCATGTCTAGTGCTGTTCTGTCCAGAGTCACTTCTAAATAATCTTCTCATCTCTGAATATCACTTTGATCTTGTTGAAGATAAATTTAATACAGAAGTATATCTTCTAGGAACTAATTTCTGACAGATACTTGGAGAGCAAGAAAACCATTTCTCCTGTGCCTAATAGAAGGAAGGAGATTTGCATACAGGTTGTGAAGATTTTTATAGTGCTTCAGGAGACATCCAGAAATTCATATAAAAAAAAGTTGACTGTACTCAAAATTTCTCAAGAAATACAGCATGTACTGTTTACATTTGAAATCTTATTGAGGTCAGGTGAAGCAGTGTTGGGATTCTGGTGCCACATTACAGCACTTGTACGCAGACCCGTGGTGCCAAGCCGAGTCTCGGTTGGGCTACTTGCTGACCCTGAGATCCGAGGCAGTTGCCTCTCTGGTAATTGATTTCTTCATCTCTAAAAGAACATTATTTAATTACCATACCTCTCTTACAATTGATTGTTTTAAACTTTAAAAGGAGCATTATTCCATTTTATAGATTTGATAGGTATCTATTTTGTAGCCTCGTTTTGAGGATTAAATGAATTACTGTTTATGAAGTACTTAGAGGAATGCCTATCACTAGCAAATAATGGTTGCTTTATAAAAAACAAAAATAAATCTGAAATCCTGTTTATTATAAAAATAAATCTGAAATCCCTTTTAATGTGGCTTCAGGTTATAGATTTAAAAATACTTTTATTCATTTTCCTGTGTATTATTTTTCTAATGTTTCTTTTACTCATAAAAGGAAAATAAGATGTCAAATAAGCTAAATGAACTAAAGCTAATCCAAAGTTTTGTTTATATTTTTATTAATATATAATTGTGATACATAATAAATACATTAAATTTTTTCAGTCACTTGACATGGGATAGATCAATGTAACAAAACATTAGCCCTACATGTATGAAGGAAATTGAGTGTGACTCACTATTAGGGGTGAGAACTTTTTCATAATTCCTTTATGTGGTAAAAAGAATCTCATACGACCTCTTTCTGGATTGTTGCCTCCAAACAACCCAAGCTAGACCAAAATGTATGTCATTTTAATCTTAATAACTATCAATGAGTTTTTATTTTTGAGTTGAATTGTAGTATTTCCATATTAACTGAAGAAAATGCAATTAGCAGGAGGAGAATTTATTTAGATCATAAAAATAATTTTAGCCTACCTAAATTTCAAAATCAGAGAAGACAATGCTGTGTAAATGTTAATTTTACCTTTACAAAATGACTTCCTGGACTTGTTCTCATGTGGGTCATGCCTATCTTATGTTTTACTTACAGTGGGATCTATCAGGGGCCTGTTTTACTGTACAAAAAGCAAAGCTCTCTGACCTCTCACACTGCCACATTCTTCAGAGATAGTCATGGGATCTGGCAATTAAAAAGGGGAAGATTCAAAGATAATTTCCAAGAGTTTGGATTGTGCAACTGAATGACTTATGCTAACATTTAATAAGAACAGGCAAAACAGAGAAGAACCAGAATTTTGGAGAAATGTGATGAATTCAACATCAGATATACAGCAGCTGTGGTGTTTGTGTCTTGTGTGATTGGAGATATTAAAGAGAGACCTCAGCAGGAAAGTGTAGCTCTGGGGAGATATAGGCCAGTATTATGATTTGGATCTGAAATGTCCTCCAAAAGCTTATGTGTTGAAAGCTTGCCCAGTGCTCTATGTTCAGGGATGGATCCTTTAGGAGGTGACTGGCTAGTGAAATGTTCTGCCATTACAAATGGATTAATCCATTGATAGATTCACAGTTTAATGGGCTATTGGGAGGTGATGGAAACTTTAACAGGTGGGGACCAGTTGGAAGAAGTAGGTCCCTGAGAGTGTCCCTTTGATTGCATATTTTGTCCTGATTCTACTCTCTCAGCAGCTTTCTTCTACCATGCCTTTTGACCATGATGTACTGCCATGAGCCATCAGGCCACAGACTGAAACTTCTGAAACTATGAATAAAAATAAACCTTTCTTCCTTTAAGTTGATTTCTCTCAGGTACTTTGTCTCAGTGATAGAATGCTGACTAATACAGCCAGTGATGCAGATTACCACTCATCAACGCACAGCTGGCACTCCAAACCATGTGTGTGGATAAGTCTGTTCAGGGCTTTGTATAGAGGGACTGGAAAAGATAATGTAGGAGGAGGATAAGCATTTAGGGGATGATTAGATGAGGGCACTTAAAACAGTGTGGTTAAGAGATATAATGTAATGTTACAGAAATCAAAGATGTGCAAAAGGAAAGAAAGGTCATAATTTTCAAATATACTTTATATTAAAAAATAGAATACAATGCAGGGTTTAAAAAAGATATCTTTGAGTAAGACAATAATAACCTAGAACAATGATTGTCTTTGAATTAATCACAGCTTTAAACAATTTTCACTTTGTAGACAGACATGTTGAAGGTTGTGGGAAAGAAAAAGTAGTTTAACACTGGTGAAGAGAGCTCACGAAATTATTTATTTATCATTAACTAAGAGAAGGCAATTTATTTAAAAGTGGTGAAAACAGAGAAAGAGAGATGATGGATAGCAACTCAATGAGTAGGGAGCATTTGAACGCGAAATACTCCAAGTTCATGAATTTATAGAGGCATAATTTGAGTGTTTTCAACAATATATGTCTTTTATAGGTAGAATGTGAAGGCCTCTTGTAGGTAGAAGGGAAAAGTCAGCCCCTTGCTGGACGTCACAAACAGTAGATGGAAGAGATCTAGAAAGGTTAAGGGTTCTTGACTGCCGGCACTTGTGTATCAGGGCAGCAAAGATAAAATAGTTTATAATAATGAGAGTCATGAACAGGACTCAGACAGCAATGCTGGCAAGGAATGCGTAAGAAAAATCAACTGCCTCAGAAAGTGAAATAACAAGCAGCTCGCATATCCCCGGCAGAAAGGGGAAAGGGACTTGTTACCTGCCTGGCAATGACTGAAGGGCTGTAAGGTCAGTCTAGAGGTTGAGTGATGACCTTATATTCCCTTTTTGTCATGGTGAGAGGTCCCTGACACACAAAATCACATTTATCAAGGCTGGAGCTTGATAATCTTTCTGAACATTGTTCTTAGTTTTCTTCAAGGCAATATAAATTGATGTGAGCTTCCCATGTGATCTATTCATATAATTTAAAATGGAAAATAGTTCGAAGCAAGATAATGAAAGAAACAAAATCACCTATATACACACCGAAGATGATTGGTTTATTGTTAGCATTATGTATGAGGAAAATTTCCTTTGGAAGGTAATCATTGTGAGAAAGATCATAGAAGTGCAATGTTTAGATTTGTGAAATTGAAGAGGAAGCTACTGTTTTTCCAAAGCAACAGTAAAATTTACAGTATCATCTCAGGAAGTAAATTCTATTGAAAAAAATTCTATCTAGCCATAAAGCAGGAAGCTGAAATTTTGAGGAAGTGCCTTGAAAATGCATTCCCCAATGGGTAATAGGATTGTGTGCATGTGTGTACATGTATGCTCCCACTCCATAAGAACATTATACATTAAAAATATTGAGACTTAATCCCCCATGCTCATGGAGTACTATTAATATGTGGAGTCTTAAAAATTTTGATAGTGTATCCAGTTTGTTAAACCAGGGAAACTATTCTCTAGGGACTTCAACACCTTGGCTGATGTTCAGTTGATTCCCATTTTTCCCATGGGAGGGGCTGGCTTATTTAAGTCTAGATCCTATAACCAACAAGCCTGGTATATTGGAACTTTCTGGCAAATAAAGTAAGGTTCAACAGACTTTGGATCCCAGGCTAAATATGGCCTGCTGCCCACCAATAAAGTTTGAGTGGAATACAGCAACATTATTTATGACTCTTTCATGGGTGCTCCATGCAACAGTGATTGATAGAATAGTTGCAAAGGAGAGAATAGTATTAGGTATTTACTATTTTATATTCAATAGAAAAAATCTGTTGATATCTAACCATGAAGGACAATATTCAAGTTTAGTGAGATGGGAATTTGGGGTTAATCTTTTATCCTCAACCTACTTAGCCACACCAAAAAGGCACCACTACTTTTCTCTCACAAGGGGATATTTTGACATGTTTTAGAACACTGAATGATAGCAATTTTATTGATACCATATGAATTTTCATTGAATTCATCTGTAATCTGCTTAGCTGCATATGTCTTACTAATAGAATACTAGTGTACCAGGTCTAATTAGTGTAACAAATAATGTTAAATGCTACCACGATATTATCTGGGATAGAAGAGGCCTCTCCAGATCATATTATGATATACATGAGAAAATATAAGTGATTTGAAATAAGACAGAGACTATCTACCACTGTTCTTGTAGATGAAGGTCTGTTCCTGCAAATGAAGGTCATCAGTGGTCTTTGATTGTTTTTTATTAATTGTGAATTATAAAAAAAAAAAAGCACTCACTAGCTCAATAGCTGGATAAATGCATATGAAGTACAAGGGACTCCAGAAGTTTACAAAGATGTCATAGTTCAATAGAGGCTGCGATTAACATCACTCTGAGAAAGTTTATGATAATCTACTGTCACCTCTAAGACCCATTAAACCCCTGCATCAAATAAAAAGAGGAATTATGCAGGTAGACAAGAGGGGTTAGCACTGTCAGCTCTTTGTTTTTGACATTAGTATTTGGAATTCCTACACAGATGCATTTTATGTTCTTTCTGTATTTTTTATTCTGGGAGAAGCTATCATTCTTAGCCATTTTTACAGTGATGGAACACACACACACACACACACACACACACACACACACACACACACACACACACACTCTACATGCAGGCACCAGTAAAGGGATTTTAGCAGTACTGCACTGTGCTTTTCTATATATTCAAACCTTTGAATGATTTTTTCAGGTTGACTAGACTCACTGGAAGTTGAACTACTTGCAATACTCCAAATACATCTCACTTCCAAAATTCCCTATTCTGACCCATGAACCAATGTGGCATTTTGAGTCTCTGGAAACTAACACCACCTCAGAGTCAACAGCCAACCATTCCTCATGGAGGTGCCACATACTATATTTTGGTGTGCTTTGCAATTGATTTATCAGGAATCACCCACTCGGTAGTTGTGAGTTTTTGAAGGAGGTCTGGAGCAATACAGAATGCCATAGCACCAATCCCAGTGTGACCTCATTCTTTCTCCCATTTTAAACTCATGTTCTTACTGTGCTATAAGAGCATAATGCTTTGTTATTTCATTTAGATTTTTTGAGATCTGTGCAGGAATTTGATTTAAGTCACTGTTATTTTGCTTGATCTTCCAGAAGTTCTCCTATGTACTTTTGAGAGCTACTCTTTCTAAAATAGAACACTTCTGTATTTTAAAAAATGTTATTTTTAAAGCATAAAGCAATGTCCATAGTCCTTGTTCTGGTATTTCATGTTTTTTACGAGCCTTTTAAGAAATTCTACCTCATCAAAAGATGTCTACCATAGAAGTACAAAGCAGGGACATTCTAGCTATGCTCTGGACTCGCCTCTTACCACTATTGTTCAACCCAGTCTACCTTGCTTGCAATTTCCATTTCATTTACTTAGTTCATAGCCTTTCCTGAAGACCAGTTTACTTTCTACTTTTTCAATAAAATCTGGCCTTAGTACTGTGATGCACAATAATCTAATTTATCTACTGGTATGTATGATCTTCTGTCACTCATATGCATACTCACACACTTTCTTTTTACCTCTCACTCTCTCTATTTGTATACCTTTGTATAAATATGAATTATGTCTGACTATAAATAGGCAAGTATACTTATTTTTTCTTATACTGGGCTGCATGAGTCCAAATCCTTTGTAAAACCTATTTGTGAGGTGTCACTGTTTTTTCCTACAACAGTGACAAGCTTCACAGAATGAAACGGCCCCTCTCATGGAATGCTTTGGCATTATATCAAATTCCTTTCCTATACAGCTCTTCAGGAAGCCATCACAAATAAATTGGAGCACTTGTGTGAGGCTAATGTACTACTCCTAATTGTTAAATTTAAAACTCAACAAGGACAGGCAGCATTTCTTAAATCTTTTTATATCCTGTGCTTAGTATAATTCTTGCACATCATAGGTACTTTTCTTTGTTATCAGGGTGTCAATTATGATTTTAAATTTGGTGAAAGCTAAAACTTCCCATAAAATTCTAGCAAAATCTTTTTCTGTTAATTATCCTCCACAGGTAGCTGCTATTTTTTCTAAATTTTAACTCTTTTAAATTGACTATTTTATTTTTCCACATCTGCCTTTTCTGATATACTTCAAAGTTGAAATCACAACTTTCTTTATTTTAATTAGCTCCTTGCCCTAAAATCATAACACACTATGGATTTCTACTAAAAGCTCAATCTTTTCAGATTTGAGAGTTGCATTGTAATGAGTTACTGGAATCTTTATAAATTAAGAACTGATATATTTAGAGCTAAAATCTATTGTTAGAACATTGTGTTAATTGATCTTAATAGTCATTGTAGAGAGTATTTTTTTAAAATTTATTTTATTTTAATGGTACATTTTAGATGTACATAGTGATAACATTCATCATAGGGGATTTGTACTTGTACATAACGTATCTTGTTGCTTCTTTTTTTCCCCTTTCCCTCCCCTTCCTTCACCCCCTCCTCCTTCCTTATTTACAAAAGCTTTGTTTCCTTTTTTTTCCTTCCATTTCTTTTTTTTTTAGTTTTATTTTAATGGTATGTTTTAGATGTACATAGTGATAATATTCATCATAGGGGATTTGTACCTGTACATTACATATATTGTTGCTTCTTTTTTTCTCACTCCCCTCCCCTCACCCCCTCCTCACTCCCTATTTACACTTCCATTTCTTATTTCTCTGGTCCCTCTGTTCCTTTCCCCCTCCCACTCCCTTGTTCCCTTTCCCATTTGGATATTTTCTTCCCTTTCCTAATATAATACATTTTAGTCTTTATTTACACTTTCAGCTTCTCACATCAGAGAAACAATGCAGTATTTAAACATGTGTGTCTGATGTCTTTTATTTCACTTAAGAGCATGGTCTCAAGATGCATCCATTTACCTAGAAATATCTCAAGCTTATCATTCTTTATGGCAGAGTAGTACTCCGTTGTATAAAAAAAACCCCACATTTTCTTTATCCACTCCACTGTTGATGGGCATTTGGGCTCTTTCCAAGATTTAGCTATTACAAACTGTGCTGCTATAAACATGGGTATGCATATATTGCTGCAGTATGATGCTTTTAATTCTTTTGGGAAGACACCAAGAAGGGGAATAGCTGGGTCAAATGGAATCTCTAGTTCTAGTTCCCTGAGGAATCGCCACAGTGATTTCTATAGTGGTTGCACCAGCTGTAGAGAGTGTTTTTTTAAGAAGTTACTTTTATAAAAATCACTGTCTTTTTATTTTATTTTTTAAAGATTTCAGGACAAGGTTTCTTATTCTATAACTACCCTCCACTCTGTTTTACCCATATGAGTGTTTTCCACAAAGTTTTTAGTACATCTGTGTAAAGAAAGACTAAGACTCTTAGAGGAATAAATGATGTAAAACTATATAAGCATTTTTAATCATGCCTAATAGTCACAAAAGTTGTTCATTATTTTGTTGGTAAACATTAAAACCTTATCAAGTATTTTTGTCTTACATTATTTTGTCTTTTGGTCAAGAAAAAGAGTAAATCATATTCATGATATACATAGTATTCTCCAGAGGAATAGAAAAAATTTTATGTATATATGATTATACAAAAGCATTTTAAAATTTTTTTGGAATTAATTTTTTGTATTAGCTCTTCATCACTGGGAGAAATACCTGACACTCATGACATAAAAGAGGAAATGGTTTATCTGGCTCCTGGTTTCAGTGGTTTCAGTAAATGGGACAGCTAGCTCCACCATAGCTACATCATAGCAGAAGGGCTTGGGGGAAGGAAGGCTGCTCACATCATGGCAGCCAGGAAGCAGAGCAGGGGAATGGTACCAGACAGCAAATGCCAGAGGATCAGATATAGTACCCAAGGTCACACATTCATGAGCCATACCAATGAAAACAGAAGTGTGCTTTCCTAATTCCTTATTTGGCTTTGAATCCAATCAAGTTAACAATTCAGATTAACTGTCATAAATAATTTTTTCATGTTCCTGAAACCAAAAATAGTACCTGAAGCATATGCATGTTCCTTTAGTCCAAGATAAATACTTACTCTTTTAATATATGAGATGGTGTTGTAAATTATATCGGATAGTGTATTCATGAGAAAAATGACAAATATATATTGTAAAGAATTATATTTAAAGCATTGTTAATAACTCCAGATTTTCAAATAAATAGAATAAGTTATATAATCCATTTGTTGAAATTTATTTCACTAAGATTGTTGCACTTTGAATTTCATTTTCCTTAATTTTGTCTGATTTTATCCTAGGGAGCAAATATGTCATTACAGGAAATAAAGCATGTATTTTTTTTCAGAGTATATGATCACTGCTAAAAAGCATCACAAAAGTGTATTACATTAATGATTTATTCTAAAGCAAAAGGTTCTGTATTCTTCAAAAATAGGTGAAACTTTGGAAGTTGTCAATCTCAACAAACGTTATGCAGCTATTTTTAAAAAATATGCTTCATTGAAGAGAAACCATATCTCGAGTGAGAGCACCCTCTTTTTAAAATGGTCTGGCATTACAAAGTTCTTTCATAGATAAAACCAAAGTGCATGGCCTTGTAATTTCCTGACACCTCATTCTGAAGCATCAAAAGCAAGTCTACCCTCTCCTGACATAATATCCTTAGTGAATGGATTATATTTTCTTAGCTTTCATTTCTTCAGGTTAAATAATCGTAGTCCCTTCATTTTTCCTAAAGCACAGGTATCAGAGTATTTTAGTTATTTTAACCTGGATAATTGCTAGTGGATATGTCATTTTTAAATGTTGGCTGGGGTGTTTTCAATGCAGTGTTCAGATTGAATATAGTAAGGCGGATGTGGTCTGATCAGGTAAAAATAAAGCTAACTGTTCTCCCTTTGATTTTTCTGGACAGTGTGTTTCTATTAACCCAGAATAAAATTGACTCAGATAATCTTAATAACAATATTATACTGGTAAGTTTTCCATGTATATGTGATTATTCCAATACTAACCCAGTTATCCTAAATTGTGCAATTCGAGCACTTCACATAAAATTTATTAGATGTCATCTCATACTACATAAGCAAAAATATTTTAATATTTTTTGTGAGCTTCTGTGCATAGTAAAGATCTAGTACATAGGGGCTTCTCAAAAAGGCTTCTAGAATAAATATTGATTAGACATTTTGAAATTTTTAAAGTGTAATTTATCAGCATCATTTTAATGGAACATTCATAGCAGATTTTATAATTATGATTGCAGTCTCTATTCAGTTCGCTGATATTAATATCATATAAGACAAGCTCAAGGGTAGACCTTGATGGCAATATATCAGGGACTCCCTAGGGCTTCAATTAAGTTCTGCAAAACATTTATCAGTGCTAAATACATGTCAGGCTTGTGCAGGCATTAACAATATGTTACCCTCAAAAACACATAGGCCAGTTTTATATGGCCCTACTAATCAACACTGATTGGGTACAGTGATTCAACTAGCAGTTAATTCACTTATCTATACCATCATTTATATCTCATATCGTCTTATACTTATAGAGCTATTATTAGACATGCATTGAAGCATCAAGATAAACTATGCCTTCAGTATTATATAATCTGCCAACCTGAAAAGAGTATCAAAAAAAAGACATTAAGATAGGTTCTAATGACTCATGGGGAGAAAACTACCTTCAGGAGACTAATAGTTTGGCCTTGCAAAGGTCCATATTTGTTTACCATCTCCAACTATTGTCTTGGTAATCCTGCACAAGTAAGTTAAATTTCTTAACCTTAACATTATAGTGTATATATTGTGGGCTTTGCATGCAAGAGGAAACTGGAGAAGTTCCTAGGAATCAACACTTGTGGAGACCAAGAAACCCTTTTAGATTGAAGGGCTGGGTGGAGGAGAGGCCGACTGTTCTTCACATGTGACAGAAGAGGCGTATGACAAAAGTTGCTCAGGAGCTGGCAGGTCTTCAGGAGTCTCCATCAGAGCAAGGGAACAGTTCTTCAAAGCATCATCTGGACCAGTCTTTGCATGCAGGTACGTCCCCAGGAAGGGGCATGGCCTTTGTTGGGCAGCCGCCTGGGACACGAGTCAATGACCTGGAGCACTAAGGTGAACCCTTAGAGCTTTCAAAGATAGCAAATCGCCTGCTGCAGCACACATGCCATAGGTTCGCCACCACTGGCCTAGAGGACCCCAAACTGTGAACACTCAGTAGTCTATTCTGCCATCATACCCTGCGCCGTTTGTACCAAGGTGACTATGTCATGGCTAATTGCACATTAGCTGAATGAATTAGCTATTATTATCATATTTACTTATTCTGCAGTCATCAACCTATTCACTTTTTAAAAGTTATTCCATTCTGGAATTCTTTGATCTTCCATCCAGATGCTATTTAAGGGAGTCCATTAAATTTACCTGTTCTCACTATTCCTCTTTGACAAAATTACTCATTTTCAGCATTTGATTTATAATTTATCATTTTATAAATTAAGCTCCAATTTATAAATTTATCACTTTATAATTAAGCTCCAGTAAACTGCACGTTTAGTGTATAAATTATTTCTTTCTCACACGCACATATACATAAACATTTGTGAAACCATCACTACAAAGTTAAGGTATTGAACATTTCCATCACTTGTTTACTGCCTTGATATTTACTATTTTATTTTTCATATTTTCTTTGGGATTAATTTGTCCTTCTAGTTTCTTAGGGTATAAGCTGAGATCATTGATACAAGATCTTTCTTTTTGAAAATGGGCATTTAATGCTTTAAATTTCTATTTAAATACTGCTTTAGTTGTCTTGTACAAATTTGGATATGTTCTGTTTTAATTTTCCTATTTAGTTTTGGATTTCTTTTTAAGTCTTTAAATTTAAAACATTTTCTAAATACTTGGAATGTTCAGATGTCCCTGTGATTTTGAGTTCTATTAAACTGTGCTGGGTTCAGAAAATGTGTTGTAGAAATTAAATTTTTATAAGTGAATACTGTTCTTGGCCCAGAAAATGGTCTATCTTGTGAAATGCAATTGAAAATTTTGCATTTTCTGCTGCTACTTAGTTGAATGTTTCATAAAAATCAATTATATCAGGCTAGCCAACAGCATTGTTTATGGCTTTCGTTATTACAATTTTCTATTTGTTCTATCAGATTTTGAAGAGGTAGGGCTTAAATCTCCAGCTATAATTGTAGATTTCTCTATTTTCCTTGCAGATTTATCTGGTTTTGTTATTGGGGTCATAAATATTTGCAATTTTTAAATTACTGGTTTATTATAATTATGAAATTACTCTCTTTCTTCTTGTTAATGTTTGTTAGCCTTAAATATACTTGTCTGAATTTAATTCAACCACAAAAAGTTTCTTTTGCTATTGTTAGCATAATACATCCTTTTTATGCTATTGCTTTTACCCTAATTGTGTCTTTATAGTTAATTTGTAATTCTTCTAAGCAACATATAATTTATTCCTGCTTTTTAAATCCAACCTAACAAGATCTGCTTTCCTCACTTAATTTGGACGGCTGGCATTTAGTGTGAATATTACTATGGTAGTCTTAAAACAGCAAACATTTTGCTGTTTGCTTATTATTTGTTCCATTTCTTTTTTATTACCTTTGTTTTCTTTTGCTGCCTCCTTTGGCATTAATTAATTTGATGTCTTATTAACTATATATCTAAAGTTTATGATATACATCTTTGAATTATCATGGTGTACTCTCAAGTGATAATCATGTTATTTTATCCATTTATCTGTTGATGGGCATCTAGGCTTGTTGCATAGTTCGGCTATTGTCTATTGTGTCAAAAGAAGCGTAGATATGCATGTATCACTAGCATATACTGTTGTCAACTACTTGGGGGAATATATTGAGTAGTAGTATAGCTGAATCATATGATAGCACTCTTCTTTATTTTTTGAGGAGAACCCATAAAGATTTCCATAGCGGCTCTACTGATTTTCATTCCCAGCATCAGTGTAGAAGTGCTCCTTTCCCCCCACTTCCTTGCCAGTACTTACTTATTCATCCTTCCTGATGATAGCCATGTGAGTGAGATGAGATGGAATCTCAATGTAGTTTTGATTTTCATTTCCCTGATAGGTAATCATAGGGATGTTTTTTATATATTTATTGGCCATTTGTGCTTCTTTTGAGAAATTCTATTCAATTCATTTGCCCATTTCCTAAATGGGTTATTTGGTGGGAGGTATTGGTGCTAAATTTTTGGAGTTTTATATAGTCTAGGTATTAATCTTCTTGGAGAGTAGCTAGCAAAGATTTCCTATCACTCTGCTGTAATTGAGACTCACTCTGTTGGTTACTTCTCTTGCTGTGTAGGACCTTTTTAATTTGATGGAGTCCCGTTTGCTGATTGTTACTGTTGCTTCCTGTGCTGTTGGAGTCCTACTTACGAAGTCTTTACATGTATCTATGTTTTCAAGTGTTTCCTTGATGCTTTCTTCTAGCAGTTTTAAGGTTCTTTCTTCTAGGGTCTTACACCCAAGTCTTTGAACCATTTTGAATTGATTTTTGTACAGGGTTAGTGACAAACACAGTCTCCATTTCCCACATATGGATAACCAGTTTTCTCAGCACCATTTGTTAAAGAGGCTGTCTTTTCTCCGTGTGTGTTTGACTTTTTTGTAGTCAAGAATCAGATGGCTGTAGTTGCAGAGGTGTGTTTCTGTGTCTTGTGTTCTATTTTGTTGGGTATGTCTTTCATACTGGCACCATGCTGCTTTTGAAGTCAGGAGTTATTGATGACTGCAGAATTGCTCTTTTGTTCAAGACTGATTTAGCTGCTGTGGGTTTTGTGTTTTCAGTTAAATTTAGGATTGCTTTTCTAATTCTGCAAAGAATGCCATTGGTGTTTTAATGAGGGTTACACTGGGTCTCTAGATGGCTGCAAGTTAAGAGGTCATTTTAACAATATTAATTCTGCTGATGCAAGAACATAGGTTGCCTTTCAATCTTCTAGTGTCTTCTGTTTCTTCAGTGTTCTGTCATTTTCCTTGGTTAGATTGATTTCATGATAAATTTTTTAAACTACTGTGAATGGAATTTTTTCCTTTTTTCTTTTCCTGCTGTAGGTTCATTATTGGTATATAGAAAAGCTATTGACATTTTAATGTTGATTTTTGTATTCTGCTAGTTTGGTGAATTTGTTTCTCAGTTCTAAGAATCTTCCGGTGGAATTTTTCTGGAGTCTTCTATGTAAATGACCATACTGTCTGAAAATAAGAATAGATTGAATTCCTCCTTTCCTTTTAGTATTCCTTTTATTATTTTCTCATGCATAATTTGCTAAAATTTCAAATGCTATACCGAATAGGAGTGGTGAAAATGCTCATCTCTATTTTGTTCCTGTTTTTAGAGAGAATGCTTTACATTTTTCCCCAGTAAGCATGATGTTAGCCATGGGTTTGTCATATACAGCCTTTACTGTATTAAAGTATGATTCTTGCATACCTAGTTCCTTTAAAACTCAGCACCTTTACATTGAATTACATTCTGAGCCCTTTTTTTTTTTTTTAACATTTTTGGAGACAGTCTTGCTAAGCAGCTTATTTGCCTACACTGGGCTTCGGCTTACAATCTTCCTGCCTCAGCCTCCCAGAATGCTGGGATTACAGGTATGCAGCATTGTGCCCAGCCTCTTTAGAAGTTTTATAATGAAGTGATGCTGAATTTTGTTGAAGGCTTTTCTGCATTTGTTGAGAGGATTATGTGAATTTTATTCTTGATCTTATGGATTTGGTGTCTTACATTTTTAGATGTGTATGTGGGACCATTCTTGTATCCATGTGATAACACCAATTTCATCATGCTGTATGATCTTTTTAATGTGTTGTTGAATTTAGTTTGTAAGAATTTTATTTAGGAATTTTGCATCAATGTTCATTAAAGATTTTGGCCTGTAGTTTTGTTGTTGTTGTTGTTGCTGTTGTTTATCAAGTTTTGGTATCAGAGTGAAAGTGACTTAGAATGAATGAATTAAAAGCATTCCTTCCTATTCTAGTTCACGAAATAGTCCAGAGAATGTTAGTGTTAGTTCTTCATTGAAGGCAGTAAAGTTCAGCAGCGAAGTCAAGCAGTCCATGGTTTTATTCTGTTAGGAGACTTTTTATTACCACTTCAATTGTGCTGCTTACTACTAATCTACTTAGGTTTTCTATATACTCTTGGTTCAGTTTTGGTAGGTCACACATGTCTAGAAATTTATCCATTTCCTATAGATTTTTACTGAAATATAAGTTTTCAAAATAGTCCTTAATGGTTCTCTGTATTTCAGTGGTGTCTACTGTAATATTCTTTTTTATTTATAACTTTATTAATTTGGATATTTTCTCTTTTGGTTAGATTGGTTAAGGATTAAAACTTTGTCATCTTCTTAAAGAGCCATCTCTTTGATTCACTGATCTTTGTATTGTTCTTTCCATTTTTATTTAACTAATTTCTGCTCTGATCTTTATTATTTCTTTCTACTGGGTTGGGGCTTGGTTTCTTCTTGTTCTTCTAGGACTTTGAGATGCATCACTAGGTTATTTATTTGAGATTATTCTGTTTTTCTAATGCAGGCATTTATATTACAAGTTTTCCTCTTAGAAATGCTTTCATTGTGTCCCAGAGTATCTCATAATTTGTGTTTCCATAATCATTGATTCTAGAAATTTTTCAATTTCCACTCCCTTATGATTTTTTTGATCCACTGATTGTTGAAAACTATATTATTTAATTATCACATGTTTGTACATTTGTTGTGGTTTATTTTGCTATAAATTTCAAGTTCCATTCTATTGTGATTTCAATAATTTAACTAATTCAAACTATTTTGATTTTTGTATTTGTTGAGATTTTTGTATGGCCTAAAATGTAATCTAATTTGGAGTAAGTCCTGAGAGTTGCTGAAAAAAAGTGTATTCTGTTATTGTTGGATAGAACATTCTGTAGATGTTTACTAAATCCATTTGATCTGTAATGTAGTTTAATGCCAATATTCTTTGTTAATTTATTTTTGTCTGAGTGACTTAAATATTTGTGAGAGTGGGGTTTTGAAGTCATCCACTATAATTGTATAGGGCCCTATCTGACCCTTTTTACCAAGCAGGTTTTTTTTTTTTTAATAAAAACTGAGTATGCTGATGTTCAGAGAATATATATATTTACAATTGTTGTATGTTCCTGGTGGATTATTCCTTTTACCAATATGTAGTGAATTTCTTTGTCTTTTCTATTTTTAATTTGAGATCTGCTTTGTTATATGTGAGGATAGCTACTCCTGCTTTCTTTCAGATTCCAGTTTACTGGAGTATTATTTTCTGTCTCTTTTATTTTAAATCATTCTATATGTCTTTGGAGGTGTATTTCTTGCAAACAACATATATTTGAGTCTTCTTTTTTATCCAATCTGCCAGTCTGTATCTTTTAATTAGAGAATTAAGACCATTGACATTCAGGGTTATTATTGGAATGAATATACCATGTCCTACCATCTTATTGTTTTGCTAATGCTTGATTCACTTCTGACTCTCATTTATTTATCTATTCCTCCAGTGAGATTTATTATTTTCCATTCTCTCATAGTTATGTTTGTCTTCTGTGTTTAAGATTCTTTTAAATATCTTCCACAGTGCTGGCTCCATGGGCATGGATTCCTTTAGCTTGTTTTTATTTTTGAAGGTCTTCATTTCTTCTTCAATTCAGAATGATATCCTTGCAGGTTATAATAATGTACGTTAACAGTTATTTCTTTTCATGCCTGTAAATACATTGTTCTAAGCTCTCTTAGATTTTAGAGTTTCTGCTGAGAATCATGCTGTTATTCTGATGGTTTTGCCATGATGAGGGATTTGATCATTCTCTCTTACAGTTTTTAATATTCTTTCTTTCTTCTACCTTTTTGACATTCTGCTGAGAAATATGCTGTTATTCTGATATGTTTGCCATGATAAAGGATTTGATCATTCTCCCTTACAGCTTTTAATATTTTCTTTCTTTCTTCTAAATTTTTGACAATCTGACTATGATATATCATGGAGAGGTTCTTTTCTCACCCTGTCTATTTGGGGTTTGAAATGACTCCTGTACCTGGATGTCCATTTCGTTCTCCAGACTTGGGAAAGATTTTGCTATTATTTCAGCGAATAGGTTTATATGCCACTGTCTTGTATTTGTTCCCCATTGACTCTGAAAATTCTTACACTTGTTATTTTGATGTTGTCCTAGAGCTCTTGAATATTCTCTTTATAGATGTTTATTTTATTAACTGAGGAAGAGAAATGGACCATAATGATATAAAATAGGCTTGAAAGAATTAGACATTACTGACAGTCAGTTTAATACTAAAATATATACACAAAAGAAAAAGTGAGAGAGAAGAGAGAAGAGAGTATGGAAGGAGAAAAAAGAAAAATGAGTATAATATAAATGTGAAGGAGAGAACAATTAGGGAGGAAGAAGTCTAATTAAAGAATTAATGGTAATACATAAAATTAGAATACCTCATGAAATAGACATTGATTTGGGAAAATGAGACAAGAGTCACACAGAACACTATAGAAGCAAAAACAAAAACAGGACAAGTTTCCTTCTTGTGGAGTTATTTAAATGCATATATTTTCTCCCTAAACTTCTACTACAATAATACCTCAGTTCACAAATGCTTCTGGTGACAAACAATTCGATTCTCATACAAAATCATTTGATAAAATTTTACTTCCTTTAACGAACTCTACACAAACTGTGACAAACACAACTGTGGGTATCTTCCACCAAATCATAAAACAAATTAAGTTTGTGAACCAAGGTACCACTGTATTGGATTCTGCCTGGTATTTGGAAGGTTGTGAAAAAGTTCTTCCATCCAGAGTTCTCTTTGTCAGCTCCTGTCCAAGTAGATAACATCATACAGAATAGTCTGTAGGTTGAGCTTGGCCCTTCCATGATCTCACACTAGTACTAAGGCCAAGTTGTCAGTTGCAGGTCCAGATTTACCCTGACACCTTAGCGAATTTCTGTGTCTGGGAACGAGGACACAGGAAGAACTGGAGCTACCTCCAAACCCCCGCTCACCTAGACTGTGCCCTCATTGGGGTTGTGGATCCCATTCCAGAGATTAGCGTCTGAGCAGCAGCATTAACTCCGGATGCCTCTGAGCAGGGCAGAGACAGTGGAGTGAACAAGATCTGCACCGAGGTAAGAAGGTGTGGGCACCTCACTTCCCACCAGACCCGATTCGAGACTCTTGTCCACCTTGAATCCACATAAGACTATTATCTTTTCTAGGACATTGTTCCAAACACCTTTACTGACTGACTGATTGATTGATTGATCGATTGATTGTGTTTCTGTCCACCTGGTCAAATCGCTGGCCCCTGGCTGGCTTCCATGTCAGCCAGCACCTGCCCTGGCTCGTCTTCTGAACTGTGAGGCCAGTTTGCCTGACCAGGCAGCCATATGCGGCACTTTTTGGAGTGTGCAGCTGGGTTCTCACAGCCTGGCTTTTGTGTCCCACATTTTTAGTTACGCTGTGTCACATTCAGGATTTTTCTGGGCCCAAGCTGACTCTGAGTGGCGGTGTCTTCTGCATCCCAGGAGAGAAGTAGCTATTGGGTCTTGGAGATATAAAAAGAGTGTGGGTGTCTGTTCTCTCATGTAGCCAAGCAAAACAATGGGAGCATCTAAAGTTAGCTCCTCATCTCAGCACTATCTAAATCCACTGCGAAATGATGGGAATTGTCTGCACCAGGTCACTTGGCAGAACTCAGGTCACGCTCGCACAGGCTGCATATTTATCCAGTAGCCACTGTCTGCATACTGTTGGCCTTCGGAAGGGTTGTTCCCCCTCTCACCGAGCTGCCACACGTTCAGTGCATTGTACTCTATTTCTCCTATTTCACGTCTTATTCTTAATACCAATGTTTCTGGGTTTCACCTAGTTGCTGATTAACTCAAGCTGTATTCTAGCAGTATCCCTACGGCCCCCTCATCTCCTCATGCAGCCATGTAACTGTAGACGTGGATGAATACCCCAGAGTAGCTTGTAAGCACTGCTTGTCTGCGATAAACTCCTCTTCTTTTTCTGTCCTTTAATTATGACTTGTTTATTTATATTACAGTGGAGTTTCTGTAGAAAGTACATGTATTTCACAATAGGCTTCTCACACTGCATTCTCAGAACAGGGTTTCTTAAGGGTGTTAGCATTGATATTTTGGGTCAGATAATTCTTTGGAGTACTGTCCTTGCTGTGGTGGGATGTTTAGTTGCATTCTTGGCTTATGTGAATTAGATGCCAAAACCTCACCTAACTCCCATGATTAGAATGGAAATTATCTCTAGACTTTGCCAAATATTGACTAGGAGAATTAAAATCACCTATAGTTGAGAACTGCTGTTTAAGGTCATTTCATTTTAGTGAAATTATTGACAAATTGACATTACTGACATATTGACAATTGACATACTTGAAATTATTGACATAGCAACTTATTTTTGTTATTGTTTCACTAGTTTTTTTGGGGGGGGAGGGGCATGCTGGGGATCGAAATCAGGGCCTCATACTTGCCAGGCAAGCACTCTACCACTTGAGCTAAATCCCCAGCCCTGTTTCACTAGTTTTACTTCTATTTTGTCATCTTTAGGATTGAGTAATTTTTATAATTCTCTATTAACTACAGTTATTGACTTATGACTTACATACATTATCATTTTTATTGGTTTCCTTAATGCTTACCATATATGTGTATCAATATGTAGATATGTAAATATAGATACAGATATAATTTATCACAGCATACCTTCAAGTATTACAATCACTGTACATTTAGTATAAAAAGTTATAGCAGTGAATTTCCTTTTCTCACTTTTGGGTCTTTCTGATACCTTAGCATTATTCCTTGACTTTTCTGCCTCAGAGGATTTATCATCTGCAGGTGTGGGTCAGTAATCTCTGAAAGATTTGAGGGAAATAACTACCGATCTCTCAGGCTTTCTTTTGGGCAGTATTTCTGTCTTTTCTGACATGCTGCCTTGTAAAAAGCTGGTCATTTTGGCATCTCTAAACCAAAGTCTGTCCCCCTCCCATCCATGGTAACCTCCATAGTATGTTCAAGTTCCTCTCCTTGCACTGTGCTTTAGAACCTCTTTACTGGAAGTAAATTTGAGTTTTCTGAGGCTCCTTGATATTTATTTTCCTTACCTTTGTTATTACTGATTTATTTTTCAACAGTGGAAAATTATTGTGTTTTATATATATATATAACACAATAATTGACCAGAGTAGATAAGTATGGTCTATGTTGTTGAATTACAGCCTGGGAAATGCATCCTATCATGCAAAGACTGACATCTCCATCCTGTCCCAAATTGATTCTGAGGGTTACTTACAGTGGCTTGTAGTAATGTTTAAGCATTAGCAGATAATCACTACTATCTTTCAAGCTTTTGTTAGTATTATAAAGTATAATTTGTGGAATAGTGAAAGACCACATATTATTTCTCTTTCTAATAGACTTTTAGAGAACCCTGATAGGGAGATAGGGAGGATTTTTACTACCTTCTCACTCCAAAAATTCTAGCCTTTACTGCCTTACTAGAATTGTTCTTTTTTCCCATTGTTATTGTCTTTCCTTTGATATTACCCATTCCACTTGAAATCTCTTGTTTGGTAGGCAGAGAAACTGAATCATCATCTCCTGGTCTTACTCCCAAACTTAAGCACACGAGGCATCCCTGTGTTTCTCCCCAGGCCAAACAGTCATCTTAGCTCCATCTGTGAGCACACCAAGTCTCGCATTCTTTGTTAGGAAGAAGATGTATTTACTTCTGTGGAGGGCAAAGATATACTCCAAATAAAACTGGACATAGAGACTTGAGCTCCTCAGGATTTTCCCCAGCTCTACTCTGTGGCTCTGGCATGATGGTTTAGTTACTTCACACTAATTCCCTCTAAGAAACCAAATCCATGAGTTCATCAGCTTCTTTGCAAACATCTGCTAGTTCACCACAGTGACAAACCTATTTTTTTCCCCTAGGGCCAATTCATGAGTTACTATAGAAGACCTCTATTTGGCTTGGTATTTGCCTAAACCTGTGCCAGAGAAGAAAGCATAAGAAGGTTGGTACCTACAACCCTTGCAAGGATAGAACAGGCACAGGTATTTCTCAAAAGAAGGGGTCATATATATCCCAGGAAAAGAATTGAGAAATGGTAGACAGAATATTAAGTGTGAGTTCCAACCTCACAGATCATTTTCAAAACACCTGCTTGCTATTGTTCTTAATAACAATTTCAGTTGCTAAGCATTTACTATATGCTTCATATATACAATCTCACTTAACACAACTTCAGGTATTGAGACCTTAGAGAAATACTTAGAGAAATCTGACATTAGGTGAGGCTAAGCAACTGTCTACTGATAAACTCTTGCCTACTAAGTGGCTGAGATTTGAGACCCAAGTCTCTGACTCCAAGTCTCTCTAGGCCCATGATCTTAATTACCATACTACACTGTTTCTAAAAGATTTCAGAATTGACATTCCGTGTACTTTGATAATCTTTCGTTCTGGCTTCAGTATTTTTTATCATAAATGGGGAGCATGGTATCATTATGTAGAATCTATACCTTTACAAATTGGAAATAAGCATTGCATCTTTATCCTTGTTTTAATCAGGAAGGGATATATTAACTTTCTGATCTCTATTGCTTTATTTCTCTATAACTTGCAACACCTACATGGAGATAATTCTTCAATGTTAGTAATTTTTTGATGGGGGGGCTGGGAATTGAACTCAGGGCCTTGTAGTTGCTGGCAAGTGCTGTACCACTTGAGCTAAATCCTCAGAGACAATTCTTAAATGAAAAGGGAAAACAGGAAAGGAATACAATTTTCATAAGTGCTTATTATCTCCAGATAGTTTATATGGTACTTCTTAATATTCAAAACAAGGTGGTGATAGGCAAGTATATTTTAAAGTAAAAAAAATAGAACGGGCTCAGAAAGCTTCATGTCAAGAGTTCATTCATTCACAAATTTAATAAATCATTAAATTTGAAACACTGATTGAAAATCACATCAAGCAAACACTATCATTGCAAAATAGCACAGGAGACCTGTTCTTAGCTATCTCACATCTATTGTGGAAGATGGAGCATTAATGGAGCCCTTTAATGTAGGGCAAGGAGCACTGCTAGGCATCTAGACAGCGCTCAGGTTGCATGTGGAGGAGATTCACATCCAGGACAGGGCAGGACTCCCAGGACAGCTGGGAAATAAGTTCAAGCTTGAAAGTGGCTGAGAAGATAACCTGGAAGAGGGTGGGATGTGTGGTGGGTGAGGGAGTCTGTGCAGGGTGGTTCAAGTAGAGCGGGAATACATGGTAAGAGACCAGGAAGACAAAAGGAAAGAGGGAGATTTAACACCTGCAAGAGAAGTCCCTACTGCAAGAGGTTGGCTCTGATGGCAGGTGAAGGACTTTCAAAGCTACCCATGTTTTCTCTTTTGTCCTGTTTAGAAATGTGAAGAGTTAAGGGCGAAAGACTAGAATTTCACTTTCTTCTCCCAGTGAGGAGTTTCTATGAAATATAACTCTCCACATCATGCATTTTCCCCTTATGTTCAGGGGTTTATATCCAGAACATTCAGATAATTAAGGGGAGAGGACTTTCTTTTCTTATCCACTGTATATAACATATGGAACTAAGAATTTGTGACAAAAGATGGCAGAACATTGAGTGAGGACACATGGGACCTTAAAGTAGTGGGTGGGCACCTAGGTGTCAGAGGTGGCTGGGCCACTTGGAAATTTACAACTTAACCAATGTGCTTTAGATCATAAGGTGTGAATGACACCCAAAGGTGATGTTAAGACATGTAAAATGTCCTTTAATGGAAATCCAGAAACTTCTCATTGTGCCTCTCTTCATCATAATGCTGTTTATTATGTAATGTGGCTTGTGATGAGGTTAGGGGTGCTCGATTGACTAGGAAGAAATAAAATTACAACTATTATGCTTAACTAAAAAAATCTTGGTTGGGCATTTAGCTCAAGTGGTAGAGCACTTGCCCAGCAAATGTAAGGCCCTGAGTTCAATCTCATTCTTCCATGGTTTCCTCCCCAAACAATGTCAAAACCATCATGGTCTTTAGTGCAATCATCATCATCTTGGCTTTCTGGTTGCTCCTGACTTATTCATTGAAACACTCACTGTAAGATCCCTGTCTAACACTGGGAGATTGTCCCCAAATATTCTGTTTTAGTAGATAGGGCACAGGTGTCAGGCATTTTCTTTAAAAGATTTTCTGGTGATTGCAAAATAACAGTAGGGTTGAAAAACACAAATCCCAAAGAATGGTTGACTGGTTGAGATCTGTACAAAATCTCGAGAAGTTTCCAGGAAAACAATGTATTTCCATTTTGCTGGACTCAGACATGAATTCTTATCTTTGCTTTTTGTCCCCCATCATTTAAAGCATCTTCCTTGCCTTCAGCTTCAGTACAAATTCTGTGTATGCCATCTCCTATGGTCAGCAAATTTGTTTCCCTGTACAAGTCATATGTTGAAACCTAACCCTTAATGCAGATAAATATAAGTGATGGCACCTTTAAGAGGTGACTAGACCCAGGGACCAACACGCCCCTTCCACCATGTGAAGACATAGCAGGAATCACTGTCTGTGAGGAATAAACTCTCACCAGTCACCAAATCTTCTAGCACCTCAATCTTGGATTTCCCAGTCTCAGAAATCACAGTCTCCAAAGCTGTGAGAAATTAATTTCAGTTGTTTATAAGGTACCCAGTTTCTGGTGTTTTTCTTACAGACACCCCAAAAGACACCATCTTTTGTTGGTTGACTCTATGCAAATTACACAAAATCATGGAATCTCTTTTTACTGACTGGTAAAGTAGGAACAATGAAATACATATCAGGATTCTTGTGATGTTCAAATACATGAGACAAATGTTTGATATCCTTAGTGACATATGTAAAAGAGAAAGCACTCAATAAACAGGGGTCTTTGCTATCCAGTAGAAGTAGCACCAGCAATAGTCACTATTGCATATGACTTTGGGTTCCTTTGAGACAATAATTGGGACAAAGAGTCTTTGCAAGTTAGACAAAATGTTCAAGTGTTGTTATTACCCAGAAAACACACTGGAATGTAAAATGGTCTGTAAGTCACCAATTTCAAATTTCATTAAACTCTGAAAAAGCAGAATTTTAAAGTTCAGGCTCTTTGCAAACAAAAATCCAAGGTGCTTTAATGCTCTTCTCCTGGATACAAATGGATGGCATCTGAAATCATCTGCTAAAATGATTAACTGAGAGAGATCTGATCTCTGAAATCATCAAAACTAATCAACAAGGTCACGTTTCATCTAGCGGATGGTGTGGGTCCCATTTACTTCCAGGTGTTCCAGACTAAGATAAAGGCTCTGGGGTCCTGGGAAGCATGTATTCATACAGGCAGAGCCAGGCAATGAACCCAAGCAAAGAAGCAGTCTCCAGAATGGCTCCCAGCTGCCATCCAGACATGACTTTCAAAAGGATGTGTAAGTGAAGGGCAGAGCTAGCTTACAGATCTATGTGTGTCTCTTCAAATCCATTGCTGGAATTTATGACTATTTACATCTGTATCAAATTTGTGCTCTGATAAGGATTTATAGAAGAAGTGAGTTATGTGATGGTATTTCACTTTACAAGAAATCTACCATATAAAACAGCTTGCGCTGCAGATTATTTTAAATAACAGATAATGTAGCATAGGAGAAGGGGAATAAATGCTGAAATCAGAGTCAACATGGATCCCGGGTCTATCACTTATTATCTGTGTTACCTAAAGCACGTTACCAGTGTCTTTGAACCTGAGCTTTCTCAGGGATAAAAAGGAGATTTAAAAACCTGCCTGTGAAGCATATTGATGAAATTAGTCAGCAAGTTACTGTTTGCAAAATGCCAAGCATAATGCCAAACATAAAGCAAATTCTCAAGACAGTTTTGTTTCCATTTTCTTTTTATCCTTCTTTCCTGAACACTCCATCGTTTTCTTTTTTGTTTTGAGGCTCACTGGAAATAACTTTGATATATAATATCTTAGGAAAGATGGTTAATTATGTAAGTAATAATAAAAATATTGTTACAAGTAGTAAGTGCTGTTAATAACTGAGAAAAGAGGGAAAGATGAATAAAAATGAGAACTGCTTGTTCACTGTGTAGATTTCCCACAGGATCTAATCTTTGCAACCCTATTTTGAGCCAGCCTCTGTTAGCCCTTATAGGCATGGGACAGCAGCGTAGGGGACTGTCTTGAAGAAAGGCTGTAGGACCAGGTAGTTAGGGATGGCAAGAGAAGTCTATCCTGGAACTGGACGGTTCAGGCATATGAGAAGTTCCCAAATTAGAAGACATACGAGAAGGAAGAGAGAGAGCACTGACAGTTTCCTCAGTGCTTTCAAAGGTGGATTTCCACCATTAGTAAACTACTCTTTTACTGGCAAAATCACATGAATTGTTTTCAATGCCGCCTCTTCATGTTTTTAAATAATGGGCTATTGTTAATGTATGAGTCATTTTTCTGACTGTAGGACAAAATCACATCAAATGAAAGGAAGAGAAGTTTATTGGGGGCTCATGGTTTCAGAAGGTTCAGTCCATGCCTAGCTGGCTCCAAGGCAGAAATGGCCTGTCAGAGGGCCTGACAGGAGGCATGTGCTCAGTCCATAGCAACCAGGAAACACAGAAGGAAGAAAGAGCAAGAGCAAGAGTGTGCGTTAGAGAGAGGGGAGAGAGAGATAGAGATAGAGAGAAAGAGAGACAGAGAGAGACACAGAGAGAGAGAGAGAGAGAGAGAGAGAGACTCCAAATACATGCTCCCAGTAATCCGCTTCCTCTCACCAGTCCCCACATCCAAACAGCACATTTAGCTATAAAACCAACGGATTAATCTACTGCTGACTATAGCATTCACTCAGCCTTTGTAATCCAATCATCTTCCAAAAGCTCCACCTCTCAATACATATGACTGTGAGCATACAAGTTTGATTTAAACCACAATGCTTAGATAGAAGAAAGTTTCTCGTAAAGAAAAAGTTGGCATTGAAACTCCACATGATGAAGAAACTCCATCATCAAACCAAGGAGTTAAGTATACTTTCCTTAAGTGTAAAATAATTGGGGATTAGGATACTATCGGATTGGGGAGAGAGATTAAACTTGTTTGGAGCTTCACAGAATTCAGGAACTAAAGGGATATTAGATAAATTTGGCTTGTTCATTGCTAGACATGAGATACTTCAGATGTTTTCATGTGTCTAATGTACTACATATAAAAGAATGCATATGATTTTTTAAATGTATAATTAAAATTATATTTTTGGAAATGAACTAGAGATCTAATGTCATCATTATACCTAGAAACCATAGGGTCTTTGTGCTTTTGGTGGCCACTTTATCTCTTGAATTGTGAGTCTGATTTGGAGTTTGTGAAGGAGGAAACTTTTGTGTATATTTTACCAGTTACAACAATGACAATATTACTGAAATTAACCATGACATAAACTTAACAATAAACCTTATGAGTGTTTATACTGTACACCAATCATTGTGTCAAGTGTTTTACATACATTCTCATGTAATCCTCACAAAACTGTGTACGATCAATGTTGTGTTATATATACAACGACCACCATTACTACAATTTCAATTTCGGAAACAATTAAGAAGAATGCTAAGAGAAATTATATTGACTTCTGACCATTAGGATTCAAGACTTGCAGACCAGGCTTGACAAAAGTTGTTTTTTTTTTTCAAAGGGCTAGATATTAAATATTTCAGATGTGGCAGGGTATATGATTTTTGTTGCAACTCTTCAGCACATATGTGATAGCATGAAAGCAGCCACAGACAACACAGACAAGCATAAATAAGCCTGTGTTCCAATGAAAGTTCATACACAAAACCACCTGACTGGCCCACATACCATAAGCCACTGATCCTTGCCCTGTGAAGCATTGTCCAATAGACCCTTCAGTAATTATGGAAAAGTTTTATATTCCCGATTCCCAGATACCAAGTAGTAGCCATTGGCTGCATGTGGCTATCCAGCACTTGAAATGTGGCTTTTGTGACCAAGGAACTGAATTTTCAGTTTTATTTTATATCAATTAATTTACCTTCCAATTCAAATAGGCAGGTCTACCCTGGGGCTGTGGCATTGCACAGAGATTACATATAGATCTTGACCCATCAGGTTGTTCTAGCCATCATGGAATGGACTAGCAATGATTAAATTGAAGCTTTTTAAAAACTATAACGTCAAAGAGCAAATAAAATAATCAGTTATAAATCACAGAGACCAAAAAATTGAGAATGAAATAAATCATGAAGAATTATTATCTCAGCCTCTTCCTCTCAAACATCTTCCTCAGATGACTGTAAAATTTCTTTTTCTTAATTTGTTCTGTCATACACAGCACTTTCATTAAAATATGTAGTACTCTCTGCATTTCTCTCTGTCCAGCCCAAAGAGAGCCAGGGTAATTATCTGTCCTCTTTCTCTTTGAAGCTCAGGAGATGGGGTTTTAATTCTGAACTCCACTACTATCGGCTGTATCACCTTTTAGCAAGTTTTTTCTTCATCTGTAAAACCAGCCAAATATTGCTTTTATCTTTCTTTGAAAAGTTTTGAGTATTAATTGAAATAACATGTTTAAAATGCCCAACATTGAGTATTGTACATGGTGGGTCACTTCCAAATATTAGTCCATTTGCTTTTTTCCTTTTGCCTGAAAATCATGTTATTGTGTTAATTTGATTTCACAGTGCTATAAACCATTCTCTTAACAAAATTAACAACCTGGATCTTTCTTGCACTGTTAGCTGCTGATATTTCTCTCAAGGATAAGTTATTAACAATGTCTTTTAAAAAAATTAACCCTCATAGACATTAATTGCTGACAGCATACAAAGTCAACATTCAGAAAATATATAACAGTTAACCTAACTTGTTTTCTCCTTTTTCTATTTAGATGATTTACAAAAACGAATGAAGAGGCAAAATAGGTAAAGATGTTAAGTCTTGAAATAGGAGCTGTGATTCAAAGTACAAGCTTACTCTTAACTTATGCCCACCTTTAGCCTCAGAACAGAATAATTTGTATTTCTGTTTGGGGATGTTTGCAAATTAATTTGAGGTCCCATAAAACATTCTTTTGGTATACACCATAGCTTCATCAGAGAAATTGTGTCCACTTAGAGCCAAAATATCGGGCAAACTGATTTCAGGTGTTAAATAAGTTACCAAAAACTTGGCACTGTATTATCTATGAATGTGAAAATATTTTGTAGGAATAGAGGGGAAATAAATTTGGTACTTTCAAAGCAATATTTCAATGCACATCCACTTTTTGCTACTCAGCATTTGCTTCCTGAAATATGCTTACTGATTTATTATGGATCTCAAATACATGGACTTTGGGATTCACATGTCACCACACACAGAACTCAGAGCTATTACCCCAGTACATGATGTGCAGACGTACTGTTGCACACTTCTGGCCAGCTCTCCTGATTTGCTCTGCTAAACATGATACAAGTCATTAGACTGCTAATATTGAATTTATGTTATGTAAAAACTATCTCGAAGGTTTGAGGCCAAGAAGAGGCACATCATTTCATATAAACATTCTCTCTCAATCGCCTCCTGCTGCTTTGTGAACATATTTTTTTGGCCTATTTAAAGTTCATAGCACAGTGTGGGTGCCAAGATTCTTTTCATATTCAAACTTTATAGCAAAGTGACAACTACATATTAACAGAGCAACCATAATGTATTTCTAGTTAAACTGTTATAAAGTCTGGGGTATTCACATTATCACTTTTGAAGGTCGGTGCCATAGAGAAAAAAAAGCCATTTCTACTGGATCACCATGGTGGTGTATCATATACATGGTAATAACTATCACAATATATTTCATTTTTATATGTTTTTGATGAAGAGGTAAAAGTACATCTTCTCTAGTTGCTTTGCAGAAATCGCTCATCTGTTTGGGATGCAGCTAAGACAGACTGAATGAAGCTCAACGTTATTTATCAAGACATTACCACTCTTCACCTGCACCCCACCTGAGCTGAGAAAAGAAGGTCAATCATATTTTACATACAGTATTGCTTTCCCAAGCTTGCCCTATGGAAGGCCTGCATGGGTATTCAGGATTAATGGGAGAAATGGTGATATTCGGACAGGTGTGGTTTCCTTTGTGTTTTTAATTTTATCATTTTAATACTATATATCCTTTTGAGTTGTCTGTTCAGCCATCATTTCACAGATTATTCTGTGGCACCTAACATTTGTGAGTATATGAGAAATGCCTACAAGCTCAAGGATATTGCTGTATATAAACATACATAGTATGTATGTAAGTAAATAGTTTACATAGTACAGATTCTTTTAGTAATAAAGACTGTGATGAACAAGGCTGCTGTGTTTACTTATAAGGATGACTTAGGAGAGAGGCAAATTACATCTGATTATTTTTTCCTTTCCCTCTGATCTTCTCCCATTTGGATTTCCTCTTTTGATGAGTGGACTGTATTCATTTTCAGGCTGAAAAGCTGTCCCTCTCAGCTCAGGTAATTCTCTTCCTGTTGGCCTTTCAAGTTCTGCCACATGACAAGTTCTGATGCATGGTCACTCCCAGTATCCTGCTTTATCACTCTTGGACACAAACATCTACCAGGATGAGGAGAGAGTCAGACCCAGAACAGTGATGTTAAGTGATTCGGGATCAGAGGAGTAGCAGCAGAGAGGGGCTCTTGGGCACATTTGTGAGCCAGGCGGGACCACTCCCAGATCCCCAAATCTCACCTCCACTTTCCTCTTTAGTTGTGTTATTGTGGGTGCCTTGATGTGTAGAATTGATTCAAAATTTAAGATTTCCTGGTCATTTTGACTTTGGTTAAGAGCAAGAAGTCACATGGTAAGAGACTCAGCCACACTAGCTATACTAATTTTATGCATCAACTTTACTGAGCTATGGGATACCCAGATTGCTGGCAGCATTTTACTCCAGGGTGGTTCTGTGTGGATATTTCTGGGAGAGATTCATGTTTGAATACGTAGACTGAGAAGGAAGATCACCTTTGCCAATACAGGTGAGCATCACCCAACCCCAGAAAAATCCTTTTTCTCTCTGTCTTCCTGAACAGGGACATCTCCACTTGCCCCAGAGCATCAACTCTCTGGATCCTCACATCCTCACACTCTAGCACTGCCGCTGCCATCCACCCAATTCTCCGTTCCTTGACTACAGATTGGAAGTTGACCAGGTTCTCAAGTTTTGAGGCTCAGACTGAATTGTTCTGCCAGCTTCCTTGGATCTATGGCTCGCTAATGGCAAATCATGGGGCTTCTCAGCCTCCATAATTGCACAAAAGCCAAATTCTCATAGTAAACCTCCCGTTACATGTCTGTAAAATCATACCTGTCGGTTCTGCTGCTCTGCAAAGTCCTGATGGCATGAAATGGCTCATCAACTCTGATGAGGGGACCAACAATAGACCAGTGAAGGTGTGAATGCATAGACAGAAGGAACTTCCTTGGCACTTCATTTGAACTTAGTCTCATGCAGCAAAAAAAATGTTTCATTATTGAGTAGTCCCAGTAAAAATCTCATTTCATGTGGAAGAGAAATGATAAAAGAAATAGCAAATGAGTATTTGCTTTTCAATGATGAGAAATAAAAGAGCACGAAGTGAAGATGTAATTTTGCCTGAATTAAGATCTCATCGCCAAGCTTGCCGGAGCCAGAGAGCCAGGCCGGGTGCTAATAGACCCAGAAGACATCAGAGATGGCTGCCACATTCCCCATTTGCTATTGCTACTTCCATAGGAGGGTTTTTAGCAGAAGTTTTAGAGAAGAGCAAATGGTTCAATTACCAAAAAACATCTGAATCCTGTCAATGGGACCCTGAGAACCAACGGCAGGCTAAAGATGAAGAAGCTTTCAAATTCAGCCAGGTTCCATTCAAAGCATAAAACAAGGTGCAATTAAGCAACATGGTGAATAAAAATTGTTACAGCAAAAGACACATTGCTTTTAGTCCCCCTCAAAATGCTCTTCCTCACCCTGAACACTCTTATCCCACCGTCTGTGCAACTTTCTGAAGCACTCTGGAGGTGGAGCGAGCATCTTCCACTGTGCTGTCTCGGCTGCCTCAATGTCCCAAATCTATCCAAAGTATTTGCCTTTCCTGGTGATCTTGACTTTGGGGATGAGCCGGAAGTCACACGGTGGCAGGTCTGTGAGTAACGTGGAGGAGGACAGACTGTAACACTGTCAATTGATGGAAATTCCTGTAGTGATTTGAATCAGTTCAGAACATTGATTGAAGTGGCCACAGAAAGATGCTCACAAAAGTGGCTTTTCTGAACTGCCTCAGAATGTGGCAATCACAGTGCCATAAGTGTGTCTGGAGCCAGGGGCAGTGTCTTGAGGGATATTAATGGCAATGTGTCTTTCACTCTAACAGTTTTTTAAACATTCAGCCTATTTGTGATCACACGTCTTATAGCATACATGATTTGAAGGAGGCTGAAACACACCTTTAAGTCCACAGCTAAATCCAAGAGTAGGTAACAAGCACCTATATGCTGACAAGGACGCTAAGGTAAGATACTAGTATTACACCAAACACAGTGCTGCACTGGTACTCAGCCTGGTGTAAACATTCACGATTCTTACACTATGTGTTCTATTACTCTTGTGGTCTCCGACTTGCATGATACACCCCTATTACTGCTAGGTCATGCCTCTTGACTACTTTTACATTTCATGTCAGAGTTTACTGTCTTTCTTGCAGTGATGACATTTTAGTTCTACCTTATTTTACTTTAATCATATACTCTCTATCTTTCTTTACGGGTTTCCATTCAAACTACATTTACCTTCACTGTCAGAAATATCTGTTATCTATTTTTTTTTAATTTTTTTATTATTTTATACCAAGAACATGTATTGGTACATTGCATACATAATGATCATAATCAATCTGTTATCTATTTACATTTAATCTGCTTAATTAAGGCAAGTGTCTATAAACTAAATCTGCGAATTTTAATTTTACAATTAAATGAGAGGTTTGCTAAATGTAGAGCTATCAGTCATCACCATGACCATGACATAGAGTTTATCCAATAGAACCTTCCTATTATGTCAAAAACATTTCCTCAGCTTCCTTGGTAATTCTGTGTCTTTCACCACCAGGTCCTGATACCCACTCAAATGTTTCAATCACTGTAGATTACCTTCTTAGAATATCAAATAACTAGGATCGAACAATAAGAAATCTTTTGTATCTGCTTTTTTTCCAATAAACACCACGTTTTTGAAATTTATCCATGTTGTGTGTAGATCACTTGTTAATTTCCTGTATTTTTGAATAGTATTCTATTATATAAACATTCCATAATATTAGTTTTTATTTCAGTTGCCGTGAATAAACTTTCCAGAAATATTTGTCCAAACTTACATACTTATTTATTTGGGGTAAATACCTAGGAGTGCATTTACTGTGTCTTGTGATAGCTGTTTGCTTAACTTTAGGAGAAATTATCAAATTTTTTTAATGTACTTGTAACATTTTATCTTCTCATGTTTCCACTGGCAATCTATGGGTGTTCCAATTCCTCCACATTCTCACCAACACTAGGTGTTATCAGTTTTTTTTTTTTTTTTTTATTTTTTACCAAGAACATGTATTGGTACATTGCATACATAATGATCATAATCAACATGGTTATTTTGTACCTGTACATGATACATCTTGGTTTTCCCCCCTCTTCCCCCCTTCCCCTCCCCTCCCTTCCATTCACCCACCCCTCCCTATTTGCAATAAGTTTAACTACACTTTACCATTTTTCCCCCCTTTCATCTTACTTTTCTTTTAACCTTCTTCTTTATCCCCCTTTTCCCTATCTAGTTCTCTCTAATAAGGACAAAGGGGTAGAATAGTTATTGTATTTAAAAGAGTTTTTTAATCATCCCAATGGGTAATAGCATTTTAGTGTGGCTTAAAGGTTGCAATTTCTTAATGACTAATGACAGATCATCTATTCCCTTGCTAATACACCTTTCCTATATCTTCTATGTTGACATATTTACTACAATTCTTTGTAATTTTAAAACTTTGAATGATCTTTAACTATTGAGTTGTAAGAATTTCTATATATTTTTTTGAATTTCTATATTTTGGACACAAATTTTTTACCTTTTATTTTTACACATATATTCTTCTGATACATGGTTTTCACTTCATTTTTCTGTGTTTTGAAGTGTAAAAGTTTCAAATTTTGAATTCCATTATGATTTTTATGATTCATGCTTTGTGACCTAGTTAGTAAAACTTTATGTAATCCAAGGTGGTAAAGGTTTTTTATTGCCCCTGTCTTCTCTAAGTTTTCTGGTCATAGGTTGAACATTTATATCTGTGACCTATTAGTTAATGTGCTAATGCAAGAACCTAACTTCATATACTTATATATGGAGATCGAATTTTTTGAAAGGCATCATTTTGAAAAAAAAAATTATTCTTCCTTTTTGATTTACCTGGCAAGGCTGTCCAAGATCAATTAAAAATGTATGTGTGGATGTATTTTTGGGCTCTTTATTCTACTGTATTTATCTTTACACCTATTATTGCCCTAATAGCACGCTGTCTTGATTACTGTTAGTGTAAGTCTCGAAATAATCTATTATACATGCTTCAACCTATTAGAAGCTTTTGGTTCCCAAAGTTGTTGTTACTCTAGTTCACTTAAATTTATGCATAATTTAGAATAAATGTTTCTTTCTACCAAAAAATCCAGCTGCAATTTTGTTTGAGAGTTCATTTAATCTGTATGCTACTTTGGGAGACAATTGCTATTTTAATCAGATAGAGTCTTTCAGATCATTAATGTGGTATATCTACTATTTATTGAGAAAGTTCTTTTCCTTCAGCATGAATTTGTAGTTTTATGTGCCTAGTCTTAAGATATTTTATTAAATAAAATGTTTTAAATGCCTTGATTCGGGGCTGGGGATTTAGCCCAGTGGTTAGAGTGCCTGCCTTGTGAGCACAAGGACCCGCATTCGATCCCCAGCACCAAAAAAAAAGAAAAAAAAAAAAGTCTTGATTGTATAGTAATGGTACTTGTTAAGGAAAATATAATTTCTTAATTGGTCATTATTAATGTATAGATCTTTGTGTACTGAAACTTCTTAAACTAACTTACTGGAATTAACACATTTTGCTAGATTCTTGAGAGTTTTTTATATAACGATTTCATCTATGAATAAAGACAAATTTTTTTTTTCTTTCCAGTTAACTTGATTTTTCTATTATTTGTCTTATCTTTTTACTGTAGTTTCTCTAGATCACAAATGCACAGAGTGGTAGGAGTAGGCATCCTTGTTTTGCTCCTATTTTTGAGCAGAAAACATTCACTCTTTGACGATCACATATATTGGCTACAGACTCTCAGTAGATCCCCTTTTCCCTTTTTTTTCAGTTTATGCAAGTTACTCCTCATCTTAATTTACTGAGATTTCTTATTATGAAAACTGTAGAATTTTGTATATCTTTCCTCTGTTAACTCAATATTTTAAATATTTAATATAATTTGGTGAATTATATTGATTTTCAAATGCTGAACCAACTTTAAGTTCTGATAGATCCTAATGAGTAATGATAATATTGCCTTATGAAAAAAAATAATTTCAAAATTTCTTTCAGAATTCTTTTGAAGTCTCTAAACATTTGTTAAGGATTTTTGTGACTATTTTTATTACTCTGTAGTTTATTTTTTTCTTCTGGATTTGATCAGAGGGTAATGTTGTCGCTGTAAAATAAACTAGGAAGTGTTTCTTATTTTTCTAGTTTCTAGGTAGGTTTGTACTAAATTGAGACTATTTTCAGGAAAAGATGTTTGGTAGAGTTCAGTAGTGAAGCTTACTAGGCCTGGAGATTTTTATTGTTGTTGTTTTTGGTTTTTTTGTGCAAAGACTTTTAACAATAAATTGACTTAAAACAAACATAGAGTTCTTCAGGTTATCTGTTTAATCTTGAGTGGGCTCTGATAATGTCATATGTCTTTCAGGAAATTTCATTTCATCTAAATTTTAAATTTTATTTGAATAAAGTTTTTTGCGATACTTATTATCTTTTTAATGTCTATCCAATTAGAAGTGACATTCTTTCCTTCATTTATAATATGAGTAGACCTTTAAATCACCAGGTTTGAAAAGGAAGTTTTTGCTGTTGTTTAATCAACTTTACCTTTTCCCCCATGAAGAATTCCCTTTCAATTTCACTGATTTTGTTGTTTTTATTTTGTTTTCAGTTTCTCTGATTTTTGTCTCAATATTTGATATTTTCCTTCTTTGATATTTACTTCTTGGGGCATAACATGCCCTTCTTGTCCTAGTTCTTTAGGGTAGAAGCAAAGGACACTGGTTTCAAATCTTCTTTTTTTATTTATTGCAAATTATTTATTGCTGAGATTTTTCTGAAGACTTTGCTTTTAGTTTCATTCAGCAAACTTCAATGCATTGTACTTTAAATTTCTTTTCGCTCAATATATTTTCTAATTTGTTTGGATTCCTTCTTTGTTTCACATATAATTGATGTTTTCCACGTGTTTGGAGATTTTACCTATGTCTTTCTGTCATGGATTTCTAGTTTAATTACATTGTGATTAGTGAACAGACTATGTTTTCAGTCTTCTTAAATTATTGACACTGGTCTTATGGCTCAGTTTATGTTCTATCTTGTAGAATATTTTTAAGTAAATCTAAAAACAGTGTATGCTGCCGTTTTGGCAGTGATGTTATAGATAAATATCAATTGTATCAAAAAGGCTGATAGCATTACTCGGTCTTTTACATGCTTACTGACCATTTTCTTACTTTTTATATCAATTACTGAGGAGGCCCTATTGAAATCTCCCCCAATATTGTTAATTTGTCTATTTTTTCTGTAGCTCAATCAGTTTTGTTTGTTGTTTTTTCACTTCATTTATTTTGAAGCTCTGTATTTTTTCTTTTTTTTTTTTCCAGTACCGAGGATTGAACCAAAAGCTTTCAGACTGAGCTGCACCCCTTTCTTGTTTTTATTTTGAGATAAGGTCTCGCTAAGTCATTAAATTGTGCAGGCTGAGCTAGTAATTTTGATTCCTGTGCCTCAGTCTCCTGGATGCTGGGATTATGGGCCTGTGTCTTCACCCTTGGCTGAAACTCTACTTTTTGAGTACATATAAATTTGTGATTTTATATGCCTTTGAGGAATTCATCCCTTTATATTTATGAAATGTCCTTTAACTCTGGTAATAGCTCCTTTTTAGATATGTACTTTATATTAATTCTTATATTTGAATGCTTTTCCCTTTAGCCAATATCTGCTTATTTTTTAACTTTTTATATGCTAATTGGCAGTCACATTTCATTGCATTTTATTCTGTTTTGACCATTTATATTTAATGTAATTATCAATATAGTTTGCTTCAAAACTACCAGTTGATTATTTGTTTTGTGTATGTTCCATACTGTTTCAACATTTTTTTCACCTTATATTTATCAAGTATTTTCATGATTCTATGTATTTTTTAATTTACTCCCTACTAGCTGTTCCTTATTTTTTTTATTACACTGGGGATTAATATGCATCTTTAATTTATAAGTTTATAGTCAGATTATATTGTGCTGTTTAGCAGTAGTGTAAGGAATTTGAGCAATCTTCCATTTCCTTTCTTGCTATAGTCTATTGTTTTTGGATATTTTACTCCTAAATATGCTAAAATGGCACCTATATATTATTTTTTAAATGTCAATAGTGGAATCTTTTAAGCTTTGTTATTAAACTTTTTGGAGATGGTTTGTTTTTATTTTCTAACAGCTTTCCAGCTGTCCCTCAGTAAGCGGTCCTACATTCAGTGGTCAGTTAGTATCTAGACAACCACATTTTTACCCGGCTATGTTTGTTTCTAATTTATATTTGGGTATTGAGCCATTACTCAGCCAATCAAGTCACTTGCCTCTATGTTGTCTACACAGATGTTTGTCTCAGTGTACACAGTTTGTTCTTTTCAAGTTTGCCCCAGGATTGCTTTTTTATACAGTAGGTTTAGGAATTATTTCCCTACAATATGATTCGTTTTTTTCAACAATGTCAGTTATGTTTAATCAAGCACTAATGACTAATTAAACCCTGTGTATACATAGTTTTCAATCTACCATAACACTCATTTTGACTGTTCCTACTAGGTTATTACAATGTTTTAACAATTACCATTGTTTAGCAGTTTTATTTTGTTGTGACTATTAACCAGAATGTCCAAATGATTGAATTAGAGCTAAAATACTAAATTATTGTTAGGTAACTATCATAGACTAGATATTTCTAAGAATTTAATGCTTGAATATAAATTTATGTGATTGTAGCTCTATGAGAAGTGAATTAGTTTTTCCAAAAGCGCTGAGCACATTGATTTGAAAATTTGTACCTGATCCACCAGCGGCAGCAGTAAAACATTTCATTGTATAAAAGTCAAGAAAAACATTACCTGAAACTATGTTCAAATTAGGTAATTTTTCATTCAAACTATAGCCTGGCCATAAAATGCTAGGGGTCACAGTTAAATGGGACTCTGTATCAGGATTTAGTTCAAATAAAGACCTTAGTTATATCTGGACATCTTGCTCAACCTGACATGGTTAATGTAAAACTCTTATTTTCAACATTTGATACTTTAAGATGAGTTACTTCCATGCATTCTGAGCTACCATGGCAGCAGGAATATCAACATTTCATGAAATATAATACAAAGATTAATTCTATTATATTTGAATCTGATTCTCCTAGGTACATGAAAATCATACAGGGATGGCTCCATACTTTCAGGCTCATAAAATTGCTATGGGGACCATAAATTGGCTCTATGAAGTTCACTTTGCCCCTAGGAGAAACCATGAAGAGCAACATGATTAGAAATATGCAGTCAGTGGCAGAGAGAATTAATGCAGCAGGGGAAAAGATTTCTACTTTAAGCTCAAATTTAGTTTCACAAGCAGCAAAGTCTAATGTGTGAAGAGAAATTAGACATCCATGGTGGGTGAAAATGTGACTTTTAGTCTTTCTAAAGATAAAACAGTGATCCTAGGAAGCAATTTAAAATGTAAAGGAAGAGCAGTATTTGTATCAAAATTTACAGAAAATGTTTTGGAATCTCTTGGGACATAACTCTGCTCATCTACTTTTCTTGCTTCTTGTTTACATTTTAATAATTCCTCATTAAGATTTGAGGAGACTCTCTTTTCTGGCTCTAGGTCAGAGCAACAAGATAGTACTTATGGCTCTTTTGTATTCTACCACATAGGAAGGAAAGATGATGCATTTATTTTCCTCTAAAGTGATGACTGAGCTTTGTTATTTTTGAGATTAGAAAATTGTAGCTGTGGTTCAATTTATCTGCTATCATAGGAAGTTTCTTTGACACTACTAAAAGATATCAGAGTACCTTTTTTGTTGCAAAAACTTGGAAATATATAATTGTTCTGCCTTTTTAAAACAAAGTATGACATGATAGAATTCCTAAAACACACTCTTTTCAAAGTTTTGAAGAAACTCTTTGGAGGGGCTGATTCTGCCACAAACTGGGTGCATTCCCTTCATCTGGCTTTCAAGTGCTTTATACTGTGTGATTTCCATCTTTAACTACTTTTCTTATGTGTCCTGAGTTCCACCAAAGGTGAATCATTTCCCCTGCACTGATTCCTTATCCTGTCTCTGTTGAAGTCATTCTTTTTTATGTCTCTTAAACCCCATTTGCTCTTCTGCCCAACTAGCCACTTACTCCCTTATATTCTTCCAAGTTTGCTGCGAATAGGGAAATTTTCTCCCAGCCTTCTCCACAGGACATTTCTGTAACACACTATCAAACTCCCAATTTCTGTCTAATATAAATTCTGTTTTTGTATGTACTGCACACAGTAGGATCCCAATGACTGTATTTGGAGTAGACGCTAAATAAATTAGGAATCAAGATAACTTGGAAAAAAAGAGTAACTTTAGGATTACATGAACAGGAAGTGCTCACAATTTCCCAGCAGCTCCGGGACTGGCTTCCTATACCACTTACAAGCTTTCTGCTCTCCAATCCCTTGTTCTCTCTTTGTCTTTTCATCTCCCTACATCCTTCTGCTTGAGATCACTCACCCTCTGCATCCCTTAGTTTATCACCTACTGTAAATCATTTATCTCACTACCAGTTCTCCCTAGTCCATACTTCAACAAATAGCCATCCTTTTAAATATTTAGCGTATAATAAACTTTTGAGTACTTTAAAAATCTGCTTTATATATATGTGGATCAACAATCTTTATTATTCCTTCATTCTCATTATATAATTTTGACCATTTTCTTTTCAAAGCCATTAGATTCATTTCATAAGGGAACCGTGGAAAGGAGATATTACATATATTTCATAACTTATTAACATCTATGGATGTAAAATAAATTAGTAGGTGAAAGAAGAGAGAGAAGATTGAGATTCATGGGGACTGGGGCTGTGCCAAGCTTTATCTATCTGTGCTGACCCAGGTTTTTGCTAATATGGACAATAAGGAGTGTGGTCTATTTATGATCCTGAGGACTGAGGTCAGAACAGTTCAGCAGATTTTAAAACATTACTTTGTCACTTACAGATCTCTCTCATACATCACAAGTCCTTCTCATTCAGCCATTTCATCCCTATCAGAATTCATACATATTCTAGAAACATCTATCTTAAAATGAATAGGAAAAAAGAAAACCAAATATTTTATTTATATATATATATTATATATATATATATATATATGTAGTCAAATGTTCTTTGACTGTAGCTAACCCTGTAGCTAACACTGCATATTCAACACCACATATTTGCCCTGTTTTATAGAAATGTTTCCTAAAATTGTGACCTGCCTTCACCGTCTCTAATTTCTCTCAGCTCATATTCTCTTGTCTATTCCAACTTGACTTCCCTCCTAACTCTTGAAAAAGCCATCATTTGTCTCCATGTTGCTAAAGTCCATGTTAAACTTCTCGGTAATGTCTGACTCAGCAAAGTACCCCATCTTCTTGGAATACTCCTCACTGCTTTTGTGACAATGCCCTCTCCTTTTCCCCAGATGCCTTACCGGCTGTTCCTTCTCAGTGTTGTTGCTACTCTCTTATTATCAGAACTTGGAAGTTTGGAAGGTTTCAGGAGCCAGTTCACAGCCCCCTTCTATTCTTTACTTGGCTTTGTAGCTCTCTCACCTCCTGGCTTCAGATATTGACAGTTCAAATCCTTTTATTGACAATTCAAGTCCTTTTATTCTAATTTATATTCAACTGCCAATCCAAAAGCTTATTATATTAGTAGATATGTAGTAGTCTTGTGACAAGCAGAAGCACCAAACTATGAAAAACTTGTGCCTTTCCAAATCACCTATAAGTTCAATGAAATAGCTCTGTATCAAACCTGTGTCGAATTCATTAGCAAGCGTTAAGGCCCATAACCACCGTTACATCTCTCATATCTACTCCTTTCCATTTTTACTGCCTACGCGCGAGTCCAGCAAGCATTATATCTCACCCATGAAACAGAAATGAGCTTAAATCTTGTCTTTCTGCTTCTACTCTTGCTTGTCTCTAATTCACTCATCACATACCAGTCACAGTGATCTTATTCAGGAGAAGGAAGCACACCACTTCCAGGTTTATATCCATGCATTGACTTTCCACTTCTCTTAGAAAAAAAAATCAACCATATTCAATGTCTTTTAACCCCTTTAATGGTGCAAATTCTTCTCAACTTCATCTCATAGACTCTGTCTCCAGTAACATCCATGTACTCTGTTCTCCCTTCTAATCCTTCATGACACAAAACCCTTGCCATCCCTTCCGCTTGAACTAGTCTTACCTAAGCTCGTGCAATGTTGGCTCTTTTAATTTTTTATTGGCACAAATATTTTCTAAGAGCTTCTTTTTCTAACAACCAAAGTTGATTTCTCCTACTCTTCTTTATTTCATAGTGTTATTAATCTCCCTTAAATTTTATACTGTCTTCTGTAGACATTTATTTATTTGAGCTGTTAATATTTATGATCAAGATATGGAGATAATTAGTCTTCATAATGCCTGAAACATGGTAGCTATTTTTGAATCATGAGTCACAGAAACTCACAGTTGATTTGGAGAAACCAAGACACATAGATTTTTCAGTATTAACACAAGAAAAACATTGAGTAAGATTACAAAGCTGTACCTAATTAAATTCCATATGAAATGGGTAGACAGAAAATCAATAAACATTAAAAATGTAGGAAGTATTTGTAAAGAGAAAAGAAACACAGACATAAAGTGTGATTAAAAATATGGCAAATGTTTACATTTTTTAAAAATGTACTATAATAAAATATACATTGCCATTAATTCCCCTCAAAATACACCTTTTTGTTTTGAACACACTTAGACCATTTTGGCCCCCTTTTGAAGCAATTCTGGAAATCTCCTTTTATGAATATCTTTGGTTGTGTTGTGGTGGCCTCCTTGGCAGGAGTAGATCAAAACTTTCACCTTTTGTGGTTATTTTGCCTTTGGGGAAGAACCAGGAGTCACATGGTGTGAGATCTAGCGTATGAAGTGGGTGAAGACACACTATGACGTATTTACCTGCCTGACTTTCTGTTACATGGCGTCTGGAAGCAGTGTCCAAAGTATTTTTATTAGACTTTATAACGACACAGAAGAGGATTTCCAAAACTGCTTCAGAAAGTGTGAGAACCATGGGAAAACTGTGTGAAGCAAAGGGAAGTATTTCGATGGGAACTAATGACAGCGTGTCTTTTACTGTAACGATTTTTTAAAGATAAAACATTCCCATATATTTCCATCAGCCCTTGTACTAAGGGCAGTAAAGAGAGCTGAGTTGTGTAAGAGGAAATTGCAAGAGCTTGAATATATGAAATAAGCAAACAGTCAGACTTGATGCAACTTGGGCATAAAAAGCTGCAAATTTAGGATTGGTTTATAAGTTTAGAACTTTATATACATACTAGATGGAGGAATTAAGACTTTTCCCTGAATAAAAAATCAGTGAAATATTGTGCTATTGAAGTAGCAGTTGGTATGGCATTAAGAAGAACAATTTAATGGAGGAGTCTCTTATTAATGAAGATGAAAGGGATGGTACAGAATGAACGATTTGGAAAGCTTATTCTGGTCCACAGAAGAATCAATGACAAACACGGTGGCAGTGACTATGGAAAGGGAAGGGAAAAAAATCCATTTCAATAGTAAATGTGAAGAAGTGTTCTCTGATTAGAAATTGAAAAGCATAATAATGAATGAAATATTACAAGGAGGCTACTGTTGCTCTCAAGACAAAAAGAGGAAAAATTGGTATATATATAAATATAATAAATATATATCAACTACTTATAAATGTATCAAATAGATAGATGCATATTTGGCTGAAAAAATCATCATTGAAAAATAATGTGGCTGTGTACCTAAAATATCCAAAGAATCTCTAAGCAATTATAATTAAGTGTGAATTTAGCAAGTATGCTGGATGTTGTCAATATATAAGAATCAATATTGAAGTATATGCCAGGAAGCAGGAGTAAAAAGTAAAATTTGAAATATTGTATTAGTAACAGCAATAATCACAAATACATAGGAAAAATGCTTTTCATAATCTCTGCACTTAAAAATCCAAAACTTTACCAAAGAAGAATTAGATAAAGCAATATTTCATGTTCGTGGATTGTAATATTGCAAAGATGTCAATTCTTTCTAAAATAATCTATACATTCAACACAATACCAATAAAAATCAATTTCTGGGAATGATAAACTAATTCTAAAATTTATCTGTAAATTCAAAGAGCCAGGAATATGCATGCTGATCTTGTAGAAGATAAAAGCTGGAAGTCTTATACCACAAGATATGGAACTGTATCACAGAGTAACCAAAATAATGTAGGCAATCATAAATAGACTAATGAAATGAAATAGCAGGTCCAACCTCACATGTGTGCACACATACACACACACATACAAACACATATATTAGTGACAACTATTGCTAAATTCCATACTTAACTACACACTGCTTTTGTTTAGATTTATATTTGCATGTCGGTTGTGGGACTATACATTTCAAAACAGAAATTCTGTATCTCTGCATATGGATGTGTTATTCATATAGTAGATTACCAATACAAACTTTCCATGTTAAAGAAATTTGTTTCATTCCTTTATTCATCAAATATTTACTGAGTGTGTACAAAGGGCCAGCACTGTTCAGGATGATTGTGATAGGTTGAGTCCATCAACAGCCCCCCTCATTCATGACTTTTGTGTCTGTATCTTCTCAAAAGTTAATTTTTCTCAAAGCTTAAGAAGAAAAACAATGCAAAGACAACATAAAAAGTTGTCAGAAACACCACACCCAGTTCCCTCTGCTAGTAACATCTTATATTAGTATGGTACATTTGTTACAATTAAGAAATCATTCCTTAATAATTTTTCATTCATACTTCATTCATATTTCCTTAGTTTTTCCTGATATCCTTTATCTGTCCTAGAATCTCATCTGAGGCATCTTATTAGATGCAGTACTCATGTCTCTTCTTCATTCTGAAAATTCCTCAGACTTCATAGGTGTTGATGATTGTTCCAGCCTTGATGAGTACTGCTCAATTATTTTGCACAATATCACTCCACTTAGAGTTTAAGTATCATTTTTGATCACATCAGATCAAAGATGTCCACCATGAACATGACTTGAGGCTAATCTTGACCACCTAGCTGGGCAGTGTTGGTCAGGCTGCTCTACTGTAAGGTTTTTCTTTTTATCTCCCTTTCTGTACCGTACTCTTTGGAATGAAGTTGCTATGAGCAACTCAGAGAGGAATTATGATGCATCTCATGGAGAGCAGGAGATGTGCATAAATTATTCAGAATTTTTTCTGCATGAGAGATATATTATTTCTGCTCAATTAATATATTCAGTTTTTATAATATTGTGGGATCCTGCCTAGTTATTTTATATTTTAGATGATAATCCAATACTGCTTTTTGTGTTTCATCACTTGAACTGTTTCAGCTTTGGGAACGGGGAGCTCTTTCAGTTGGTTCCTACATCTTGCTGGCACATGTCTACTGCTTTGTTTGTGTGTACACTAAGTCCCTGACTTACAAAGAAGTTCCATTCAGGGAGAAGTTTTGTAAATCCGTTCCTAAGTCCAAGAAAGTGAGCCTTATATACCTTTGACACAAATGCACAATGTAAAGCATAAAAACACTCACCCATAAATACATTAAGACCTGACAGCACTGTACTATACTGTACTCTATTGGACAATACACTAAGTACACAGCACCAGAACCATGGCAATGTCCGGCAGACATGTGAGCTACTTCAGAGATTTGTTCACATCTATGAGGTCCCTTCCTATCTGTGAAAGTTTGCGTCTCCAAAGTTCGTAAATCGGGAACTTACTTTATTGTATATATATTCTATCTCCTTCTTTTGTGGCACTTAAAAATGTTTCAAAATTATCTTGTGTATGTCCTGCCTTGGTTCTAGTTTAGGATCGTTGTTTAAGGAGCAGAACACTGGTTCCCTTTACTGGAGAAAGTATTTCAAACTCTAGGTGCTACTATGTCTGCTTATTGCAAATAGGGTGGTTTACTTCTAGGTCGTATCAACTGAAGAGTAAAGGGATATGTGTCATTACATAATTGTGTTTTTTAATTAAAATATTACTAATTATTGATTACTGTAAGGTATACTTATAGGAAAACATAGGTAGGTTTGTTATTATGATTCCTAGTAACTAGAGAGAAATTTTATGCCTTCAGGAAGTAATGTCAGAAATTGTATGTTTTGTAGAAAGAAATTCTTTCCCATGTATCGCCCTTATTATTGCATGGTTACTGATCATATTGCTTGGTAATAATATTTAAGGTACTCTTGGGACAACTAATACAGGAACAACTCTTGCAAATCCCTTGATCTAAGAAATCACATGCATTTTAGATTTAAACATAAAAAATCTGCGAAGGAAGCTATTTACACTTACAATAAGTAAGTGAGCTTACTTAATACAATTACTTATTCACTTTTATATAGAGTAGCCAAGGGAAGAATCCCTCAAAATTTGAAGGATCTATGTATATGGATAGATAAATAGATAGATATAGTTGTTGACTAGATTAAAAATTTGCAATGTGATAAAAGCTTAGGTGAATCAAGTGAGAAATTCCACATACTGATTATAATGGAAAACACTATATATATCAATATAGTCTTGCTTAAAATGTTACATTTTTTTATCTTTGACATTTTTTAAAATATTTTCCAATTTTTCAACAAAAGCCTCTACTAAATTTAATTTTTCCATTGTCATCTCAAGCTTATGATTATTGTTATGTGTCTGATTTTTTCGGATGCATGCAAAATGTCGATAAATTCAGAAATACTAAGTAGCACAATTCATTTTTTGGCCAGTAAATTGCCTAATCATATCATGTGACTTGAGTTACATGCCTATTTGTGTGATTATGACATATTTTAGTTATACAAAAATGTAAGACTAGTAATATGATGAACATCTTTATAGTCAAAACAGAATTCAATGAAGAATCATTACAGATATAATTGACCTAATATGCCTTCCCTCCAGACTTAGCTGCTATTCTGTGTGTTTATTACTCTTTTTATGCTATTATGATTTTAGAACACATGTGTGGATCTACAAACACTGTATCTTGAAGAGTTGCATTTTTATAATTTAATAAACATGACATCATTCATATATCATTCAGAAACTTGCTTTTGGACTACGAGTTATATTTTGAGACTTATCTGTGTTTCTTCACCTAACTGTACATCAGAGCTGAGTAAATTACAGCCTGTGGGCTGCTTGGCTTTGTAAATAGAGTTTTATTGAGCATTAGCCAATGAACATAACCTGGTTTACACTTGGTCTCTGCTGCATGTAGGCCACAGTGGCCAGCACAAGTAACTGTGAGAGTAACTGTGTGATCCACAGACCTGGGAATACTTCCTCTCTGGTCTTTTGCTGCTGGTAAAGTTTGCTGACTCCTGCTCTAAATCATTCAGTTTGGTTGCCATGTTGTGTTCTGTTATATGAATATAATGTAATTTGTACTTCATTTGGTTTTTCTCCTACTGCTAGGTAATTACAATTTTTCTAATTTAAATGTCTCCAGCTTTTCTTCCTTAGCAATTACTGACTTTGTTTCACAGGTTGTCTTGGCTTGATGCTTATAATCTGATATGGGAATGGGAAATTATACAACAAGGCTTATTGATACTCTGTTTAGAATATGAGGAGGAGGAGACTGAATGAGAAATTTAAAATTTCCCCTGACTGTTACATTTGTTAGTTTAGGGCATGTATTAGAGTTTGGATGGGTTTTTTCTCTCTACATCTCCAATGCCTGGCTACTTTCCTGATTGTTAAGGTGGTTTGGGGGTGGGTGCAGTGAGTTGGTCTTGTATTTATATGCAAATAAATACAGCAGAGGCTATGGAATATGTTAAAATCAGTGAAAGGAGATTGATCCCTTGGCTCTTGGCAAAAATCTAACTCTGTTACAGGCAAAAGACAAAGCTGTGACCTTCAAAGGATACTAGTGAAATACAGAGACGGGTGTCCAGCTAGAGGACTTCTGGAACTGAATTTGAGATTGATGATGTAGTAGAAAGAGGAGTTAATGGTGAAAAAAATCCTTCAACTCTTTTTTAAGGGATCAGGTATAAAATACACCTGCCTGCTGGTAAACATTCATAGCAAGACATTTCCATCTATCATCTCATGTTCTGAAAAGCAGCAATGCGATTCTGATTTCAGAATTTTGAATTTCCTTAATGAGTTCTCTGCTAGAATATCACAAGCTGTTCCATTAAATCAGTTTCAGTAGACTTAAGTGAGATTTGCATTAAGACGATTGTATATCTATCATTTGAGTAGAAGGGGGGAAAATGAGACTGGCTAAAGAAGAATGCAGGGTGGCTTTCCCAACCTGAATTTATTCTATTTTTCAAACTTCTCACACAAGTGCTTCCTAATGTAGGCTGAAGCCATCCATTTAAGCATGACTTATTCATGCTCAGAAATGATTGATTTAGACAGCCAATGAAATGCTGAACTCCCTATTCCTACTGCCTGACATACTCGCACTAGAGATACTGATGGCTGAAAGCAGCAACATTGACTATATGGAGGATCAGCCCAAATGCCAAGATAGATCAGTGGCAGCTGCGTTGACTTTTAAATGCAGCGATAACCATAAAAGTGAGTGGATGAAAATGGAATTATGGAAGTCCAGTTATCCCTCATGGTGACTTCTATAGAGGATTTTTTAAGTCACCAACCACAAGACCATGTGAGTCTCTTACAAGCAGTTGGCAAAAATTATCCTGCTGTAAGTAAACTCAAGTCTGTCTTAAATGTCATTATCAGATGTGAGGAATTAGTAGGTAATCAAGCACAAACGAGGAGTTCAAACAGGCTATAGCTGATTTTCCCAAATCTGAACTCCTAAGGCATCACTTCTGGGGTGAAAAAATGTTTGCTAGTATTTAGTCAAACTCAGAACAACCTATCTCCACACTGAATTCTTAGGTATGTATGAAGTGGTATTTATCAATGTAAGAAAATGAAACTTTTTGTGGTAAGTGTTTTAACTATAACAATCAATCTATAAGGACCATTTAACCACTGAAAGAAAACTTAAAAAAAACTGCTTGCTTTGTTTAACTTGGGATATCTATAAGGAAAAATATATCAGCTGAATATAGAATTTTGCAGGAAGTTTTAACCCTTCCTTCTCTTCCTTCCTTCCCTCCTTCCTTCCTTACTTTCTTCTTTCCTTCTTTCCTCATTTTGTTCCTTTCTTCCATATTTATTCTTACATTTTTTGAACATCACCTATAAGGAAAAATGTGTACTGAGTCCTCGAAGGACTGTACCCATACAATGTACAAATGCATATGCACATACATCCAACATAATGGACGCTGGAGTAGATACACGTATGCATATGACATATGCATATATTCAGCATCCATTATGACTGGTTTATTCTTCTGTTATGTCTACCAATATGATAGATATTCTCTACTACTGATGCTGAATATATTAATCAACAATATACTCAAAAAATAGTTGTAATTCCTACCGTCAAAGAGTTTGTGCCATGTGAATTTTTACAGGAATTTTTCATTCAAGTGAGTTATCCAGAGGATTGTTTTAAAGATGGTAAACAGTTCCTTAGTTTTTTTTTTGTGTGTGTGTGGGTGCTGGGGTTCAAACTCAGGGTCTTGAGCTTGCTAGGCAAGTGCTCTAGCACTGAGCTAAATCCCCAACCCCCCTAAGGTATCATTTGTAGAACCAGTTGAGAAGCTAAGCAGAGTATACTTCTCCCACTGTTTACCTTGAACATGTTAGGACACATTTCATGTCTTGCAAGATGTGTGTTGAATTATTATTCTCAATATCACAAATTCTGCTGAACATTAAGGATACTAAGAAATACCAGTCGTGTTCTCTGTTTTACAAACTATAAGAAAAATTGGGAGGAAGGTATCTGAAAAGGTAAATTAAAATATGGCAACTTGCAGGGATGGGGGATTTAGCTCAAGTGGTAGAGCACCTGCCTAGAAAGCATAAGGCCCTGAGTTCAATCCCAGCAACCAAAAAATTTTAAAAAATTTAAAATATGGCAACTTGCTGATAAGAATGTTTCTGAAACATACGGGATTGAAAAAATTTATAGCTTGCTAAATTCCTCAATTTATTCATCTGAAAGACAGACTTAAGAGTACTGCCAACTTCCAGATTAGTTTTCAGCAATAGCAGAATTTACGCAAAATATTTATCATAGTGCTTATCCAGTTGCAAGCTCTCCATGAAAGTCAGCTATTACTCTCTACTGTCACCACAACTCCCGTTACTACCCACCTGGAAAAGCAGTTGAAGCAAAGTTCCAAACAGGAGTGTAGTGTAGAGCTGAGGAAGCCAAAAGTAACCCAGACATTCATTTTCCACTTATACATATGGGTAGTTTTCCATTTTAAATCAACCGAGTAATTTTATACCAGAAATCGAGTCTTGCTAAGCATTTTACAAATTTTGTGATCTGTTTATCACAGTATGTCTTTATTAAAACTTACATTAGCTTTCTCCAAAACTTAGCTGAACTTCCAATTCTGAAGTTACCAGTTTTGTTTCATACTTTACTTAAAGGACTTCAGTTTGTTTTCTTTCCAACATTCACTTATCAATTTGCTAAAAAAAGGTTTCTAATTATTTATATTTGTCACTCTTTTACAAATTTATTCATTAATTTTAATATATTTTTGTGCCACTTCATTTTATAAAATATTAGGTTTCAATATGGTGTTTTATACATACATATAACATATTTTAATCATCCTCAAATTATTCACCCTTCTGCCCTCTTCCTCTTATTCCCCTCCTCTTTCTGATAACAATCTCTCTTCCACTTTCCTGCCATGCCTTTTGTTTTGCCAGATTCCACAGACTAGAGGCAAGATGTAACATGTGTCTTCCTGTCAAGTTATTTTTCTTAACATGTGGGCTTCAGTTTCGTCCACTTTCCAGCAAATGACACAATTTTGTTCTTCTTATGACTGAATGATATTCATTATGTGTATATATGCTATGTTTGCTTTATCCATTTATCTATTGACGAGCAACCCAGGCTGCTTCTGTATCTCAGCTACTGGGAAATGTGCTGCATTGAATATGAGTAGGCAGGTAACTCTACAGTGTGATGACTCCAGTTCCTTTGAGAGTACACTGAAGAGTGAGAAATGGATCATACAGTAGTTCTATTTTTAGATTTTGAGGACCCTTCATGCTGATTTCCATAGTGGCTACTGTAATTAACATCCTCAACAATAGTGTTTAAGTATTGCTCTCCCGCCCCACCTTTTTCCTGCATTTATTGCTTTTTGTATTCTTGATCATAGGCCTTCTGACTATGGTGAGACGGAATTTCAACATGGTTTTGATTTGCATTTCCCTAATGCCTAAAAATGTTGATCAGTTTTTCGACAACTTTTATTTTAAATGGTGCTTGACTGAGGTTAACAGGAAGAACTATGTCATATAGCATAAAATATTTTACTAAAAAATAAATCCATATGAATATATCCATTTTGTAAATCTCCTACTTTTTACTCTATTGCTAATCATTCGTTCTCTTTTTACTCTGCAGTGTTCACATGCTAAATTTTCCTCTGCTCTCTTACACAAAACCATCACCCGGACCCAAACTTGAATATCACACTAAGATAGGTTTTCTGTCCAGCAAATGACCTTGCATCCAGCAGAATATCCTTGAATAAGAAGAACTCTGGTGCTGTGAACAGTGGTTTATCAAAGTATTACACCCACATAGAAATAAAGCTATTTCTCTGCAAGTCAAAAGGGTATGCCATTTTTTCTGTATTATTCCACCCAACAGGAGAAGGGGGAAAGGAGTAAATAAATGGTAGCGAGAGCAGTATAGGGGGTTTTAAACTGAGGGAATTTGGTCATTAGTTGATTTTTGGTGTGATAAGCTAAACAGAAGCCTGGAAAAAATCAGATTCTGCTATTCTTTGCCTGAAGTGGGGCGGGGGGACCAACTCTGTGGGTACAATGAATATCTGAGAACATTGCTGTGGGATCAGACTGGAGCCAGCCTGCCTGCAGGAGAGTACACCTTCATGTTGAGTTTCCTTCCTCTGCCTTATCATGCTTCTTCACTGCTTTTCTCCTGAGGGCATTGAATTTAATACATCACTGAATAATAATGCTCATTTCAGGTTCAGCTCTAGAAGGCAAAGTTGAAGAAAGAAATCAGGGGACTGCAGAGATGGAATGACTGAAGTTAGTTAGACTAAATTGTGGTGGCTGATCAGAGTCTTATAATGGTCATTGGATTTTTGTTTCATTTTACTTTTCGAGCTGTCCACAGCAGTCACAGATGGGAGCAATGAAAACAACTGATAAGTTGACAGAAGAAAATGCAAGGAGATTGACTTTCAGAGAGGATAAAGGCAAAATAAATGACTCCGAGATCTAAGCTGCGTCGGAATATGCAAAATCCAAGGTCAGGGCTATTAGGTGAGAAGACTATAACAAGAAATCAGAAACTCTCACATCAGTTACATTTGCTATTTGCCTTTACTTATAACTTACTTTCCATTCTTTATGACACTTGAGCCTGTGCCCCTGGAAATCCCTTAGACCCCAGATGAGCAAGGACACTCTTTGGGATCTGATAGTCTCAGCTGTCTCCAGCAAAACTCAAGATGTCTATCTGGAGACTCAAACTGTAAGTATATTTGAAAACATCTAACAGTTAACTAGACCAATTAGCAGAGGGGAAAAAAAAGTCACCATCAAACCTTGTCTATGTTCTTTTTTTTTTTTTCCTTATCTGCTATATTAAAGGTTTGATGAGTGAACTAATATGATTCCTCTATTAGCTTGAGTTTCTTAAAAATTCCAGTGGGGCTTGGGGATTTAGCTCAGTGATTAGAGTGCTTACCTTGCAAGTACAAGGCCCTGAGTTTGATCCCTAGCACCCCAGCACCAAAAAAAAAAAAAAAAAAAAAAAAAAAAATCCAATGGATTCCATTTAAGTCAAGGTACAGTTTCTAATGATGTATCCTACCACGCCCTACTCCTTTCTCTACCATGTCAGGGCTCTTTTGAGAGAACAAAGTGGATCTGATTTGATTGGCATTAGTGGTATTTCCCAGGATCTTGGCAGGGGGAGGTTCATTTGAGGACGATATTCTCATATTTCAATGATCTATACAAGTATGGTACATAGTATTCTGTTAAGAGTACTTATATATAAGATTATGCACTGCAGCATGAAACTTTTGAAAACATATTAGGAAACTGGAATATGGTATGTTTTATTAGTCTGCTATACACAGAGACTACATTCGTCTTAGTGGTTTGATACTTACGTATCACATCTTGATCTTTTCCACCCCCCCATCACTCCCCTCCCCCACTTCCCCAGGTCCCCTTCCCATCTCTAGAGTCTACCTCCCCACTGCTTAGCATGACTCTTTATTTTGCTTTTTAAAATTGTTTATATTTTGTGTCTCTCATGATTCAAAAGAACATGCAATAGTTCACCTTTTGTGACTGACATTTTACTTAGCTTTATGGTCTCAAGCACCACCCATTTTCCTACCAATAACTCAAATTTATCCTTATTCGTGTCCGAGTAGTAATTCATTGTGTATATAAACCACATTTTCACTATCTATTAATCTGCTGATGGGCATGTGGGCCACTCCTATGATTTGGCTATTGTGAGTTGTGCTGCTATAAAAGTGGGTATGCATGTGTCACTGTAGTAGGATGCCTCTACCTCTTCTAGACAGATCCAGGAGTGGTGTGGCTGGATCAAATGGAATTTCTACTTTTATTTTTTGAGAATCTCCTACTCATTTCCAAAGTGGTTGCACTAGTTTATATTCCCACCAACAATCTAAAAGGGTTCCTTTCCTCCCATGATCTAACCAGCATTTGTTGTTCTATGAGTCCATCACAATGGTCACTCGTACAGGAGTAAGAATGAATCTTAGCGTTGGCTTGATTTGGATTTCTCTAATGGATAAAGATACGAACATTTTTTCCTGTATTCATGGATGATCTGCATTTCTCATGTGAAGTGTCTACTTCAATTGCTCATTGTTTTGATTGAGCATTTTGGTTTTGGTTGTCTATTTCTTCCAAGTCTTTTATGTATTCCAGATATTAGTTCTCTGAGGAGTAGGCTGAACAATTTTTTCCCCCCATTGGCAAGGCTGTCTCTTCACTCTGTTGGTTGTTTCCTTTGCTGTGCAGATATTTTTAAATATAATCCCATTTGTTGATCCTTGCTATTATTTCTCGTGTGTTTGGGATTCTTTTCAGGTAGTGTTTGCCTATGCCTACGTCTTTAAGACTTTTACTAATTTTTCTCCCAGGAGTTCAGTATTTCTGTTGTAATATCTACTCTGTAATCCATTTTGATTTGATCTTAGTACAAGGCAAAGCGCTATGGACTGAATTTCATTCTTCTGCAGATGGATAACCAGTTTTCCCAGCACTATTGTGAAATGGTTATTTTTCTCCAGCATATACTATTAGCCCCTTTGTTGAAAAGTAGCTGGCTGAAGGTGCTTGGGGTTGCTACTGCCACCACTATTCTATTTCACTGGTCAAGGTGTCTGTTTTTTGTGTTTACTTCTGTGACTTTGTAGCATAATTTAAAATCTTGGGATTGTAATGCCTTCTGCCTTGCTCATGTTGCCCAGGATTACTTTGATTATTCTGAGTATTTCTACTTCCATGTAAATTGTAAAATTATTTTTTCTCTAGCTCTGTGAAAAAGATGATGCTATTTTTGCTTGGGATCACATTAAATCTATATATCATTTTTGGTAATATGGCCATTTTGATGATGCTATTTCTGCCTATCCAAGAACAGACAATGTCTTTCCATTTTGTAATGTTCTTTCAATCTCTTTTTTCAGAGCAATATAGCTTTCCTTATGCAGACCATTCACTTGTTTGGTCAGGTTAATTTGGAGATATTTAATTTTTAAGGCTATTGTGAATTGGTTGTTTTCCTTATTTCATTCTCAGTGGGTTCATTCTTGGTGCATTCTTTGTGTATAGGAATACTATTGATTTTCATATGTTTGTTTTGTATCATGCCACTTGGCTAGATTTGCTTATTAGTTCTAAGTCTTCTGGCAGAGTCTTATGAATCTTCTTTGTATAAGATCATGCCATCTGCAAATAAGGATATTTTGAATTCTTTCTATTTGAAATCTTTTTATTTCCTTCTCTTGTGTAATTGCTCTGGCTAAAGTTTTTAGTACTATGTTGAACGGGAGTGGTAAAATCAGGCACCTTTGTTTTGTTCCTGATTTTACTGGGAATACTTTCAGTTTTCTCCATTTTAGCATAATGTTGGCAGAGCGTTTGTTATAAGTGGCCTTTTAAGTTAATTTTATTGGTACATTTTAGCTATACATATGCATGTATGTATATTACAGGTATAAATGCTTCTTATCATTTTAAGTAAGGTCCTTCCGGGCCATTTTTGTCAAGGATTTTACCATGAATAGAAGCTGGATTCCATCAAAGGCTTCTCTGGATGTATTAAGATGATCATGTGGTTTTAATCCTTACTTCTGTGTGGTGTATTATATTTATACATGTTGAATCATCCTTGAATCCCTAGGATGAAACCAACTTGGTCATGAGATACGATCTTGTTAATGTTTATTGTATTCCATTTGCAAGTATCTTGTTGAGGATATTTGCATCTATGTTCATGAAGGAAATTGGTCTGTAGTTTTCTGTTTTGTTATGTCCTTATTTGGTTTTAGTGACAGTGTAGTGCTAGCTAAGGGAATGGGTTTGGTAGTGTTCCTTCTTGTTCGATTTCGAACTAGCGGCAATCCTGCTTCAGCCTCCCGAGAGCTGGAATTACAGGCGTGCGCCTCCACACCCGGCCAGTCAGGCCTCTTCTTGTTCGATTTCATGGAGGACTTAGAGCAGTACTGGCAGTAGCTCGTCCCTGGAATGCTTGTAAAGTTCTGCGGTGAATCCGTGGGGTTCTAGGCTTTTAGTATGTGGTAGGTTTCCTCACTATAGCCTCAATTTCCTTGCCTGTTACTGGATTCTTCAGGGCTTTTATATCTTCATGGTTCAGTTTTGGTAATTCATATATCTCTATGAATTGGTGCATTTCTTCTAGATTTTCTAATATATTGGAATACAGGTTTACGAAGTAGTTATTTATAATCCTCTGGATTTGGGGGTAGTCTGTTGTGACTTGGCCATTTTCATTTGTAATTACACCAATATGGGTCTTTTCTTTCTTTCTTTTAATAAGTTTAGCTGAGGGTTTGTCTATTTTGTTTATCCTTTTGAAAGCCAACTCTTCCAATCACTGATTCTTTGAATTTTTATCTCAATTGCATTAATTTCCACTCTGATCTTTCTACTTTCTTTCCTAGCACAAGTTTTGGGTTTGAATTGTTTCTCCCCTCCTTCCCCCAGGACCTTGAAGTATATCACTAGGTTATTAATTTGAGATTACTTTGTTTTTCTAAATGTAGGCATTCAAAGCTATAAAAAATATGGAAGACTTCAAAATTTCTATGTCATTCTTCCACAGGGGCCATGCAAATCTATTCTCTGTCATTCCAGTTTTAGTATATATGATACTGAAGTAGGCATTGTAAATAGGTTTTATGGCCAATTTTGTCATTAATTAGCTCTGAGCTGGAAAGACTTTTTCTTGCTCAATGTCTTCAGTTTCTTCATTTGATCGAAACAAATGTCTTGTTTCTTTTTGGAATTTATTATTAGTTTGTGGGATATTTATTAAAGGCTTATTCTGTGTGAGCATTTTGGGAGTAATATTTTCTCTTAAATGTTCATGTCTAGAAAGATGCTGTGAGTTACAACAAGGCCTTAAATTTTCAGAAGAGACCCAGGAGTTGGAGTACTTGTCAAAGAGTCTGTGTTAGGCATATCTGATGGCACAGAAATGAGCAGAGAGGTGACGGCAGCAGGAAAACCATAAGCTACTTTTTACTTGAAGTCTGAAAAACTGCGAGTACAACTTAAAATGTAACACAAACTGAACTCAGCTGAATAACTAAGAGATATTGAAAGACTAGAGGAAACTGTATAATCTGATGACATTGCCACTAGTTTTATGTGTTGTACTAGTGGGTTTAACTTTCATTTTCAACTACAAGGACATCATCATAACAGTTGAGTATTGCTGTTAATCCACTGTACTTAGTCTGAATAAAATATAGAACTGTATTTTGTCACTTTAAGTTTTTGATGGTTTACATAAAATTCACATGTATTTAGCATAAAATGTAATTGTAGTCTTTTTTGTGTGTTTCTGGAGGAGCATATTCTATTTAGGAAAAATCCATTTTTACTCAAAGACTGGGTCGTGTTCTTTTGGATTTTTTTTTTTTTTTTGACAAATGAGAGTTGCTAACATGGTATCTTAAACAAAAATGAAATAAAAATCTGACTGGAGACAATACAGGAAATGATGCAGAAAAAATTTTTGACATATGGCACACCTAGGAATCCAAAAGAAAGTTTGGGAAATGGTGAGATACAAATTTGTGTCCTTCAACTTCTGTGGCTGAATGACTGTCAAAACTGGGTGGTATTTAACAAAAATTTCAAAAAAGATAAATCTTATTGAAAGTACTACAAAAAGACTTCTGCTTTTCACACCTGAATATGATGGTATTTCGTAAGAATAAAAAGTAAAATTAATTCAAACTGTACCAGATAGAATGACATGGGCAAAGAGACAGAAGAAAACATTGTTGTCCTTGAGATGCCTATCAGCTAACTAAAGAAGACAAAATGACAGCATGATAAAAGCCACATCCTTGGTGCAGACCACGGGTGCCACAGAACACAGGAAGAAGACATCCCAGGACTGGAATGGTAAAGGGCTTCAGAAATTCAGCATCTTAGGGCAATGGGGGAACATGACTTGGTTGGGTGGGGTAGAAGGAAGGCCAGTTGGACCTTGGCCCAGGCAACTTAGCAACTCAGGGGGACCCATCTCAAAAGAAACAAACAGAAAAGGTAAGAAAGGGCTGGGGATGTGGCTCAGTGTGAAGGCTCTGGGTTCAGACCCTAGTACTACAAACAAAACAAAAAGATACACGAACAAAAATCACCCAGCAACAATGACTGAATTACTGGGGCTTGGAGGGGGGATAAGACTTGGGGTAGCTTAAACAGCAGGAAATACCTCAGTAATAAGGAAATAAACACATGGGCATACTTGAAGATTATATACATAGTTTGTTAAAATACTGGTATTTATTTGTTTATATTTGTGGACTGGGTAAATACTAACATTATATGAATTTGATTTAGAATTTTGAAAATGGGATTCAGAAGCTAGGATAGATATTAAAAGTTATTTTATATTTTGTCCTTCATTTTAATTATGATATGAATCAATACTCTTTCCAGTATTTTATCTAATTTATTAATTGGTAGAATGCATATAATCATATCAGTGTTCTGTTATTAATATACAAAATTACAATGCTTTTATGTGTTTAAGAAACAAAAACATAATCATAAATGATCATAATTCAAAAATAAAAAGCATAGGCACTTATTAGCGATGCTATACCTATTATACTGAATACATCAAAACAAATTATGTATAATATTAAGCAATAGTATTTCTAGATGCATCACAAGTACTTGTTCCATCTCTAGCTAATACTTTAACTGGCTGTCACTGAGTTTTTATTTCATATGCTAGGACTTCTCTAAAGATTCCTCACTGTGGCTATATACTTAATAGTAGCTCAATTAAGATGTAGTTTGATACTGTTGGACAAATACAATTAAGAGAAATCTCTTCATTATTTAGAAAACTCCACTTTGGTATAAGGGAAATAACTAACTTCTTATTAATGAATAAGCATTCAAACAAAATATGATGTCTATCCCCAAAGTGCACTTTTACAAGGATCACAAAAAGAGAGAAATCTTATTCTTTTATGTAGTCAGGCTGATACATACACTGTATACATGTCTGCTGTGTACTCTAACAATTTTTTCAGAATACACTACAATTATTTCTCACATAGAAGAACCTGACAGCACCGTTTGTTCATTGTCCATCTATTTGGCAGCTGGGGTGGCGATTTGTGTGATTTAATTGGCTTTATCTAAAGGAAAATTAACTTTTCATGTCTTTCTGACAGGACGTTTTGCGGTTTGGAGAAAGGCAACCAGTCAAGCTCTTACCTTTCTGTGGAAATGGGACGAGAGCAGCGCTGGCTCCTTTGATGGTCACACTTCACAGAGAGGGTTGTCAGGCCCTTGAGAAAGACATACTTAGGTTGTAACCCTAGCAAGAGGCTTGTGTAGCTCCTAAAAATACTTACATTCATTTGAGACAGAGACAGAGAGGATTCTTTTCAAAATACCCAAGAAAAGGGAATGGAAGGACACTCTTTCCTTATTTTTAACAAGAGAGAATTAAATTAATATCAAATTTATTATTTTAAAATTTTATTTGGCTTTAAGGTACCTAGAAGTTATGATTTAGAGAACAGATTTGTAGCAGTTTCTAGTCAATAACTGAAAATATTCATAATCTAATAGTAAAACATTAGCTACAACACAGAACAAAAATACCTTATGTTATATCTATGATTAAAAACACTGATTTCAAAGTATTCTGATTGCTACATAGCTTAAATTGCTTCACAGTAGGGTTAGTATCATTCTATCATCTAATGTAGCATGAAAAAACATATTTGTAAGTTTTAAGACATTCTTGCCTATATCTACCAATAATTATAGACATTCTTGTCAAACTACTTCCAGCTTTTGCTGAAGAAAGTTGAAATTACTTTGAACAACTATGCTTCTAAACAATAATAATTACTAGAAGAGTATGCTTTTAAAAAAATCACCTTATAAATTAATGAGGAATCAAATAAATAGCAGTGAACTCCAATGCTGGATATGGAAATAAATTCACACTAGCAGTTGTATAAGCAATAAATCACCCTTTACCCTAGGGGCATGTGCTGATGAAATTCTCTTGGGCTTTGATTTGATAGCTTTATACAGCCAAAGAGAGGCCAGTGACGACCTAGGACCTGGCCATGATCCGTAGTTCTTTAAGCTTCACTTTTTTCAAAGCAAGTGGGACCTCAAAGTCCATGCCCTTTGGGAAATAGCATGATAGATTTGATTTAACCTCACTCAATTCTCTTAGCATTTCAATCCCCAGGGATGTCAGAGAGGCAATTGTGGTTCTGAGCAAGACAACAGAACAAAATATAAAAATAGAAGACATTCATGTTTATAGCAGCACAGTTTAAAATATCTAAATCTTGAAAACAGCCAAATGCCCACCAACCAATGAATGGATAAAGATTTTTTTAATACAATGGAGTACTACCTTGACATAAAGAAGGATAAATCTGAGAACTTTCTAGGTAAATAGATACAATTTGAGACCATACTCCTAAGTGAAATAAATCAGACACAAGTGTGTAAATGTTACATTGTTTCTCTGGTTTGAGAAACTGAAAGTGTAAATAAGGATGAAAATGTAAAATAGATATTGTGAAATAGGAAGATAATGTTTAAAAAGGATAGGAAATTAAGGAAGGGCAAGGGAAAAGATAAAAAGAGGAAAGAAGGAAAAACTGGAAGCAAAGCTTTTGTAAATAAGGAAGGGAGAAAAATTGAATGGAGGGGGAAGGAATAGGAAAAAAGAAGAATCAAGATATATCATGTATAGGTGTAAATTCCCTATGATGAATTTGATCATTATATGTATCTAAAATGTACCAATAAAATTAATTACTTAAAAAAGAAATAAGGACTTATGACAAGGGTCTGCCTTTGCATGGATTTGTTTTGTAGGGACGCCTAGCCTGAGGGACCAAGGCATCTCAAGGTATGGGTTTCATCTGAGGGCATCCCAACTTGTGGTGACTCCTTGCACCTGGAAAAAGCAAGTCATCTGACTTTTGGGTCACCACTGCCATTTTCGACATATTAGTTGTTTTCTTGGCTCTGGCTCTGAGCCTGTATAGGATAGTTTCACGGTAGTCATGGATGGCATCTCTTCTGGCCGAAGTATTTTAGTCCCAGTCTGGTCTGTTGTTGGGGGCTGCGTTCAGCACCCCCTCTCTGTGTCCAGGGTACCAGTAGGGGCTCATTCTTGGAGCCACTTCCAGGCCTCGGACAGAATGCATCATCTCTCCTCAATACTAAAGAGTGTTAGGAGGAGCTGGGAGAAGTCGTCCCAGGTTGGCTAGTGGGTTTGAGAGATGGATTCAAGGAGGTCAATGAGGGCCTATGGCTTCTCCGAGTAGGCCGGGGTGTGATATCTCCTGTTCAGGAGGCCAGTGGTGCTGAAGGGCTGATAGCAGAGGATGGAGTGGCCTGCCTGTATGGTTTCATTGTGGTTCATCTGTTGGGGGCCCTGTGTCTCTCGAAGAGGCATTTGGAGAGCTGCAAGCTGTTGCACTGGCTTTGGGCTGAACAGAGTCATCTTCCCACTGCTTCTGGGCTAGAGGGCTGTGGCATTTGTAGCAGCAGAGACACAGAGGGCAGAGGTCTGTCTGGTAGAGGATGAGGTTGAGGCACAGGGCTGATGGAGGTATGGGAGGCTCTTCCTTGGATTTGCTTGATAGATGGGCTTCGGAGGCTTGTCTTCCTTCTATCCCCATGGAGGTTGGGCCACAAAAGTTCTGCACTGTCCCTGTTTACACAAAACCAGACCCAAGAGGGCAATACCTGGGAAATCTGTAACCAGGAGTCTATACACGGAAATTGGTCTGGACGTCCAGGAGTTTCCAACACCATCTGATATACTGCCCTGACCAGAGGAAGCTAGACAGTCCCTTCAGCAAGTCAATCAACATTGATTGTGGCCATTCCACCTTGCACAGGGTTCTGAGTCTTTCAGGGGTCATTCTGATCCCATAATCCCCAGTAAATCCTTTCTTAAAGTTCTTAATCATATAGTCCAGGGCAGAGTTTTTCTTTTTAATTAAAAAAATAATTTTTTTTTAGTGGTACATTTTAGATATACATGATAACATTCACAATAGGGAATTTGTATCTGTACATGGTATAACTTGCTGCTTCTTTTTTTCCCATTCCCCTCCCAACCCTATTAACAAAAGTTTTGTTTCCATTTTTTCCCTTCTATTCTTTTTTTTCCTCTTGTTCCTCTGTTCCTTTTCCCCCTCCCCTTTCCTTCTTCCCTTTCCCAATATAATACACATTAAGGACAGAGAGTTTTGACTGGCTTTTGTTCCCATTGTGTAGCCTCTAAACTGTCTCCTGAGGTGAGAGTGGCTCACCTGTGTGGGGTTTTATCTGAGGTACTTACAACCTAGCTAACGCTGGTGCCTCTCCTGGAATGCCTGGGCTGCGTGAGATCGTGTGCCTCTCTAAAGATGACTCCAATCGCCAAGTCCCTCAGGGAGATTGGTGCAAAAGAGAGGTCCTGTTGAGGACGGGCAGGCACAGGGTAAATGCACCTTCAGGAGGAAGAACAAGACTCCAGGGGACTCGCAGGCAAATGAGGCTCTCAAAGCAATAGAGAGAGAGCCTAACTGAAGCGTGTAGTCCTCTCCTTGGTCCAGGGGTTCAAAACCCTCCAGGATGAGTGGTTGGTGCCAAAAAAGGTGACACAGAAAAATGGCCTCGTTTTGAGGCTCATTAAGAGCACTGCACCCCCAATGTGTGTGCCTCTCCACTCAGAGTAGCCTGATGAACGAATGGTGTGGAAGGAAAAGGTCAGTTTGACAAAAAGGACACTTTCTTTGGGGGTAGTCTAATTTCTCAACAAGGCAGGGGGGAGGTGAGCCTTGAAAATTTCAAAGAAATAATTTTGTCCTAAGAAACGCGACAAAAATGGCCGTTTGGACATAGTCCATCTCTGACCTCACCAAACTGATATCAGCCCCTCCCCCATGTATCCCACCCTGCCTCGGTGTCCTAAGACAAACAAGGGTGGGCGCCCCCTCTGCAGAGGAGGCCACGTCCCCGCGGAACTTAGGTGTGGCGAAGCGTAGCAGACTCAGCCTCGCGACTCACGGCAGATGAGCCCACTCGCTCTCCGTACCCTGGAGGCCGCGGAGTTACGGACTGGAGCGGGAGTGAATCGGTCACTCGGGCTCACACACAGTTTCTCACAGTCGCCTCCCCGCTTCGGGAAGGTCCCTGACTGGGGGTCTTGCTCCTGAAGACCCCAACAGGAGCCCACCGAGCCCTCCGTCTGCCCGAAGGCAGCACCTGACTGGGTTTTTGGTCCCGGCAGCCTACCTGTCCCGAAGTCCTGGCCGGTGGTGAGCTGGTCCGTCTCTCTATTGAGTCCGGTCGGCGTCAGCTGCCCGCAGCGTCGGAGCGGCCGGCCAAGCGGGACCCGGGATAGCTTTGGGTGGTGCACTGCCGGCCGCGGCCCTGCAGTTCCTCCGCCCGGCAGTTCCCCTCCGCCGCCCGGGTGGTTCCGGGGACCAGCGCGGTTCGAGCCTCACGAGGGCCTCCAGAAATGCTGCAGAAATTGACTGTCGAGAAAACAAGCACCCCTCCGAGGGCTGGACAACTCGGGTTTATGACGCCGGTAGGTGCGGAGGAGTTCATGCCTGAAAGTCTGGTTCCCGAGTACAGGCCGTGTAGGGTTAAGACCTTATTTCTAGATTGAACAAGTTATGTGTCCGTTTTCCTGCCTGAGTTTCAAAGTAGGGCAGTTAGTTAAAACCGTGAAAGCAGAACCAACAGAC
>PVJO010000819.1:0-198207 GCA_004026905.1 Hystrix cristata | reverse complement strand
TTCAACTCTCCTACCTCTTCCCACCTATTCCTTATTCCTATTTGTTCTTTCCTAGCATCTTTGCCTTAGTCCCCTCCCCCAGGACCTCCTGTATACCACCCCACCAACACCCTCAATTCCCTCTACCACACCTGATTCAGGAATCTCAGGACCAGTCCAGGCAGGGATGCTGGGCCGGGGAAGCTCAGAGCCAGGCTGGGACTCAGGCCGGGGCTCAGGCCGGGGCTCAGGCCGGGGTTCTGGGCGATGGGTGGGTAGAAAGCCTAGTAAGGAAGGGGTATCCGGGAGTGAAGACCTAAATTAGGGTGTCCCTACTCCTCTCCTCTTTTCCCTATGGGCTGGAGTGGCTTCCTGAAAATGTCACCTCCTCCCCCAGGTGTCAACTCACCTGCGGGTGACCGGGGAGTGGCTGGTGGAGCGCGTGGCTGGCTGATGGACACTCGGGGCAGCTCCTGGCCTAGGGGCCTGGTGTTGTAGCGGAGATCAGAGGCTGAGTAGTGGTATCCAGGGCCAGCAGGACATATCTCCCGAAAACCCTCTGGGAACAGGAAAGGAGGTGGGCAGAGAGGGGGCCAGAGAGGAGGTAGGAATGAGAGGGAGGAGTCTAGAAGCAGCCTTGGCTGAGCCAGGGCTTGGCCTGAGTTGTCTTAGGGGTTTGGCTTTGGTACTAGCATGGGCTGAGTAGCCCTTGAATAGTGTCTCTCAGAGGCTAAAGGTGGGGCCACAGGAGTTTTTCTCCTTTTGGGATGATGGACTGGAGTTGAGGGCAGGGTTTGGTTTGGAGTCTACAGGGGCTGAGCTGGAGTTCAGGAAACAGTCCAAGGTGTAGCTGTTTTAGGCAGAAGCTAGAATGCCAGGGAGGTGTCTCAGAGGGGGTAAATCTCAGGTGCGGCCTAATGGGGAGCCTAAACTGAAGGCAGCTTGTTGGGAGTGGGAGACTTGGCCAAAGCTCTGGCACACTGTTGTACACCTGAGGGACTACGGGTGATGTTCAGCAGACACAACCTAACTCCAGGGGGGAGTGGTGGGGCTAAGAATGGGGCAGAAGTCCTGGGCAGAGTCCAGTTTGAGGCCAGCAGGTCTCAGGAGTTGGGAGGTAGCCGGTTTGAGCTCAGTGGGCCTTCAGTCTGGAGGTGTGGCCCTAGACAGACTCTCTGTGAATGCGGCCTAGGCCTAGTAGGGATAGATGCAGAAGGCACTCACCTGAGCCAAAAGGTGGGCAGAGCTGGCAACCTCGGCCCCAGGCCTTGCCCACGCGGCTACAGCAGCAGATCTGCTTGGTGATGTTTCGAAGAATGGGCAGAGAGCAGCCACCATCGCGTAGCACGCGGAAGCAGGGCCCCTTTGCCTCCGAGATCACGTGTTGGGCTGGCAGAGGGGGAGGAAATTCTTCAGGGCCAGGGCAGGGTGTGTGGCAGAACCAGGATCTGGGAGGTAGGGGATGGTCCCAGGGAGAGTTTGGTGGCTGTGAGGGGCATTCTAGGGTATCTGAGAGGGTTTTGAGGAGTGAATGAGAATCTGAGATGGATCTCAGGATCTAAAGAAAGTCTAGTGATTGAGAGGGATTACTAAATTTGGGATCTGAAAGAAGCTCAGAAAAGCCCAAGAATCTGAAGGAATGTTACATCCAAAATATTGCAGGGATTCTTGCAGGGTCTGGGGAAGGTGCAGGAAGTCATCTGCAGGTATAGGGGAGTCTTAGAAGTTCTGAGGGATCTAAGACTGTCTGAGGGGGACTTGAGAGTTGGGAGGGTCCGCGGGAATTAAGGGCCCAGCAATGCTTTGGGCTGTCCTCTGAGGTCAGGGCAGCCTTGGGAGCCAGCCTCAGCCCTCCTTGCGGCTTACAGATGCAGCTGCTGCGGGATGAGTCGAGCAGGAAGCCATCGGGACACACGCACATGTACCCGCCGCGCGTGTTGGCACACTCCCCGTGCTGGCAGCGCCCAGCTGTGGCACACTCATCCACATCTGCAAGGTAGAAGTAGCGATGAAGTCGGGGACTTGATCCCAGCCAGCCCGCCGGCAGAGTCAAGCCCCTCCCTCCCCCACACCTCCTCACCTACGCAGGAACCATTAACCCTCTCAAAGCCGGTCGGACAAGGTCCGTCTGGGGCACCCACTCGGTCGGAGCTCCCTGCGGACAGAGGAGAGGGGGTGGGCCAGGGACTGGTGGGCGGAGCAAGAACGGAGGGGGCGGGGACGAAGATGGGAGAGAGGGACCCAAAGGTGTTGGGTGTGGTTTGAGCACAGCCTTAGGCAAGCTTCAGAGAAGGCTGCCAGAATGGAAAAGATAGATCTAGACTGGACCTGATCTCCACAAGCAGGTAGCTACAGTGGGGTTTATCTATGGGAAGAATGGGAGAGGCAAGGTTCTCAGCCCTCCCCAGCTCCGCGCACCTCGGGGACAGCCTGGGGCTTACCCAGGTGCTCCGAGCAAGGCTGACAGTCGTGAACACCCCAGGCCACGCCGGCCCCTCGGCAGCAGACGTCCTGAGTTCGGAGCCCGGGCAATGGCGAGGCACACTGCCAGGAAGTGTTGGGTGAGCGCGCCCCCGCGTGGCGGCGCGCTCCGGTCCCCTCCCCACCCGCCTATTCTCACTTCGCCTCCGCGCAGCTCCCGAAAGCAGTAACCGAAGCCCGAGGCGTCCGAGTAGCCATCCTCGCGCGGCGCGCTCTGTGCCAGCACCGTGTAGGGCGCCGCCGCCTCCGCGCGCGCCGCCGCCTCCGCCCTGGCCACGGCCTCGGCGTCCGCCTCCTCCCAAGGGCCGGACACACGCTCCACCTGGTGCACCACCACCGACGCCTCCTGCGGGTGCTCCACGTGCACGCTCACCATGGACGCCACGCCTGGCGGGAGGCAGGGAGGGCAAAGCGCGTCTACAAGGGTTCTTACGGGCCAGGACTGGAAACGGGAGGAGGGGCGAGGTGGGCACGTGCGCGCTCCAGAAAGCAGCAACGCTGGGGGCAGAGGAACAGTGAGATGCTTGAGAGGGGTCGGAGGAGACTCGGGCCACACTCTTCTCACCGTGTTCATCGTCGCGGTGGTTGGCCAGTGGCATTGTGTACACGGAGCGGGTGAGACCCGGCATGGCCGGGGCCGGGGGCCGGGCGCCCGAGGAATGCAACTGGCAGAACTTGCCAGCGAAGTCCGGGGGACAGAGACAGCGGTCAGGCTTCACGCACACACCTCCATTGTGACAGATCAACGGGCACAGGACTGGGAAGGGGAAGTGAGGATACTCAAGGTGGGCACCACGCCAGGCAGGTGTTCCTGCAGCCAACACACCCGGGATAGTTCAGTCCCCAGCATTAGAATTAGGCCCTCAAATGTGTCACTCATTTTAAATCTCTTCCTCTTATCTATGTTGTGCCCTCGCCCCAGTTCTGGCCATCTGCTTGAGCGGGGTCGAGTAGTTCAGCCCTCCGATATGGCCTGGCCCGCTAGATTGGCTCACCACGCCCTCCGGCTCTTCATTTACTCTCCTGTCACCTACTCTCCTGGCGTCCCGCGGTTCCCACTGTCTAGGCTGAGTACCATTAGCTCAGCCTGCCCGCTCAAGTTCCTCTTAGCGTTTCAGCCCCTCCGATTCAGGTCCCTTCTATCGGCTCGAACTACAGTTTAGCCAGTCCTGGGAGCAACTCCCCCCTTTCCAACTGTCTCCTTAGCTTTCTCTGCCCGTTCGTGCTCCCCTCCCAGAAACAATGCACCAAGTTGGAGCACCGCCCATTGGCCATGCTCCCCTTTCTAGTCCTGCCCGCCTCACCTTCCACCTGCGGGATTCTAAACACAACAAATCCAGGAGTCTAACCTGCAACCTTTGGCCCCGCCCACTCCCTTTTCGGGCTCTGATTTGCCCGGGCTCCCACACTTGTGCCCCGCCCACGCCACCTCTGGGCCGGCGACGTCTTAGGCCCGCCCACCTCCCACCGCCCACTTCCCCTTAGACTCCCGCTCCAGTTCTAGCTTGGCCTTCCCGCCTCCAGTAGGACCGGGGCGGGGCAACAAGCGCGGACGCGCCTCCTCTCCCCTCTGCGCGCCCTCACTGGGCCCCCGGCCACCTCTGGGCGGGGCACTGCCAGCTGTGCGGCGGGGTAAACAAAGAGAGGGGTGCGGCGGGGGCTGGGCGGCGGCTCAGCATTCCGGACCCTTGGGGAGCCTGGGGACCGCTGAGCCAAAGGAGGCCGGACGTGTCTTTCGAGGGCACCCCCTCCCTTTCTCCCCCGGGGCTGCCGAAAACAGCTGGAAACAGCTGTGCAGAGGAGAAGGAGGGAGCAGGCAGTGCGGTGGTCCAGGGAGGTGTGTGGAGTTCTGAGCCACAACTGTGAGAGGGAACCACAGGGGAGTCACTTCAATGTAGAATGGGCAAGGGGCAGGAGTCCTTGGGGAGAGACAGGCTGGAGGGCAGTGTTCCGGCGTTCAAAGACGGCTCAAGGTTTCTGGGACAGAGGGGAAGGCCAGCTCAGAGGAAACAGGTTCTCTTTCAGCCAAAGGAGTCTTTCATGTCATTTTGGGGGACAGTTACCTAGAAAACAGGACTCTAGTGCCTTCTAGGGGATGACCCATTTGAGAGCTGAGAACAGGATTAGATGAAGTGGAATTCCCGGAAGTCCCCAGCACATAAGAGCCTCAATTGAATGGGACTCTGAAATACCCTGGAAACTCCTTCTCCCAGCTATGGGATTAGGTGCCCAAGTATTGATTAATTGCTCCCCGTGGGCAGCACACTGTGTGGAATCCTCTTAGGAGGGACAATCTACTATCAAGATCAACTCTGGGGTTCTCTGAAGATAGATAAGTTCTAAAGTTCCTGGGCAGGGGGTGTGCTAGAAGAGGAGGACTTGGAGACAGGACTCCGGAATCTCTCTGATGGGACCAGGGGAAGCTCAGTTGAAAATAAAAGAAAATGGGAGTTTTGTGGCAAGAGGATTCTTTTGGGGAGGGAAGTTATTACTGTATAGGGCTGGTAATTTAAAGTTTCTCCTGGAAGTGGGTAGAGGTACCTGAGGGACAATGCTAGAGTTCCCTGGTGAGAGGCACAATTGTGGGTTTTAACTCAAAGACAGGGTGGGGAACTTCACTGGAGGAGCTGGTGTCTGATGTCTGTTTCACAGGGGTGGGAGGGAAGTTAGGGTTTGGGACAGAAACTCCCCCAGTTAAGAATCAAACTAAGACTCCAGGTTATCTAATGGGGTCCTTGAGTAGTGGGGCCTAGGAGAAGTTTAATAAATATGAAGCAGCTGGGTGTGGTTGCGCAGGCCAGTAATCCCAGCACTCGGGAGGCTGAGGCAAGAGGACTGCCATGAGTTCGAGACCAGCGTGGGCTACATAGTGGGCTCAAGGCCAGTCCGAACTACATGGCAAGACCTTGTCTTGAAAAAATCCAAAATAAATAAACAAATACGGAGTAAAGTTCCAAAATGGGAAAGGTCTCTGATGAGAATGCTAAGCAGCCCACCAGGTCTAGGGGAATTTCCCGGCCTTGGAAGGGATTTCTCTGCCTTCTTTTGGCCCGAGTGCAAGGACTCTAGCCCAGCTCCCTGAGGGTGCCCACAGTCAAAGGGGCGCCACTACAAGGGCCAGGCCGACTCTATGTTCCACACTCTTGGAGGAATGGGGAACGGAGGACACTGGGGTCCCGCCCAGGTCAGCCCCCCCTCATATGCTCCTCCTTGTGCCTCCAGGGGCTTGGCACCGGCCTGGGCAAGGCGCCTGGCACGGGCGTGCATTTGGGGCTGGGTGGGGAGGGAGCAAAGGAAGGAGGGGGAAGGGGAGGAGAGAAGGAGTGGCAGCGGGCGGGGCTCAGGCGGGAGATGAGCTCACGCCGGCCTGGGTTGGGTTGGCTGGGGGCCAGACTGGGCGAGTTCTCCGCGCCAGGGGCCCCCACTCCCCACTCCAGAGGGCCTGAGGGGGTGAGGGGCAAGGAGGACCAGACCCTTGAGAACCTGCCCACCCCTGCGCTCTGGGACGACAGGTGGTGGGTCCTCTCCCCTCGCCTTAACCCCCGAGGCCTCCTCACGTCTAGAGGTACCTGGTGAGCGCAAGCCTCTGGTCCCCTCTGCCCCCAGGGGCACCTCTACGCCAAGCCTCTTTATCTGTATTTCTGTCGCACGTGGGACCCCTGCAACTCAGGTGTTGCAGGGATAGACGCCCCCATCCCCTTCTCTGCCCTTTCCTTCTTACGTCTCCTCATCCCAAGCCTTCTCCTCAGAGGCTACCCCAAGTCCGACTCTCCTGTTCCTCACCCAAAGACTCCCCCACGCGGCCCTGAGCACCCATTACGCAGGGCCTCAGAATTCCGGCTCCCTTCCCCAAAACTCCCGGACCCTTCAATTCCAGATCTTCAGTTTGACTCAAAGGCTTGAGAGCCGGCCCCAATCCCCTCACGTGGAGCACCACAGGTCCCCAAGAACACTTCTCGCTTGCAAAATCCGGACCTTCAGGACCCACTCCCCAAACCAGGAGTTAGGAGCCCCTTCCTTAAATACCGCAGGGATCCCCCAACACTGCTGCACCCAGAATCTGGGCTCCTTTTCCCCGGGGGATTGTCTCCCCCATCCCCCGGGAGCCTCCTCCCTCCGGGAACCCCTCCCCCGGGAGTACCACCTGGCACTCACAGGCGCGGAAGCCGGGTCCCCCCGGGGCCGCCCCGCCGGGTGCGCCGCTGTCCACGCTGGTGGCGTTGCGGGGCGCGCAGGTCGGGGTACAGCGGGAGCCGGTGGGCCCATGGACGCAGCGCAGGCCGCACACGGCCGGGGTGAAGCGCACGCGGAGACGCTCTCGGGGCCGGCCCAGCCCGGGCTGAGGCCCGAGCTGCGCCAGCAGCACCAATAGCGACACCCGGAGCAGCCGCGCGCCGCCCGCCATGGCTGCAGCGCCGCGCTCCGCCGCGCCGCCGCCCCAGCCCGCCCGAGGGGCCCGGCCGCGCCCGCCCGCCCGCGGGGGAGGGCCGCGCCCCCGCTCAGCCCCCCCTCCCCACCACTCCCTCCCCGGCGGCCGCGCGGGGGCGCGTGGGGCTGGGCGCTTAGCCAGAGGCGCGAAGGCTGGGCGCTAGACTCGCAGGGAGGAGGGGGCCCCTCGGCCCCCACTCGCGCTCCAACAAGTGGATGGGGCCCTCAGGGGAACGGTGGGGAAGGGAACAGGTGGGGGCGGGCGGGCTTCTCCCCAGACAGAGCTGAATCCGTGCAGAGGAAATTCAGACAGAGTAGTGGGGGCCGCATCTGGGGAGACAACGAAAGGCTGATCCTCTATCCTAGATGTAGAGAAAAGGAATTTCATCTAGATAGGTAGAGCTACCACAGCACATCTGCGCAGCCAGGTGGCACATCTCAGGGAGAGGGGAAATGTGGGTCTACACTGGCACCTGAAGGAATTTAGGGCGTCTGGATCCTGGAGAGGAGGCTATGGTGGGGGGTACGCTTGAAGAGGCAGCCACATTTGGCTTGGACTTTCCACACCTGGTGGGAGAAGTCAGAATGGATACAGGGAAGGAATGGATTGAGGGGTCCTCACATCTGGCCCAGAGCCCACATCTGGAAGACTTTAGGGAGGAGGGGACACATCTGGGCTGAAGGCCACAGCAGGAAGGGGACTTTTAAGAGTGGTTGAGACTAGAGGGTGTTCTAGCCCGGGGGTCGGGATCTGGAGTAGGAGGAGAGCAGGGGCAAGGGAGGGTCCGGGAAACAGCGGGGGAACCTTTGGCCCTCAGGCGTCCCGCAATGCTGGGCATTCTGTGCCCGGGCAGGCGCCAACCCGCACAATCGCTTTTGTTGTCTGGGCTGGTTCGGCCTCGCTCCCTGCTGGCCCAGCACCCCCCTCTTCGGCCGCGGGAGCCCGGACGCCTGGCTTCCCGGCCCCGCCCCGATGGGTCAGCGCCTCTGGCCTGCGTCTAGTTCTGTCCCGGGCTCACCTCGCACAGCCGGACGCTGGGGTCCCTAGAGGTGGCCGCGTCTTGGGGGGTGGGGTGGGCTGAGCTACAATGGGGGGCGGGTAGGCGGCGGCTGGACCGTGGGAACCAGACGGCTTTATCTGGCCCGGAATCCCCCCGCCCCCCGGGCGGAGGAAGGGCGGATGTTCTTACCCCGGGCCTGGCCAGCGGGGGCGCGCTGCAGGGGCCTCCTTTTCAGCAGCGCTCGGGACCCTGGCCCTCCGGGCCGTCGTCGCCTCAGTAGAGCTCGGGCCTCCTGCAGCCTGGGCGGGCAGGGGCGAAGAAGCAGTCACCGCGGTTAGGTTGGCACCCACCCTCCCCCAACGCCTCCCAGGCCAGGAGTCAGTCTCCTGGTAGCAGATTTGCCCAACACACTGCCCTAACCTAACCTGCTTACAGTGAGCAGCCCTGGAGAGTTCCTAAACTCTGGGAGAGAAAGACAAAGACCATGGGAGAAACAGAAGAGAAAGGGAGAGAGAGGAGCAGGAGGAGAGATTTCGACACCAAGACAGGGACAGGGTGCGTAACTATGAGAGACACAGAGAGATGAGAGGATGTAAGGAAAAGAACAGATACCGAAAGAAGGGCCTGGAGACAGGCAGGAAAAGAAAGAAACAGATACAAAGATGCAGGATGTTAGCCAAAGAGGGACAGGGAGAGACAGAGTAAGAGACAGAGGGAGAGGAAGAGAGGGAGGGAGAGAAAGGGAGAGATCAGTCCTGGTAAAGCTAGCCTGTAATTCCAGCACTCGGGGAGGTTGAGGCAGGAGAATTCCAAGTTCCAGTCCAGCCTGGGCAATTTAGCAATTAAAAGGCAAAGGGAAAAAAAGGGCTAAGGATGTAGCCAGTGTGAAGGGCCTCAATTCAATCTCTGTAATATTGAGAAAGAGATTGAAAATAGTGGCAGAGCTAGGTGTTCCTGAGGGAATCTGACAGCAGGGCAAGGATTGCACACTTACGTCAGTGGCTGCCAGTTGAGGGACACCTGCCTCTTCCCCAGGCTGGGGCTGGGGCTGGAACTGGGGCTTGGCACTGGAGGTAGCCGAGTCACACACTGCTGGGGGCCTGTGCACTTTTCAGGTAGGCAGCTTCGGACCCTGCAGGAGGCTTCGGGGACAGCCAGGGACTAAGTAGGGAAGGAGGGGACTGAGTCTTTTCCTCCACCAGTGCATCCAGCTCTCCAGCTGGGGCGAAGGCTGAGGAAAGGAACACCCAGCCCTCTGCTCCTACTCCTCCCTTCCACACCCCACCTAGAAAAACCCACCTCGGTTGCAGCGGCTCCTCCTAGGGGTCTGGCCTAGGCAGCAGCGACAAGCAGCATGGCTATAAACAGGGGAGTGGAAGTCACTCAGGCCCTAGCACCCTCAGAACTCCCAAAAGGAAGCCAACGGGGCAAAGGAAAACCAAGACAAGGCTTGAGAGAATCTCAAAATAGATATGTGACCAACTTGAGGCACAGCTCTGCATGCCTCAGTCTCCCCATCTGTACAATGGAAAAGGAAAACTGTCTCACATTCTCCGGGAGTAAGAAGGCCATAGCAAACTTACTTTTTTTGGTGGGGTGCAAGGGCTCGAACTCAGGGCCTTTAGGTCTACCACTGAACTAAATCCCCAACCCCCACACCTACTTTTTTATACTATATGTCTGATGAAGTAGGTTTGGTGGTAAAGTTTCATAGGGAAAGTTTTGCTTTTTTTTTTTTTTTTTAAAACAGGGACTTGATCTTCAGTTTTTGGGTTTTGTGTGTATGTGTGTGTGTGTGCTGGGGATCAAACTCAGGACCTTGTGCTTGTAAAGCAAGTACTCTAACCACTGAGCTAAATCCCCAGCCCAAGACAGGAACTCAATCTGTAGTTTAGGCTGCCTTTGAACTCACTAAGGAGCCCAGGCTGGCCTCAAACTCAAGGTGATCCTCCTGTCTCAGCTTCCCAAGTGCTGGGATTACAGGTGTGCACCACCACTCCCAGCTCTGGAAAAGATAATTTATAGTATCTTTTTTTGTATGTGGTACTGGGGATTGAACCCAGGGCTTTCTCACTGAACTGCATCCCCAACCCCTTTAAAAATACTTATTTTGAGACAGTGTCTCAGTAAGTCACTAAATTGCCCAGGCCAGGCTGGAATTTATGATCCTCCTGCCTCAGACTCGCAGCATGCCGAGATTACAGGCGTGCGCCACTATGCAAGGCGTTTAAAACTGTTTAAAAAGTAATTTAAGAAGAATATGTGCATTTCCAAACCCCAGCTGTCTGTAATCTAGAACTCCGCCCTCCCGCACGGTCCAGAGACTCAGCTGCCATCCTAGGCCCGGCCAGGAGGTGGTGCCACGTCCACAGACCTCTGCAGCTGGGGACCGCTGCATCCCCTTTGAGTGGGTAGCAGGGTCCTGAGTCGGAACGGGATGGCATAGTCACAATCCAAGACTGGGAATCCTGAGGCCCCAGCTCCAGCCTGTTCCTCTCCTCCCACTCTGCGTGTCCTGGAGCCAGCTTCTCCTGGTCTTTGGGTCTGTTTCCTGCCTGACCAGAAGGAAGGGGTCGTTCCCGGAGATGTCTGCGGTCCCAGAGGGTCTCAGGGGCCGAGCTTCCAGCTCCAGCAAAAGTGCCTTGAAACCAAGGGGCCCTCCAGACAAGTCCATTATCCCCGGCCTGAGGGGGGGGCGAGGGACGAGGGTCGCGCTCGAGCCGCGAGAAGGGACCCGTAGAGGATGCTGACCAAGGGACATCCAGCGCGAAGAGCCCTTCCAGACCAGGGGCACCCAGTGGGGGAGGAGGCCGCCCGAGGAGAGCCTCTGAGACCCCCCAACTCTGCCGTCATCCCTCCCGCCTTTTCTCTGGATTAACCCCTTCCGGGCCCCGCCCCGGCGCGGCTCGGGTTACTAAACGCATTCGCAGAGACCCGAGGCGGGAGCCGGGCCTGGGGCCTTTGTAACGTAGCGAAGGGCGGCCGGGCGAGGGTGGGGGTGCTGGGCAGACTTCCCTTCGGTTTCGTCACCCGCGGGCAGGAAGGGTGGCCATGACCCCCTAGTCTATAGGATGTGCTGGATCTCGCCGCGAAATCACTGGTACCTCATTCAATCCTGGAGTCCTCTAATTCTAGGAAACTAGAGCATCCCAGCCCTCGTAAAACCTGATGACCCCCTCCGCCACGATTCCCCCCAAGTCTTTCCGCCATCAACTTTAGAGTCCAGGTCTTCTTAATTTATTTGAAAAAAACTCTCAAGCCCTTTTAAATTAATCCAACCTAGAATGTAATTATAATCTCCAAATCTTTGAAATCCGGGACGTCTTAACTCCCCCCGAAAGTCCTCCCAGAACTTCCCAATACCTTCCCAGTACCTTTCTTAGTCTTGAGTGACTAAGAAACTCGGAGAACTCCATCCTACCTCGAGGGCCCCACCCATCTCTCTTATTCTAGGAGAATTTAAACCTTCACCCCCGTAGCAATAGGGATCGTTCCCCAGAAAGCCTAGGATCTTCTGGAGCCTTGTGCATCCGTGGAAGGGGCTTTCTCCCCTCAACGCTCCGCACTCCCGGATTCTAACATCTACGAAATAGGTGCGGCCCCTGCGAGATCCCAGAGCCCTGGCCCTTCATCCTCCCACAAAGCAGTGGGTTCATAGTCCCCTAAACCTGATAGTTCTTGTCCTGTCGGACAGATTGACTGGGTATAGAGGACGCAAGGCAGACGGGGCTGCAGCGGGGCTTACCCGGCCGGGCGGCCCGGGACCACCGCGACCTCGCCGGCCTGGCTGGGGCTGGGGCTGGGGTCCGCGGCGGCGGCGGCGGCTGCGAGGAGCGGCAGCAGCAGTGCTAGCAGGAGGGGGCGGCAGGCGCCCGGGCTGGGCCGCCGCATCGTGTCGTGTGCCGCGTCCGGCTCCGCGCGGGCCATCTGTCCAGCGAGTCCCCTCGGCGCAGCCCCACCCCCTCGCTTCCCCGCCCCCCCCCCGCCCGAAGCCGACTCACTTTCTCCACCATGGAGCAGCGCGGCTGCGAACTTCCCGCCAATCAGAGCCCTGCGCTGCCAATCGGGAGGTGGCAGGGGCGGGGCTAAAAGGACAGGTGCTGGGCTGGGGCGGGGGCCCTCCGGGTCTCCAGGCGACTGGAGGAGACCCCAGGAACCCTTTCTCTGAGCCTTGGCCCCAGGGGAGAGGGTTCTTACAACTGGGAGGGATGAGGGCGGGGCAGGGTCACCTAAACTAGACTGCTGCCCCCCTTGCTCACAGTTCTGGGACAATTCGATGGGAATTCTGGGCATCCCCACGATGCCCACTGCACAAGCTAGGGAGCATAGATTCCGAGAATGCAGTGCTAATTCTGCACCAGGCCCCAAGTCCCGCCCCTCTGAGGGTCACAAGTCACCTAAACCTCCCCGAAGGATTTTTTCCTTCCAAGACCCTGTCCTTCTTGGCTCCTGGCTCACCATCTGCGACAGCTCGTCCCTCCGAAGCTCTGCCCCTCCGGGGGACCCAGGCTCCGCCCCGATCCACAGACACCGCCTGCAGAGGGCTCCCAGCTCCGCCCCTCCTATACCCTCTCTACTGCCATCCCCAGAGGTACTAGATCTCTTTCCCCGCTTGAATCTTTAGTCTCCCAAGAGCTCCCTCCCACTCCCAGAACTGCAGACTTTCTCCTTAGGATGCCAGTACCTTTCTTTCCTAAAAGACTCCTCTTTCGAGAGCCTTAAGCCACAGGGGGCCTTCGGCCACATTCTTACCCCTTTACTGGGCTCCAGGCTCCAAATCCTGCTCAGAACCTCCAAACTCAGAGGGTCTCAAGTGCAGCCCCTTCCTTTATTATATATCCGAGATCCCACCTTCTTCTCTCTGAACCACAAGCCCCGCCTCTCTTCTCCCAAAGTCCCGCCCCAGAGCTGTAGGCCTCGCCCCGATTGCCTCTTCTTCCCAGGCCATACCTCTTCCCAGAGAGAGTTCAGATTTTAAACCCCACCCTTTCCATGCGTGTCATGTTCCTACGTTCCAGGCCCCCATCTCTCTGAGCAGTTTGGTTCTTAAGGTTTCCATTTCTGTACTGTTAGCCCCGCCCCCGGCTATCGGGGCTCTCACGCACTGGATACCAGGGCCACAGGCACTGACCTCGGGGTCCTCCTCAGACTGCGAACAGCAAGCGATCCGACTCAGCCACGTCCCCTACTCCTCCTTCCAGTAGAAGGTGTGCAGTGTGGATGGGAATTCCTTCACCCCTCCCTTGCAGTGAGACACACGGATGACTCACAGAGCCACACTCACCGTTACTGCTATCTACAATCATGCACGCCTCCATCTCACACTGACACCTAGAAATTTGGGCCTACACACCGTCCGTGGACTCACAGCCCCCGGAGCAGTGACAATGGCACTCATGCCTTGTCCACGGGCATTTGTAGGCTGACCTAGTAGGACTATGGAGTGCCCGGCTCTGCCCACTGAGTGCACTCCATGCCCCTGCCTTTGTGCGGCCCCCAGATCCCTGTTCACTCGCCCCAGCAGGACACCGTGCCCCGCACACCCCTTCCCCTCTCCCCACCTCCTACCCTGTGGCTGGAGCATTTGCTGGGGGCGCTGCCGAAATTTCTTCCTTCTGCCTGCGATCCAGGGCATCTTCAATATTCGTTGCTAGGCAACAGCCTCTGGCTCACCACTGCAGCTTCCGGGGATGGCGTTGGTTTCCCTTCCCCCTAGAATGTGGAGTCCCCAGCTTCCAATCTCTCCCTGCTTTCCTGGATTGTGCGTCTGTGTCACCCTTGGATCCTCATCTGATCTCAACCCTTAAAAATCTGTCAGTTCTAGACCCCTGGCACTCCAGGAGTTTCTCCCCATGATTATTCTCTTCATATGCTTGTTTTTTCCCTAGTTTTTTGTTTGTTTCATTTCGTTTTGTGGTTTGTTTTTTTTTTAATCTTTAAATAGGGTCTTGCTATGTAGTTAAGGCTGGGGATTAAGCTCAGTGGTTAGAGTGCTTGCCTAGCAAGCACAAGGTCCTGACTTCGATCCCCAGCTCCCCCCCAAAAAATAAGAAATCCAAAGTTTGAGATGCACAGGCATTCTTAGGTTATACAAAAGTTATACAATAACTCATCTTTTAGGTCTCCCATGTGTGTTCTAGATTCTCTGATAATCCAGAACCCCATGTCATTATGAATTTCTTGGAATGCAAACAAACCCTGATTGTGTTCTGAAAGGGCCGACAGTCCAGAATATCTCCCATTCTCTAGATAGCCCAGTAATCCAGATTCCTTTCTATATTCTATAGTTCTTAGCATTCCTACTAGAGGGGATTCACAGGTATCCCTTGGTACTCTCCTCTTCTATGGTCAGTGACTTCTAGGCCTTGTTGTATCAGAAACAGCAAGTCTGTAAACTCTGATAGGCAGGGGAGAACCCTAATATTGTTAATCTACTAGCACTCCAGAATAGCCCTGTGTTCTAGATTCCTTAGGAGCCTAGGTTCCGCTCCACTATGTTTTAGAAGCTCTAGCATTCCAAAATCTCTGCAATTCTAGAATTATCATAGTGCAAAATCACTTGCTCCTAGTCTGGCCTACTTTTTCTCCTCTTCACTAGGCCAAGGGAAAAAATGCAATAAACTTCCCTAAGGAAGTGCCAGGGGGGACAGGCATGAATGTGGGGAAAAAAGTCCCAAAGATATCAGGCTAAGGTGAGCTGAACCTGCCCCCCACACAGGAAAGAAGCGAGGGACTGGGCAGCCAGGGTTGCTGAGCAAGGTGTTTATAGTGGCAAAATTTGGGGTATAGATGCTCCAGATGAAACAACTTAGTTACCACCTGGGTTTCTACCACCCATAGACATTTGTCCCTGCCTGAGGTAGTAGCACCCTGATGTTCCTCTCAGGAGGTCCTCTTCCACTCTGCCCACATGGGACTCACCTCACCTCCCAGCTCTGAGGGCTCAGGACCCAGGCTGGGACAATGGAAACCCTCATCATACTAACCATAGCGACTGGGATGGAGTGGTCACCTGATTTAATTCAAGCCAATGAGACTCATTCCTGTGATGTTCACTACATGGAGAGAGACTGACTGCTGAGAAGCTCTTAGGAGTCATCATGCCACCATGGGGAAAACCTGTCTGAAGAACCCGAGAAGCAAGCAAGAGGTGGAAAGATTCTGAGTGAATGTTTGAACCCTGGATCCGGCCATACCTGAAGCCATAGTGTGACCAAATATATTCCTTTCCATAGTTAAACCAAGAGAGGCAGGAATCTATAGCCTGAATCTATAGCCAGGACCCTGAATGGGCCCTACATCTTCTCCATCCCTTCCCTGGGGACCCCGGAACTCACTGAGAATGCAAACAAGGTGTTGGAGTGAGAATTTTATTGGGGAGGGTGACTTTGGCTTCTAGAAAGGGGGAAGATGGAGACCTAGTAACAGTGACCATTCTATGGAGGCCCTGGCCCTGAACCCAGGGCTTCAGCATGAAGCAGGGAGGCACCTGAGTCCCCTGGGACTGGAGTATCCAAAGGCACCATGGCATCTGTGTTCAAAAGGAAGTTTCGTTGAGCTTCTTCTTGGGAGGCGTGAGGGGAGCTCCGAGACCGGTGGAGGGCCGAGGGGCTGGAGTCGGTGGCCTCCGGGGCTCCGGCGCACTCCGCACCAGCTCCTGGCAGCGCTCCACAAAGCTGCCTCCCCCGCGGCGCCGAGCCTCCGCCTGTACCTGCGCCTGCGGGGGGCTGGGGCTCCCACGGGGGCCGGAGAGGGAGGCGCTGCTGGAGGCTGAGTGGAGACTGAAGGGGTGGGGAGGATCAGTGCTGGGCAGCAGGGCTACCCTTCCCCCAAAACCACCCCCCTCACTGCACAGTCTACTGTACAGTGTGGGCTGCAGCTACCTGGTGAGGGAGGCCCGGGGGGAGGGGCCGGGGAGAGAGGCTCGAGAAGAACCCAGGGGCGCCAGCTCGTACTGCTCCAGCTGTCCCATTAGCTCCTCCTCCGTCAGGCCACCTGCTGTGGGGTAAGAAAGCAGGGTCAGGGCAAGACAGCAAAGCCAGGGCAAGGGATCGGTCCATAGGACAACATCTAGGGTTGGAAAAGGGTGAGAGAGAGGGTGTGAAGGTAGGGCAGGGAGGGGCTGGAGGGCCCAGGGAAAGGGGGCAGAGAGGAAGACCCGGGAAGAGAGATCAGGCTGAAGTCAGTGAGGATACAGGTTCTGTGGGAGCATGGGCCTGGGGCAGGGAAAGGAGGACAGAGTACCCGGTGTCTGGCCGAGGCCGTCCATTGCGGTAGTCAGGTCCCACATGGCCAGGCTGCCATTGGCCTGGCCTGTGAGCAGGTAGCGCCGGGGCCTGGAGCCCAGCCGCCGGGACCCCTCACACTCCAGCACCGTGAAGGCGGTTGTGGGCGAGCCATCCACTGAGCGCACGGAGCATACCCTGTGGGGGCCAAGGGCATAACAGGGTCGCCTGTGTGTGCTGGGGGCTCGCCTGGTTCCTCTTGTCCTCACACCCTTCCTGGGTCACAGTCCACCACTGCAGCTTCAGCAGGGCCTTGACCTTGAGCTACATCCCCAGCCCTTGGAGACAAGGTCTTCCTAGTCACTAACTTTCCCAGGCTGAGCTCTGATTTATGATCCCCCCGCCTCAGCCTCTCAGGCTTCTGGGACCACAGAAGTGCCACAACACCAGGCTCAGCTTCAGTTCTTGCCCCTCCAATGAGCTCCCCAATCCTACTTTTCTCTTCATCAGCAGCAGCCTCCAGACCTCCCAGCCTTACGCCCACCAAGATGCCTGGTGGGCCCCTGGATGCTCCCCTTGCCCGTTCGTCTCTGCAGGTATTCACCATGGGCTTCCTCCACCGCCTGTAGCTGCCTGGCATCTCTCCCACAGCTGCCTCCCACCCCAGCCTCCCAGCCTCTGTCTGGCTCCTGCTCTTCCCCTCACTGTGGCCCAGCTCCTCAGCGTACTCAGGACTGCCACAGCCCCACTCTGGTCTTCTTCAGCTCCAGGGCCTGCACACACCCGACCTATGACCCGTGTGGCCCTCCCTGGTCTTTCTGCCTGCCACAGCCTCCCTTCCTTCTGCTCCTTTCAACTCAGCTTCCAGGTCCCCACTCAGAACCCTGTTCAAGACAATCTTCCCAGCTGTGGCACATACCTGCCATCTTAGCACTTGGGAGGCTGAGGCAGGAGGGTCACAAGTTTGAGACCAGCCTGGGCAACTTAGCAAGACCCCGTCTCAGAATAAAAAAAAATTTTTAAAGGGCTGGGGGTGTAGTTTGGTGCAAAGGCCCTGGGTTTAATCCCTATAGCACAAGAATAAGAGCGGGGAGGAAAGGAAGGGGGGAAGGGAAAGGAAAGGAAAACCCTCAGGCCTCTACCCAGACTGGAGCAAGCAATGCTCTGGCTCCGATGGTTTCCTGTGCTCATCCAGACCTGGCCTTCTGCCTGCACCTGCCCACCCCGCCCCACCCGCACTGGTGTCCAGCACAGTAGAGTCTGAGGTTTCTCCAGCATCACTCCTGTACCTGTCACACGTTTGATCCCTGCAGGCCCCTAACCCACCAGGCTCATTTGCCCTCCCAGCCTCTGCTCCTTCAGAGCCGCTTGGCCGGGCCCCCCTTCTGGCCTCCATGACCCAGCGGGAACCTCGCCTTCCGTCTGACTACCCTCTGGGGTTAGGTGGGACAGTCCTCACCGCTGGCCAGTAGATGACAGGCGCACGAAGAGCTGGCTGGCGCTGGGCACCACCTTCTGAACGAACACCTGCTGGTCGTCCCGCTCGCCGTAGGGGCCTGGCCGGGGAGGGGCAGGGTCAGGGCCAGACCCCTCCCACACGCAGGTCCCAGCCGCAGGCTGCTGGAGTTGGAGGCCGGGGTCAGTGGGTTCGGGCCCACTGGGGACAGGGTGCTAGTCTGTGGAGGTGGGCGCTGGGCCAGGGAGTCAGCAGGTGGCAGCGTGCAGTGGGGTTAGCAGGGTGCCAAGGAGGGCAGCAGGGGTCAGCGAGTGATGGGGGCAGAGGTCTCCAGGGCCAGGTAAGCAGGTCAGGCAGGTCGGGGGAGGGGGGAGGGGGTGACGGGCACCTATGTCATTGCCAGCACTGCAACCACCATGCCCATCGGCGGACTCCAGCGCCAGGATCTTGAAGGAGGCAAGTGGGGTGGAGCCCGGCTGCGTGGAAATCATGCCTCGGAAGCGAGTCACAGACCACGTCCGCACATGGTTGTTGTCAGCGCAGACTGAGGAGTGCGGGGACCGGGAAGGTCAGGCCTGTGGGGGCAGCCGTGCTGCCGCCGACATTCCTGGCCCCTGGCCGAGCCCCCGTAGAGCTGTGGGCTCCAGTCCCCTCCACTCTTCCCTCGCAGAGCGTTCTTCCTCCCTCGGGATTTCAAATGGTCAGAGATGCCAGCGGCTCTGTCTGAAGCAGCCCCAGACTGAGCCTGCATTACCCTGCCTGTGCCCGACCCTGAGGCCCCCCTCATCGCCTGTCTGGGCCTTTGCAGCAGCCCGTCCTGCCCCCATAGTCTGTTTCTACACTCAGCTAGAGGGACCTGTAAACACCCGAGCCCAGTCAGAAGCCGCACCCCAGCTTCTGCCCCATCACCTCTCTGTCCTCACCTCTCCCCATCACTCATCGCTCACCCTGCCACAGGCACAGGACTTTCACTCCCCTTCAGGTCCTCTGATACAGCAAACTTCCTCACCTCTGAGCCTTTGCAGTGTCTGTTCCCTCTGCCTCAAATGCTTGTCCCTGCCAATTTGTACTGCTCTTCCCTTCATTTCTGCTCAAAGGACCTTCCTCAGACAGGCCTTCCCTGAACCACCCTTCTCCAGTGACAAAGCCACTCTTAGGAAAGAAATGCGAAAGCTATCAGCGGAATTAAAATGGTGCTGCTTGTGCCAACCCTAACAACAAAGCAACAAAGAAGTAAAGCCAAGAGGTTATGAAGGAAAGCCTTCTCTTTTTTTTGGTAGTATTGGGGATTGAATCCAGGGTCTTCATGCTAAGCTACATCCTCAGCCCTTTTTAATTTTTTTTTTTTTTGAGAGAAGGTCAGCTGGGCATGGTGGTACACACCTATAATCCCAGCACTTGGGAGGCTGAGGCAGGAGGATCACTGTGAGTTCAAGGCCAGCCTGAGCTAAGAACCTGTCTCAAAAAAAAAAACCACCCAAAAAAACGACACAGGTTGGGTTCAAACTCTTTTCTGCCTCAGCCTCCTAGGGTTCTGGAATTACAGGCACAAACCCTGGCACAAAGCCTGAAGTGAAGGTTCTTATGTATGACTGCCCGATAGAAACTCTCACAAAAGATACAGCCAGAACCAGGCCTGAGCAGAGGCTGGCATAACCTTATACGACGGTCTGTCCAGCTGGGGGCTGATGCCTCTCTTGTTATTAACCATGGTGGCCAAGGAGGATGGTTTCAAAATAGCTGATGTAATCCTCCCCATTTGGCTTTCAAAACTTCCCCTTGCCTCAACCTTACTGAACAGGCCCATAGTTTACTATAGCAACACTCAGCTGTTTCTAAATAAGTGTCAACATTCTTTGGAAAATTTCTCTCTGATTGCTTTAGTTAGGCTGACATGCTCTAGTCACACACCACTTCATTTTTATTCATGACCCTTATTATTACCTGGTAGTGATTTCCTTATTTACTTATTTGTTAACTTCTTTGAGACAAGGTCTTACTAAGTTGCTCAGGCTGGCCTCGAACTTGCAATCCTCCTGCCTCAGCCTCCCAAGTAGTGGGGGCTTCAAGAGTGCCACCACACCTGATTTTATTCTTGTTATTTCTGCAGTACTGCGGATGGAGCCCAGGGGCTCACACATGCTAGGGAGACACCGCCACTCACATACACTTGAGCTGCATTTCTATTTATCTGCTGTCTGCCAGCTGTACTAAAATGTTAGCTCTGCAAGGGCAGGGACTTGGCTTGTCTTGTGTGTCACTCTATCTCCTGGGCCTGGCACACAGTAGGCGCTCAATACATGCTTGTTCACTTGATGGGTTCTTTCCTCGACCCCTTGTAGAGTCACTCTCCCCAGTGTGGCTCCCTCAGTCTTCTCCCATTCTGCAGCGACCCCTCCCAGATCAGTTCTCTGCCTATGCAGCATCCCTGCTCCCCCCTCCCCAAGCTGTGTCCCACAGGGAGACCCACCCGAGATGAGGTGCTTCTCCGACAGCATGATCTTGGTGACGGGGCTGCGGTGCACAGTGAAGGTCTGGAAGAGCTGTGGCCCCGAGCCCACGGTCTCAGGGTGCTGTACGATGACCCGCACACCCCCAGAGCTGGTGCCGTAGGCGATCTCGATCCAGTTCCCACTGTCACCTGGTGAGGAGCCAAGGATGAAAAGGGGGAGAGGGAAACAGTCAGACACAGAGCGGAGCCAGAGCCAGAAAGCCGAGAGACAGGACAGGACGAGGACAAGAGGTGAAGGGAGGTGGAAACAGGGTCCACAAGAAAAAGGCACAGAGCAGAGCCAGAGAGTAAGACAGAGAGACACTGAGCTGATGAGAGAAGGAAGACAGAGAGAAAACTAGAGTCCCGGGAAGTGGAAAAACTGAACCTCACAGGACAGAGACAGAGAGACCAGACAGATGGGACCAGAGAGTCAGGAAAACATACAAAGAGACACATAAACAGCAAGAAAGGGAATGCAACCCACGTGTAACAGGGATTCTCAACCCCGGCCAACTTTCCGCTTTGTAACTCTCAGAAAATTAATGGGCCATTGTAAGGAATGTGGGGAGGTAAATGTGGTTTCAATTTTGGTTTTTTTTTTTTTGATACTAGAGGTTGAATCCAAGGGCCCACTGAGCTATATCTCAGCCTACTTCTTTATTTATTCATTTACTTATTTGCCTATTTATTTAATAGTACTGGAGACTGAAGCCAGGGCCTTCACACTGAGCTACATCCCCAACCCTTTTAATTTTTTGAGACAAGGTCTTGCTAAATTGACCAGGCTGGCCTCAAACTTGCGATCCTCCTGCCTCAACTTCCCAGAATGCTGCGATTACATGCTTGTGCCACCACGTCCAGCAAATTTCAATATATTTTGTAGCAGTCACAGGCAGTGGATTAGGGTTACACACAGTAACACAGACAGTAAATTTAGGACAAGGTAGCCAAGAAGAGGACAACTGAGCCATTTATACCAGGTATTTTGTTCTTTTGTTTATTTGTTTTTTTGTTTTTTTTTTTTTTTGAGATAAGGTCTTGCTACATAGTCCAGGCTCCAGGCTGGCCTCAAACTCACAGTGATCTTCTTGTCTCAGCCTCCCAAGCGCTGGTATTACAGGTATATGCTACCACACCTGGCATATATCTCCAGTATCTTCACAGAATTTCAGAGACATGTCCACACACCCCATCTTGTAAGGACTCATGAGAAAGGACAGGAAAATGTGAGGCATGATGGGTAGTGGCGTGTGGTAGAGAAAGAGATGAGGAGGAAAGGGATAGATAAATGAAATAAGAAAGAAGCCTTCTGTAGGAGAAAGGTTGATAACATGCCATGAAGTTACTCCTGCTAGGAAAAATTAAACTATAACCCCTGCCTTGCAGCATACATAAAAGTCAACTTGAGAAGGGATGGAAGCCTACTATGTGTGAAGGATGAGGCAAAACGGTTCTCCAAGAAAACAGAAAAATTTCTGCAATTTAGAGGCGGCAAAGATATCTACAAGTGGAAAGCAAGAAGCATAAAAACATTATGCTAAATCACAAACACCTGACACAAAGTGCCACACACTGCCCAACTCCATTTACATGGGATGCCCAGAATGGGCAAATCCATGGAGGAAGAGAGAAAAACCAGTGGTTTCTGCGGCTATCAGGAGTGAGGCATGAGGAGTGACTGCTAAGGAGTAAGGGGTTTCCTTTTGAGATGATAAAAATATTCTGTAGTTGGACAGTGGTAACGGTTGCACAAGTATGTGAGTATACCAAACCCACTAAACTGTGCTTTTTTTTTTTTTTTTTTTTTGATGTTACAGGGTGTTACTAATCCCTAAATTGCTCCGGGCTAGCCTTGAAGTCACAATCCTCCAGCCTGAGCCTCCTGAGTGTAGGGATTATAAATAGGTATAACCACGCCTTGAATTGTGTATTTTAAAGTGGTAAACTTTGCTGGTAAGTGGTAGAGTGTTTGCCTAGCATTTGAAAGGCCCTGGGTTCATTCCCAGCATCTCAAAAAGCAACAAAAAAGGGTAAATTTTATGGTACATGAATTATATCTCAAAATCAAAAGTTAACCTGTTCTTCTACATATAACATCAAGAAAACAAGAACAAAAAACTCAAAGGACCCTCAATAAAAAGTCAGATTTATCCATTATAAAACGTATTCTCTTTGTTTTATGAACATGTAATCATCCCTTGATCACAGAGATGAGAACCACAAAGATTGACCATTGGCACATTTTGCCCCTGGAGCGGCCTGTCTCAGCCTAGCACCAAGAATGGTGTTCAATAAATATCTGTTGAATGACTAAATGAGAGTTGAATCTGTCCTTCTGCTTAGTCCTGTGACATGCCACACAAGTGAGGACATAGTTATAGACTGGGTGAGGTCAGAAGCTGTGTCAGAGCTTACTGGTTTTAGGGGTGAGGTAGACACTGAGGGCGGTGACCCCATCTTCTGCTGGGTCCCGGTAGAGCTCACTGACAAGGAGGTCATTGTCCTTCATCCGAAGAGGGAACTTCTGCACATCTGGGTGGGAGAAACAGTTCGCTCCTGGCACTTGGGTCACTCCCACATGTGGTGGGTGGGTCTGTCCCAGCTCTTGCCCACCCCCCCCCAGGTCCTTAGGCTGCTGCTCACCCACATAGTAGATGGAGCCATTGCTGCACCCCAGGAGGAGGAAGGAGCCGGCTGCGTCGTAGCTGGTGATGGGCCGCACCTCCTGGACCTGGGGCCAGGCAGTGCAGGAAGGCAGTGGTCGCGGGCCCACATCCCTCCACATCCTCATTGCTCTTCCCAGCAAACCCACCCAGGCCGGGGCCCCTCTCCCTGCTGTCCTCCTCTGTCTCCCTGTGCCTCCTGCTCTCTGTCTCTGAGCATCTTTTTTATTTTTTTGGTACGGGGGATCGAACTCAGGGCCTTGCGCTTGCTAGGCAAGCACTCCAACCACTGAGCTAAATCCCCAGCCCCTCTGAGCATCTCTTGGCCTTTCCTCCACTCTCCATTTCTTTTTTTTTTTTTTTTTTTTTTGTGGTGCCGGGGATCGAACTCAGGCCCTTGTGCTTGCAAGGCAAGCACTCTAATCACTGAGCTAAATCCCCGGCTCCACTCTCCATTTCTAACTTTAATTAATTTTCACAATGTCCCTGCATTCCTTCACCTATCAGTCATTCAGTCACTTCTTTCTTTCTGTTTCTATTTTTCTATTTTTCCTCCTCTCCATCTTCTCTTTTTTTTGCCTGTCTGCCTCTCTCCCAAACTGCTTATACTTTTATAGAAGAAAAACAATAGTTTTGTTTTGTTTTTCAACATTTGGATATGGCCTGGGGTGGGTACAGAGTAAGAGACTTCTGCACATCTCTCTCTGCGTTCTGCCTCCTACGCCATCTATCTCCCCACACCCGCCCCACAGCCAGGGCCAGGGGGATCCTCTCCCCTCCCTTCCAGACTCATCCATTCCCATGTCTGCTCCACAGCCCCTCCTCCAGGAAGCCCCCCCACCATGCCAGCTCTGGGCCACTGCAGGCCTCTCTGGCTGCAGGTATGATGGGACCAAAGGGGGCCCCTCCCTGGTCTGTACAGTGTGTACAGTGGGAAGAGGGCAGCAAGGCTACCAGAGCTCAGACCTGCCAGTGCTTGGTGACAGCGTTCCACACCCCGATGCGCCCTGTGTGGCTCGTGGCAATGAGCTGGTTCCCCACAAAGAACAAGGCTTCCACAGGCACCCCCAGGCGGAAGACTCCTGCCGGGCCGAGGAGGGCGCAGTCAGGACCTTGCTCACGTGAGGACAGCCAGCAGGAACACCAAGGGCCAGAGGCTTCAGCTGGGCCACGGAACCCTCATGAGATAAGGGATTCCAGCAGGAATCAGAGATATTTTCGGATGGGGGGGGAACTCTGAAGAGTGGAATCTAACATGGCTGAGCTTTCCAACAAAGAAAACCTCCTGCTGGCGGAGGACTCTCAAGACAGCACAGATTCTAACAGGCCCTGGCATGGAGCCCTGCAAAGAGATCTCCTGGGGCAGGGGATTCTCGGCCGGCACAGAACTGGACATGGGTAGATTTTCCTAACAGGCAAAGGAATTCCAACAGACGCAGTGAATTCTAATGGGGTCAAGAGATCTAATAGGGCAGAGAATTCTTATGGGTTTGGGAATTTTAAGGGATAGGTTGGTTTTTTTAATTGTTGTTTTTTGTGTTTTGGTGAGACAGGGTCTTATTATGCAGTCCGGGTCACTAGTGAACTCACTGTGTAGACCAGGCTGGCCTCAAACTCTGAATTCTCCTGCCTCAGCCTCTTGGGTGCTGGGACTATGGGTGTGTGCCAGCACATCTGGCTCTGGGATGGATCATTTTAACAGGCCACAGAATTCTAAGGGCAGAGGGTTCTGAAAAAGGCCCGGGCCATACCTATCTCAGAGCCACCACCTTCTGCTTGCAGAGCCCACAGCAGGATCTCACTGCCAGTGGCTGCGGCCACCATCTTGTCATGCTCGCCCAAAGCCCCGCCGGGCACCCGGGCTGTGAGAGCTAGGCGCTCAATGGGCCAGTCCAGGCGGGGGCTGGAAAACACCAACTGCCAGCCAGAGGCCTCCTTCAGCCTGTAGGATAGAGGAGACATCATCAACCCTCACTTCAAGCCCTTCCTATGCACAGGGCTCAGAGCCGCCCACCTCTGTATTCCCAGAGCACCTATAGCAGACAAGAAACTGGGTGTAGGCCACAGCGATCCAATTGTTGTGTCCACACACCAGGCGCACCATGCCAGGCTCTTCCGGTTGCCCTTGGGGCGGGGTGGCGGGAGAGCAAGGATTGCAGTAAGGGTCATAGGAGCCCCTCACAGGAGCCTCGCACAGGGCCCACCGGCTGCCCTGACCTCCCAGAAGCCACACATTTACCTGACGGTGAGGGAGGGGTTTTCTCATCCAGCATTCGACCCAGCAGCCCCGCATTGCCCAGGTTGGGCGGCATCGTGTTGCTTCTCCGAACAGTGGCCAGGCGTCCACCTACCTGCTGGGATCCTACCAGGCTGTGCCGGTTTCGTCGCTTCACTGGGAACACTGGAATGAGGACAAGGCAGAGTAGTAATAATTGTAATCATGGCATCAGGCAGCAAGCACGACCGTGATGGCTACAGATTTCCTGTGTGCGGAGCAATCTCTTAGTAAAGATTTTAGGTGAAGCTGGGACGTGGCATTCGATGACACTGAGTCACACAGTAAGTTACTCCGCTTTCGGGTCCCTTGAGTCCATCACGGAGCAAGGCTCAGTTTGGTGCTGCCGTGATATTAATGCCTCTTTAATATTTGCTAATCTGTCCTAGAAAATGGATCCTTGTACCCTTGGCAGGCAACAGGCTCTAGCCAGAGTCTAATAACAACACTGTGATACTTGGATTTTATTTTCATGTTTGCTTTGTATTTACGGTATAGAGGTAATGCTATAAGCTTCTATTTAAAATGGTTTTTTTTCCCCCTACTACTGGGGATTGAACCCAGGGCCTTTGCACTGAGTTGCATCTCCAGCCCTTCTTTTATTATTCATTTTGAGACAGGATTTTACTGAGTCCTTCAATTGCCCAGGCTGGGCTTGAACTTGTAATCCTCCTGCCTCAGCCTCCTAGCTTTATGTGTTGCCATACCCAGCAGATGATTTTTAAGGCGGGATAAAACTAAGAAAAATAATAGTATAGGCCTTCATACTTGGCAAATGTCATGCAAGCAGTAAACAGTGATGGAGGTTAGGGAAATAAAGTAACACACTGGATTACTATGTTCCTTCTACCAATCAGCAAAGCCCAGCAGACTATAGTTCCAGTAACTTTCCATAGTAGGCATACTTTCCATAGTAGGCTGATCCAAGGTCTCATAGGAATTATAATAAATAACTTGCCATTAATATTATTCCCCTCTATGCAAAGAACCCCATTTCTTCCAAACTCTCCTCACGAGAAAATCAAACCTGGACTACAACTCCCCTGGGGCTCTATCTTATGCATCTGATTTCCAAGGAGAACTAGCTAGTCCACCGGTTTATGGAAAATGCTGTTTTCTACTTCCTTTCCAAGTATTAGCCTAAACTCAGATATAGAACTACAATTCCCATTATGTCTCAGGGCTCATAGAACAGGGCTCAAAAGCTGCAGCCTCATGGGAAATGTAGTTTTAAGCCCACCCCCTTCTCTCCTACATTCCTTGGGTATGCTCACCTGGTGGGGGTAGATAACCATTGAAGAGGACATTTCCACAAGAAGACCGATCCAGTTCCTCCCGCAGCTGCAGGCGACGAACTGCAATAGAAGGACTCAAAACTGGAACTTGGGGCTGGGGATTTAGCTCAATGATTAGAGTGCTTGCCTAGCCAGTGCAAGGTCCTGAGTTCAGTCCCCGGCACACACACACACATACACACACAAAAAAACAAACAAGTGCAACTTGGGGGATGCTATCACAGACCCTTTTCCCCTCCCCATCTCTTTCTCCACATAACACCATGACTACCCTCAGAGCCAGGGCCCAAATCTAGAACTCTGAGCTCTGACCCAACCCTCTTTCAGGAGAGTGGGGAAAGGGGTAGGAAGCACTAGAAAAGGTTCAGTAGAGGGCTGGTTTTCTACCCAGTGAGATGTTAACTGCCTCCCTCACACACACATGTACATGCACACACACACGCTTACCCAGTGGAGTGAGTCCATAGAACTGGGCTTCATGGAGGAGGCTGGAACCATGGACACCCCTAGGTAGAAGAACTGATTAGGGGCCAAGGTCTGGGGCCTGGGAGGGGGCAGATAATTCTAAGGAGAAAGTTTTGGGACTGCAGAGAGAATGTTGAAGTGTAGCTAATTTTGACAGGGTAAGTTTTTGGTTTTTTTTTTAGGTTTTTTTGAGGCAAGGTCTTGCTATGTCATTGAGGCTGGCCTTGTACTTGCAGTGATCCTTCTGCCTCAGCCTCCGGAGTGCTGGGATGACAGGTGTGCGCCACCTCACCTGGCTTTCAGGATAAGATTCTAAGCAGCAATGACATGAGTTGTTAAAATGTGTGTGGGGTGGGAGGAGTTCTAAGGACAAATAATTTAACACGATCAAGATTCTCAATAATTATAATGGAATGAATCATAAGTGAATATTCCCAGGGAGGGAAGATGGGGAGGGACTCCTTCCCCTTTATCTATACCAACCTGGGGTCCAGCTCTTTGGTGCGCAGGAAGTTGAGGATGGGGGCGAAGACGGTGGGGTCCCTGTCGATGAAGATCTGCAGGAAAGGAGAGGCAGAGGAGAAACAGGACAAAGAGAAGGTCTGAGTGGAAGTTTGTCCCTCCTCCTAACCGCTGCCCCATTCAGCTCTTGCTCTACTCACTGCTCCGGTCTCATCTTTCAGAGTTGAGATGCGTCCGCTCAGCAGACTAGGAAAGGGGAAACGGCAGGTGTCACGGGCCTCGCGGGGAGGTGAGTAGGTGTTGAGCGCTAGGCTTTCTCACGCGCTCTGTTTCCACCCCCGCCCCCCCCAAATTTGCTTTCCCGATCACCTGGAGAAGAAGGAGTCTGGGATCCAGGTAAGAGTCTGGCGAGAGGTACTGAATCTGGGTGGGGACGGTAAGTGAATGCAAGAAATGATGGACAGAGAGTGAGAAACGCTGCCCTCTCCCTCAAGATCCACAGTTTGGTCCCCACCTAAAACGTTTCTTCCAAACTCCGCACCTCCAGCAGGGGGCGGAGCAATCCTTGATAGACAGGGATTTCCCCAGGAGAGGCGGGTACTCCTACTTCGCTCCACGCCCTTCGGTGTGGGGCCTCAGGAATCTCTTCCACTCACCTTTTGCCGCCCACGTTCAGATGAATCACCTCCCCGGGAGGACCTCGACCCGGGACCCCCTCGGTTACAGCTGCAGCCGCAGCCATGGCCCCCGGGCGAGCCAGCTGGCCAGCCAGCACCCACTTCCGGGTGGGCACTCAGACCCGCCCCCACAGCCTGTTCATTGGGCCGGCGACTCCAGAAGCCGCGGGGGATTGGATAGAACGCTCGTTCGTCACAGTTAAACTCTCCGCCTCCTTAAAGGGCCCCGCCTTTCCGGGCCTGGACCTGGCCGACCCGGCGGCTCTTTCGGAAAAGTTTAATTACTTCCCCATCCATCTAGAGTTCCCATTTTAGGTAGGCCTCTCAGGTGATTAGTCTAAATGCATGTTTATAGGCCCCGAAATTAGTGCACGCCCAAAGGTACATCTAGATGTTCTTCGCAACTACCGATTCCCCCATCCCGTCCTGCAGGCGCAGCCCGTGAAACGCGAACAAATCAGCGTAGACCGTCAAAGCCAAAGGGTTTATTATAGGTACATACAGTGTGCGCCCGCCACACTGCCCCACACCCGGGCCCCCGCGGCTTCTCCCGGCGGCCGTGGGGCTATCCACGACTCGCTTCCTCCACTCTTTGGGGAGGTACTCCAGCCAGAAGCATGCAGGGGTGCGGGGGGGGGAGGGCTTCCCCTCCCCCCTCCCCTCCTGAAGTGGCATTTACAGTCGGAGGGGGAAGGAGAGAGGAAGACAATTCTGAGCTTTGACGCCCCTCCCATTAAAAGCCTTCGCGGATGCGGGGCGGGGAAGGGGGAAGTCGACGTTTTGCAAAAATAAACTAAGTCAGGAATTAACCAAGGCTCCGAGGCGGCGGAGTGCAGAGGCAAGGACCCCTCACTCACCCTCCCAGACAGAGATCAAGGCAGCATTGGAAGTGAGGTAAAGGCGGGGAGGGAGTGTCCTCTCCCCACCCCCTAGCACCCTGGATGGTCCAGGGGACCTCACCAGCGCCCCCGTGCCCATCCTTAGGGCGGAGAGGAGGCCAGGAATTGTCGCCCCCACCACCCCAGCTTCTTAGAACAGGATCTGCGGATGGGGCAGGGAGTTTGGCTCAACTGGCCCCCTGCCCGCCCCCACCAAGCTCAATTATTGCATAAAAATAATGGAGCCCCAGCACCTGGGGTGGGGGTGGCGAGCGGGAAGGGGCCGAGATATGGCTATAGGGGCAGCCATCTCCCCACCACTTTGGGTGCAGGAGAAATCCCCTCCTTTCCAGTGCCCGTCGTGGTGAGTCCGCATTGTTGGAACTGGGGGCTCTGGCCCTTGTGGAAGAGAAAGTGTCTTTGTGCCCACAGTGCAGAGAGAAGGGGCAGGGTGACTCGTCAGACCGTGGGGTTAGGGGAAGTCACTTCCTGCGCCCGCTGGCCCTGCGCTCCCGCTCCCCTCCCTCACGCTTGGGGTTGCCTTCATCTGTGGAGGAGGTGGTGGGTAGCGTCTGGCCCCAGCGGGCAATCTCTGCGTGTTCTGTCACCGAGGCAGCCACGGCCTCCAGCCAACCGTTCATCTCCTCCTGGAGAAAGAAATAGAGCATGGAGTCTGTGTTTGGAAGAGAGGAACCGGAGAAATAGATGAATTTGGAGTCATACTGCCCTCTGAACTTCAGCCTCCTCCTCTGTTAAGGTGAGGTGACAATATGATGTGCCAGGCTCTGTTCTAAGCACTTTTTGTGGATTCATTCACACAAACTATACAATAGGATTATATGTAACTTCCCCCATACAGACAGATAACAAGAACAAGGATAAGTACATGGATGGACACCTACTGAGCAGTGACATTCACCAGGACCTGTGCTCTACATATATCAATTTATTTCTTAGAAAACCCCTATTTTTTTTTGTTGTTTTTGTTTTGTTTTGTTTTGTTTTGTTTTTGTGGTGCCGGGGATCGAACTCAGGGCCTTGTGCTTGCAAGGCAAGCACTCTAATCACTGAGCTAAATCCCCAGCCCAGAAAACCCCTATTTAAAAATCTTTTTGGGAGGAAGTTTCGGATCATGAACTCAGGGCCTTCACACTAAGCTATATCCCCAGCCCTTCTTTTTATTTTGAAATGGGGTCTCGCTAAGTTGCTAATTTGCCCAGGTTGGGTTCTAACTTGGAATCCTTCTGTCTTAGCCCCTAGAGTGCTAGGATTACAGGCATGGGCCACCTTTCCTGGCTTCCATTTATAGACAAGTATAAGGAGGCAGGAAGAGAGTAAGGCCTACCTCATAGCCTCTTGTGAGGACTAAGTGAGATAACAAATGTTACTTGTTACTCTCAACTTCCATTCAAACCACCTCCATGTCTTCTCCCTGGCCTCACAGGTTAGTTCCATCCTGAGGTCCATTCATTTTCCTATTCACCCCTTCTTTCCCCACAGGCCTGCACTCTCCCACTTGAGTCCCTGCTCTGGCTGCCTCCTGGGCTCTCCACCTCCATTCTCACTACCACCCCCTCTCCAGCCTCCCCTGTACCTACCTGGTCGCCAAAGAAATCTTCATTACACAACACTTAACCTTCCTTGGGTCAAAACCCCACCCTTAGGGCAAAATCCAACTCCTTCCCAAGGCCCCTTACATCCTGAGAAATTCAGGCCCTGGAAATGTTCTTGGACTTTTCACCTCCCTTCTTAGCAGTTAACCGTTTGCAATTCTGCTCTCTGGGGCTCTGCACTTGCAGTTCTCTCTACTGTACCTGGATTCCTGCTTCTTGTGTGTGTGTGTGTGTGTGTGTGTGTGTGTGTGTGTGTGTGTGCTGGGGATTGAACTCAGGGCTTTGTGCTTGCTAGGCAAGCACTCTAAGCACTGAGCTAAATCTCCAACTCCCTGTATTCCCTCTTCTTATCCTCTTAATCTTACCTGAGTAGCCAAGGCAAGGAGGCTGGACTTTGTCATCATGGTCTGCCAGAGCACTCTCTGAGCCCCTCCCACCACCCTGGTTTAGGAACCTCCCCTGGGGCCCTTGTGCCCACTGGCTCTCCCACTGTAGTCCTGACACCTCTAACTGGTGTGCTGTCTTCCCCAGCCCAGCTGCTCTGGGCCAGGAGCCAACCATCCAGCCAGGTTATTCTGAGGCCCACAGGGGCAGGAAAGGACCAAATCTCACCTCATCTTTAGCTTGGAGCAAAAACTCACTGCCATCCTGGGTCCTGCAGGAGGGGACACAGGATTTGAAGGATCCCAAGGAGCCCAGGCCCCACCCGCCACCCCCACAAATGTCCTCCAAGGCAGCCAGGGTCCTGCTGGAATAAGGAAGCTGGCCCCAGATCCCTCCCTCCTGCCCATCGGGGCTCACTGGAGCTTGAAGACATGCTTCTTCTTCTTGTAGTCACTAGCCACCTCACTGGTGGCCTTGTGCAAGCTGAGCAGCGGCTCCCCGCCGTGGGTGCCCCCCGACGCTGGGCCTTTGGCGTCCTTGTAGAAGCCCAGCTCCCCTTTGCTGAGCACGCAGTACAGGCTCACCCATGACCTGGGGTGAGGAGATGGGGCTCGAGGCAGAGGTGTGGCACCTGCCTGGGTACGCTTCGTCAGTACATTCATGGGCTTAATGTGCTATGTGTGGGCCTCTGCCCCAGCTCATCAGGCTATATGCTGGGAGCTCTGCCTTACAGATGTTCCTGAGCTGAGAGGAATGGCTAAGGCTCTCATTCCCAAGTTTTTGCCCAGGCTGGCCCCTGTTGGGCCAGCCCTTCCTTATTCTCTCTCATACTGAATTCCTGAAAGCAAGACTTAAACTGTTTTTTGTTCCACTCGCTGCTCCCCATTCCTTCACCCCCTTCATTCCTCTACCTTTCACAGAGTTCCTTTCAGGCAGATCTGTTTACAATGAGAAATTCCTGTCTCCTCCACCAGCCAAACCCCACATCCAAGAGGAAGTCCCACAGGAGCAAAATACAGTACAACAGGTGCCCCTGTTCATTCCCACCTTGGCCAGGGACAAGGAAGAAAGAAATTGTCAGCGCCCCATCAGCAAAGCCTGAACCTGCCCTGCTCACTGTCTTGCATCTAAACCACACTCCACTCCCTGGACAGTGCTACCCTTCTTGGCTCCACCTGTCGCCAGTTGAACAAAAAACTCCTGGTCAACCAGGAGCTGGACTCAAGAGTAAACACACCAAAACAAAAACAAAAATAAAAAAACAAAACAAAAAACCCCCAGTTAGATCCTGATTTGGAAACCTGTATGAGATGCCCCATTCCACTCAGCTCTCAGAATTTGGGCTCCGTCCCTTTTCCCAAGAGCTTTTTCCTAATTTGAAACTTCAAGGGTAGAACCCCCCTCATTGGTTGGATGATAGCTCCGCATATCATCCAACATCCCAGTGGAACCCTCTAGATTCGACTCCCCCCCCCAGCTTGCTCCTTAGCTACTGTCAACTTCTCGGTTGGTCGCTGTACGATTGGGCCCCAATTTACTCATTTTCACATTTTAGTCCTGCTTCCAGTCACGCGCCATCCACTCAGCCAATGAGCTCACTACGTTAGGCCACGCCCCTCTCCACTGGTTGGGCTCCTTAAAGTCGAGCCCCGCCCCTCCCCTGGTCCCACCCACCCCCTGCCCGGAGCTCGGTCCCCGCCTTCCAAAGCCCCACTCACACGCTCACCGGTTGGACGACTTGCGGTTAGCGTCGAGCTCGCGCTTGCGCAGCAGGAAGCCCTCGTGCTGCACTGTGTGAGTGGGCGGTGGCGGCGGCGCGGGGGCGGAGCCGCCCTGGGCGGGGGCGGAGCGCGAACGCCGGCTTCCCCCGCCCTCACCCCCCTCTCTTGGCCGCGGCCGCCGTCGCGGCTTGGGCCGGTCCCGTGCCCGCGGCCGATCCGGCCGTGGTGTCCGCTCGGGGGGCTCAAGCCCGTTGGGCAGGCGGCCAGGGGGAAGCTCACGAGGCTGAGGCAGCGACGGCTGTGTGAGGGAGGGGAAAAGGGGTGCTGTCCATAGGAGGGCTCGGGGGCATCTGTCTGGGGGAGCCCGTGGGTCTGGGGTCCCATCGGTCTGCAGGGCCAGGTCTTTGGAGGTGGGATACGAGGAATTCCCGTAGGAGAAATCCGGGGCTGGCATCTGTGTGCAAGTGACTGTCCATGAGGAAACGTGCAACCCCACTGGGCTACAGAAATAGGGAGCCCAGGACAGATTCGGCAAGAGTTTAAGAATCTATACACGTGGGGGGGGTCTCTCAGGTCAGTGGCCCCATCTTTCTAAGGGAGAAATCTTCAGGTCCCAGATGGGGGCGTGGGCCCAGGGCTAGGCGCTGGTCGTTTTCTGAGATCCTGACTCCTGTTCTGAGAGGGGACTTATCCTGTGGTTCAACTTACCACCCCAGCGGGGAGCCCTGGGCCTGCCTCTTTCTCCTGCAGCTGTTCCACAATGTCAGCAAGGGTGGCCTTCCTGGGAGGAGGGACAGAAAGATCCACTGGAACTGGAATGCCTTCTTCCAGGGGCCTGCCTGTCGGGATGGAGGACCCTCCTCCACCCCTTAGCTTGAAATGTGCGGCCTCTGTCCACTTCTCCATTGTCTCGCACAGATTTGCAACTTATTACACACCATGCATGCTCCAGACGCTGCTGCTGGAGGACGAAACCTCACTTTTTTTTTTCTTCGTACTGAGGACGGAACCCAGTGCCTTCCTACTGAGCAGCGTCCCCAGCCCTGTATATTTTTTGAGATAAGGTCTCACATTAAGTCACAATTGCCCATTGGGCACAAATTTGCAATCCTCCTGCCTCAGCCTCCCAAATTGCTGGGATTATAGGCATGAGCCAATACACCCAGCTCCTCATTCCCATTTGAATCTTCAGCAGCAAAAAGCAAAACTGAACCGATCCCTTCAAGCTTTTGAATACACCGCTGCTTTCTCAAACACCCACCCCAGGGACTCCAAAGTCTCTAGCATTCCTCCATCCTGGCCCTGTTCATGCTGGGTCTTCACTGTCTGCTGACAAGTCCACATCTGCCTCGGGACTGTGAGCCTCATGAAGTCAGGACTCATTTGGTCACTGCCCTTCTCAGCACACTGGGCAGATGTTCATGAAATAGGAAACTTCGAAAGGGCAAGAAGCCACTGCTTTCTGTCCTCTTTCTGGGGACACAGCCAGTTGGGCTCATCTGCTCTGGTTAACGCTGGATTCAGAAATGCCTGGGCGCCAGCCCTGGTTCATCTGAGCCCAGGAGCCCAGTGGCAGGTGGGCTCTGTACCTCCACTGCCGGATCCCTACACTGGAGATAACCACAGCCCCTACTTCCTAAGGCTGTTGAGACTGTAACAGAGGGTCTTTCACCCAGTCAAGGTGTGTTTCCACCAGGAGCCCAGCAGAGAAAATGTAAAGCAGATAAAATCCCCGCCTCCACCGCCCAGCCCAGGGAATTCAAGGCAGGAGTCTGTACTGTGTCTGAGAACCTGCACTGGAAGGCACCCTGCCTTTTTGGTCGGTAAGAAGAGCTGTCCTTGTGGAATAATGGCTCGTCTCCTGCCTCAGCATCAGTTTACACCTCTGGAAAATGGGTACCACCACGCTCTTACTCTCTCCTCTGGGAGCACTGGCTTGCCCCTTCTCTCCCTCCCTGCTCCCACCTGGCCTCACCCCTTGGTCAGGTCTACTCTGGCTGGAGTCTCCTGCTCGCTGGACTCCTGCCGCTCCAACCTCCGCTCCCGCCGCTCGCGCCGCCGCTCCATCTGCTCGTAGCGGCCCAGCGTGAGGCTGTGCGCCTCGTGCTCCGCCGACTCCTGGCGCTCGGGCCGCCGCCTCCGCGCAGCCTCCTCGGGTTGATCAGCCGACTCCTGGCGCTCCGGTCGCCGCCTCCGGGGCAGCTCCTCTGCGCGGTCAGCTGACTCCTGACGCTCCGGCCGAGGCCTGACCTGCTCCACTGCCACCGCGGGGATCCCGGGGCTCTCCACCGCGTCCTCTGGCGCGGCCGGCGGCGCCGCTGCTGGCTCGACCCTGCCCGGGATCTCGGGCAGCCGGTCAATGCGAGGCTGCAGGCGCTCAGGTTTGAGCTCCTGGCGCACGTACCCCACCCGGGTCCGCACCTCGGCTGACAGCGTGTCCGAGGCCCGGCGGGCCAGGGGCTCCAAGCCCCTCTCATAGCCCCCTGGCCGCAGCAGGGGCGCCGCCTTGGCCCCCAGTTCCGTGGGGTCCCCGAAGAACTTGCGCCCCAGCAGGGGGGTGGGTGGCTGCTTGCTCTGTTCCGCCTTGAGTTTCTCAATCTGGGGACCGAGGGAACCGGGTCAGACTGGAGGGCGAGGTGGGGTTAGGGAACCGTCTAGCCAGGCGCTCCGGGTTTTCTGTCTCCACCCCCCACCCCAGCCCCCCACCGCTCAATTTAAGTGTTCTGGAAGTTTCCTTGAAGTGGCCTGGTTTGTCTAGGCCCCCACCCTACTGCACTTTGTGCCAAGAGCTGAATTCCTACTAACATCTATTGCTTTTGTAAAAATGGGCTAAAGTATTGCTTTCTGACCTCTTCTTCCTCCCTCCTAATGCCTCCCCTCAGTACCTCAAGACTTTTTATTACAATAGTCTCTTCATCTCATTCTTCAAGTCTCACCTGGGACTCCCCGAGGCAAGGACGAGCATTTCTGGGTGCCCACAGCCTCCTCCCCCACCGCAGCCCCCAGCCCTCTGCTTGTTCTTCCCTAGCACATCCCCAACCGCTCTGGGCCCTCACTGCTGACAGATCCATCGCCAGCCCCCACTGTGGGCCCAGAACTGGCCCGTGAGGGCATCAAGTCCAGGCACACCTGGCCCGCACAGAGGGTTGAGTGTGGGGCCGTGGGACGGCAGGAGCGCAGGGTCTGGAATGCTGACCGTGGTCAGGCGCCGCAGGGAGCTGAACCTCTCTTCCCAAGCTGCTGCTGCTTTGCGGAAAGCCTCATGTCGCCGGATAAGCTGCTCCACCTCGTCCACGCTGCTGCCCAGCTCCCGGCTCTGCAGGAGCGGCTCCTGGGCTGTCAGCCAGGCATCAGCCACCACGGCCTCCTGGGCGAACTGGTGCACCTCTAGCACTGGGGAGGCATACACGGTCAGGGCCCCGGAGCACTGGGGACCCTGCCTGTCTTCTCTGGCCTTGGCACCCCTCTGGCTTCCCGTGTCCCATCCTGACCACTCTGGGCCCTGCAGGAGTGACAGGACCTGGGGCTATTTCTGAAGGTACCAGTTTCTCACCTAAGTGTCTTCCATATGGATTCAACGGCAAGGCAGCCCCCTTGCCCACCCTCCCGGCCCTTGTGTTTGCTTCTCAGCACCCGCGGGTCGTCCTCCGGGCTAGAGGGTGTGCCCGAGCCCATACGCACTCTGCTGCAGCCACTCCCAGTGGCGGTCCCACTTGTCCGACACCTCCTCCTTCCTGGTTGCCAGCTTGTCCAGCTGTGCCTGGATCTGGATGTGTGGGTAGGTGGGAGGGGCGTCAGGGATGGCTCCCACCCGGTGTGCTTAGGGGCAGAGGGGATCCTCCCCACCTCATCAGTCATGGCGCTCTTGTTGAGCAGCAGAGACCGTCCCAGCTCCTGGCAAGCAGTCAGCTCGGGCGCCCGCGCCTCCAGCTCGGTCTTCAGGCCTTGGTGGTAGTTCATGAGCACTTCCACTGACGACACGTCCCTGCAGTGGATGGAGGCAGAGAGCTGAGCCACAGGCAGCCACCCTTGGCCCTCCCCATATACGTGGCTCCCATGAGCCCAGATCTGGAGGCTGATGTTCCACAGTATCTCAAGACATCTGCCTCCTACAGCCAAGTTCTCAGGGCCCAAGCCTTTACTAATTCATTAATTCCACCATACTCAGGTGCCACAATTTCACCCTTTTGTTCTAGGTTAGAATCCTCCTAGGATTTCGAGGCCCAATTTTCTAACGCTCTATAGCCAAACATCACAGTGTCCACTCACCAGAGATTCTAACCTCAAGCGTCTGTGCTGTCCATGGTGGCAGCTACTGGACCCAGGTGGCCACTGAGCACTTCAAATGTGGTTGGCCTGAAGTGACGTGTGTTAAGTGTCAAGTGCACACCAGACTAGGAGAATTTAGTGTACAAGAGACTGTGAAATAGCTTAATAATTTCTGTTTTTGTTTGTTTCTTGAGACAAGGTCATGTACCACCATACGCAGCAATAATTGCAGTGTTGATTACATGCTGCAATCATAGTCTCTCGGTTATGTTGTATTACATAGAAGGTGTTGCTAAATTCATTTTCACTTGCTTCTTTTTAATGTGGTTACCAGAAATTTTAAATTATATATGTAGCTCATATTTGTGGTTCAAATTATGCAACTATTGGACAGTGCTGGACTAAACCATATGACCAAAAAAAAAAATTTTCAAATTTCTGAAGGCTTCACCAGTTAACAACCATAGCTTTGGAAGATCCAGTGTGTCCAAGCTTATTTCTGAAGGTCCCTCCTTGTAGTGAATATTAACAGGCCTAGAATGATCGTTGATTTTCCAACCCCTGAAGGTACCCTCTCTTATTGGCCTCAGTAATTCATCCATCATTCATCTTTAACTATTCATTCTCTTTCCCTTTGCACCTGAAGCCAATCTGGTAGTCAAGACTAGACACTTACACTTTTAAAATATGCTCTATGAAATGATAAGAAGCCTGAAGTTTTTTTTTTTTTAAGAAGACTGAAGTTTATCTTAAAATAATGCAGCACAAGGAGAGGAAGGAAAGAAATGAGATCGATCAGTGTGGATGGTTGTTCCAGCCTGGTGGGCATGATACCTGTGGGATCATCTCTTCAACCATCACATTGGTCCAAGCCACCATCGTCTGGCACCTGGATTATTTGCAGCAGCGCCTTGCCTGGTCTGCTCACTTCTACCCTTCTGGTCCCAGTCTGTTCCCATAGGTGTGTGCAGTCTTTCCCAAATGTCTCCCCACTCCCCACTCTAACGTCTCCCATGGCTCCTGTCTCACCCCAACCCCCTGCGCATTGCATCCAGTGCAGTGATTATCTGGTTCTCCCTCAGACATGTTTAACTACAACCACAGCAGGGTCTTTGCACCTGCCGCCCTTGCCCCCCGACCTTTACCCAACTCACCACCACTTCATTCAGCTCTCTACTCAAACATCACCTCTTCAGAGAGCCCTTGGCAGCTGCCATCTTATTCCCTAACTTTGCTTTTTAATTCTCAATATCACTTATCGTCTCTGAAATAATATTAGTGCTGTCTCCATCCTGAGAATGTAAGCTGCCCAGGGCAAAGGCCTGGCCTTTTCACTGTCTGGCACACACAGGCATTCAGTAGCTGTGGGTGCAGCTCAGCAGTAGAGCACTTGCTTAGCATCGGAGAGGCCCTGGGTTTGAGCCCCACTGCCAAATGAATAAATATTTGCTGAGTACATGAATGCAGGTTCTAGGTCCAGGGCTGCAGAAATCATGTCATGTCCCCATCTCAACAGCCTCCCAACCAGTGGTATTCAAGTCCCTAAATCTCCCATGTGACCCTCAAGCTCTCTTCTCCCCATGGGCAATTTGATGCAAAGCATCTGATCATTGACTTGCAGAGCAGAATGGCAGAAGAATCCTGGCTCCCAATCACCAGGGACAGAGGCTTCTACTAAACAGCATCATGGAACCATTATGTAAGCAATAGATCCCTGAGATGCTGGCATTGTTTGTTACAGTTGCTTGTCCACCCCAACAAACACAGCCTGTCATCTCTCCTGCCCCTATCCTGGCCCTGGCTGCCTCACGCCGTGACACCCCCATGGGGGGTTGTAAGCACCTGGGAAGGACAGTAGGCAAGAGGTTGCCCCGTGTTCTGAGACCCCAGCGCCAGGCCCGAAAGGGGTTTTAACACATGGGAGGCATCTAGAATAGTGCCACACACACACAGCTGCCACGCAGGGGTGGCTGTTGTGGTTTCCTACAGGAAGGGGACAATTGGTGAGCCAGAGGCAGCTGGGGGAAGCTGCCAGAGGCTGCTAGGCAGCCCGAAGTGGGATGGGAGGCACCTGGGCTTGTCAGCTGCCCCGATCTGGCCCGCGATGCCGTCCATCCAGGAGAGCAGATCTCGGGCCTGGCTGTGGAAGTGCAGGGCGTCGGCTGTGGAGCTGACGTGCAGGCGGGCGTCCTCGCAGGCTGCCAGCAGTTCCTTCCAGCCCTGCAGCACTTCCTGCTCCCGGCTGGCAATGGCCTCGGCGTGCTCACCCGCATACACAGTCCGCAGCTGGGCTGCCCCCTCCTGCAGCTGCCGGACCTGAGGGGCATGCCAGGTCGGATGCTGCCCTCCACCAGGCCCGAGCACAACCCTTTCCCCCATCTTCTGGTTGAGTACAGAGCCTCAAGATGCAAGCAGCCCACACCCTGTGATCCCACCACCCAGCTTCCCCCATATTCACTGCCTGATTTTTCTTGGACCGGCTGCTTTCTGACTTCTTGTAGATGTACTACCACATTTCTCTCATGTCTGTTCTCTGATTCGTCTTCTTTTTTTAAATTTTTCATTTCAGTACTGAGGATTGAACCGAGGGCCTTGTGCATGCTAGGGAGGTGCTCTACCACTGAGCTACATCCCTAGTCCTTTTTATTTTCTTTACAGATAGGGTCTTGCTATGTTGCCCAGACTGGCCTCAAACTTGTGATTCACCTGCCTCAGCCTCCCAAGTAGCTGAAATTACAGACATGTGCCATTGTACCTGGCTGCCAGATTCTCCTTTGACTTACCTGCATTCTGACTTCTTTTAGCTCTACCACTAGATCTGCTTGCCTCAGCCTCCCAAGTGCTGAGATTATAGGCATGTGCCAGTACACCCGACCTTCTACCCTGTTTCTATAGGTTCTGCTGCTCACGTGTGACTTAATATTTTGGTTCAATCATCTGATTTCTTTCAAAGTGACCCTCTTCCCATTCCTATCAGATCTACCACTTATTTGCTGTTAGTCTCTCAGCCTGATTCCTAACGGTCGCCTGTGTGATTTATAAAAATCATTGTCCAATTTCTACTTCCTAATGCTTCTGAAACCCAGTTCTCCTCAGTCCTGCTGCTTGAATTCTATTAGGCCCGCAGCCTCATTTCTACCCAGTTTCTCAGATCTACCTCCCAACTCCTGACAGACTCTCTGCCTGCTTTCTATTAGCTCTGTTGGCTTTTCCAGTTAACCCCTCCATATCAAATTTCTATGATTTCTATCAAAGCCCTACTGTCTAATTTCCGTCTACCTCACAGCTAAATTTTTCTTGGCTCTCTTGCATTTCCATTTAGATCTGCCATCTGGATTTATCATGCTGGAGTCTTACATTCATTCAGAACCACTACCCAGTCTCTGTTGGAAACTTCACGTAATTGCTATCAGGCCTACTACACCACTGCTGTTTTCTGTCACTGCCTGATTTTTGTGCACCATGCAATCAGTGTATTTTCTATCTACCCCATGACCCAATTTCTTCTCACATGGGCTGTTTCTGTCTGTCCCCCTGCCTGATTTCAGCCTGCTCCACACCCTGATTTCTGTCTGCTCTGCAGCCCAAGCCCTCCCACCCAGCCCTGTGGCTGCTGGTGCCCCACCTGAGACACCAGGAGCTGCAGATCGTGCTCAAAGCCTCGCAGGGCACGCTGCATAGAGCTGGCACTGGGTCTCGGCTCAGGTGGAGCAGTCAGGCGGGGCAGCCTCCTCCGTTTCTCCTCAATCTGTCCTTGAAGCTCCCGGGCATCACTGAAGAACTTATGCAGCTCCCGAGAGGCGGCCAGCAGCTGGGCCCGTGTGCCCATGAGTTCCAGCAGCTCAGCCCACGCCTCGTTCAGCCCGTCCTTCCACTCGGCCATAGTGGCCGCCGCTGTGTGGCCACACTCAATCAGCTCATCCACCATCTGGTTCACGGCTGCCAGCCGCTCCCGCCCTGCAGTGCCAGTCTCGTTGGCAAACTCTGAGAATTTCTCCTGCAACACCTGCCACCAGGATGGGACGGCACAGAAAGGTGGGCAAAAGCACTGCCTACACCAGCCCCCTCCAAGCTGCTACCTAGCAGCAAATAGGAGTCATAACAAAAATAAGCATCATACACTAAAAAACAATAGAGTATCTAACACTTAGTGAGCATTTACTATAGCAATAATAGAAACAATGAAAAAATACTATGATATAGTACTTGTAACTAACACTATGCTAGGCACTGTGTGCAACACCCAGGGTTCTAACTGCTTTAGGTTATATTGTTTGCCTCATAATAGAGCCAGGAAGTGAGTGTTATCATTATCCCTATTCTATGGATGGGGAAACGGTGGCTCAGGGAATTTTAGCCTATACAGTGGGCACTGGGATCACCTATTCCTAACGGTGCTCACCGAGACGTGCTCGAAGTCCTGGCCCAGCTCAGGCGAGCCGGCCACCACCTCCTTCTCGGCAATCCAGTGCTCCAGCTCATCCACCTGACGGCTGAGCTGATACAACCAGTACTGCTGCTCCAGGCCCACCCTGCGTTCCTCACCCAGCTCCTTGAGCGCCACGTACAGACGGTCCACCTGAGACTGCCGCCGGCTGATCTGCTCGCTGATGGGGACAGGAGGGCAGGGAGAGGCCACTGAGACTTATGGAGCTGCTCCTACCCCTCCCAAGCTGGGCCCTGTTTCCCCTGCATCTTTAGGCAATGCCATGCCGCCTCGGATTCCCTCTGGCAGGACTGTTTCCCCTCAAGTCAGCCCAGTACTGGGACCTCAGCACCCATGGGAAAACTGCTTCCATAGCACCAGCTCCGCCCAAGGCTCTGCCAGTTTCTTTCACTTGTTTTTGTTTTCCACCCAGTTTCTAGCTTTCATCCCTTGCTCCTCCCATCTAGTGATCTGAGTGTCCAGCCTCCAGCCCCACTCGGCCATAGGTCCTTGCTTTGTGCACCCTCTCAGATCCCAGCCCCGGGCTACGCTTCCCAGAGGCTCGGTTAGGGCGACACCACCCAGCCGTACTGGGAGGACTGACACTTTTCTGCCCTCTCAAACACCGCCCAGACACTGGGTAGGAAGAGGATCTTTGCCTGTCGTGGCTGTTATGTTCTCACGCAGTCCTAGACGCCACCTCTCTCTCTTCACCCTCTGAGGTCCCTCACAACACTCAAATCCCAGTGCTCTAGGCATCTTTATTCCGGTCCTGTCCGCTGGCCAAAGTCTAAGGACCCCTCCCGCCTCAACTTTCAATTCCCAGACAATCCCCCAGTTCCAAGGGCAAAGCTTGATCCCGCCGGATCACGCCCAACGGACTGGCCCCGCCCCCGCCTGGCCCCGCCCCGCCCCGCCGGCCCACCTGTCCGGGTGCCCCATCTCCAGCAGCGCCCGGCACTGGCGCGATAGCTGCGCGATGCTTTCCTCGTAGTTCTCCACGCCCTGCTCCAACTGCAGGTGCTTCTTGAGCAGCTGCAGGGTGCTCTGTTCATCCTGGGGGCACAGGGCGCCCGCGATGAGGCGGCAGCGGCCGGCCCCCGACTCCAGCGCCCGCAGGCCCCCCCGCACCCCCAGCCTGGGCGCACCTTGCCCTTGTCCTCACTCATCATGAGCAGCTCCTGCTCGCCCAGCCACGCCTCCACCTCAGCCACGTCGAAGTAGTACTGCTCCACTTGGAAGGCGGCGTCCAGCGACTGCTGCCGCCGCTCGGCCGCCTCCCGCAGTCCGGCCCAGGCGCTCTGCAGCTGCTCCAGGCCGCGGCGCACGGCCTCCGCCTCCGGGCTGCGCAGCGAGGCCAGCGCGCCCGCGCGCTCCAGCACCTCCTCCAGGCGCGGCCCATGCGCCTGGATCTCCCGCCGCAGGCCCTGGGGAGGGAGGGCCCGGAGGAGAGAGGAGTTCAGAGACCCCGCGGGCGCCCCTGCCACTGGCACGGCCCATGGAGCTCGTAACAAGCACCCTCGCTCATCCCGGGCCAGGTACTACGTAAGTAGTTCCCCCTTACTCACTCCTGTTACTCCTGTCCCCGTATCCTGTGGGAAAACAGGCACTGACAGAGGGACCTTGCCCACGAACAAAGAGCTAGCGAAGGGTGACAGGATTTGAACCCCGGAGGCTGACTCCAGTTATCTGGAGTTACCAGATAGGAGCCCTATTCTGAGAATAGGGCTACTTAGCAACTGGGGTATAATTGATAGGTACTTAGCTCCCCCACAGCTGTGGGTTCTGCATGGGTACATTCAACCCCAGACAGAACGTATTGGGAAGAAAATCATGTCCATCCTGAGCATGTTTAGCCTTTTTTTTTTCTTGTCATAGTCCCTAAACAATACAGAAGAACAACTATTTACATAGTATTTCCATTGGATTAGGTATTCTAAGTCCTCTAGAGATGGTTTAAAGTATACAGGAAAACGTGTGTAGATTGCATGTATACTACCCTGTTTTATATGCTGCTGATTATCTTCCGATTTGGTGTCTGCCGGGGTGGGAGGCCCTGAATCAGGGACCCTAAGAGATGGCAGTACAGTAAAGTATGCAAATCTTAGGTGTGCAGCCCCACACATTTTTTACATGCGCACACCCTTGTGGTCCCAGATCAAGATGCAAGAATGCTCCTGTGTCCCAGAAGGCGCCCTCAACCAGATATTTACTTTACTGAGAACCTTAGATGACTTGTTGCGTGCCTCATTTTCCTCAACTGGTATATGGAAGTTATACTCGGGAACACTTCTTGAGTGCCTGCTCTCTGGCAGCTGCCTTGCTAAGGAAGAGCTTTACATACTGTAGACGCAGCTATCCCTCAGTCCAACCCCTAGAGAAAGGCCACACGATCACTCTCACTTTACAGACCAGGAAACTGAGGCACACAGAGAGGGTAAGGAACTTGCTAAGAGCAGGTAGCTGATGGTGGCCTGCAAATACCTACCTTGTTGCCACGTGATAAATCTTAGCGTGGTTAGAAGTAGGCCTGGCTCAGCTAGGCATGTTGCCCTGCTTGTAATTCCAGCTACTCACGAGGCTGAGGCAGGAGGATTGGAAACTTGAACCATGCTCAAGGCTCTGTGTTCCATCTCCAGTATCCCTTAAAAAGTGGGGGGATGACAGTATCTACCTAATCAGTATAACCCCTGGAATGGTATTTAACAGGCCAGGCTAAGAGCCGTTGAAATTCCTGGCCATAATGCTTAGTTCAGGGCTGAGAATGTGACTCAAATCAAGTCACTGAGAGTCATCCCTGGGATACTGGTGAAATGTTTGAGAGGGAGACATTCTCTTAGGTTTTGCAGGTAGTACATAAACCTGAATCTGCCAGAGAATGAATCTAACACAGAAAAAAAAAATAGCCAAGAGATTCATGCTAATATCTAAAGAACCTGGATGTATCTGTACCTGCCCTCCAGTCTTTTCAATTACAAGAGCCAATGGATCCTTTGCGTGGCTTTAACTACATTAGCTGTTTTCTAGTACCTGTGTCCAAATGCGCCCCGACTCACCCCTGCCCTGGCTCCGCTCACCTGGTTCTTCTTGATGTGCTGTTGGACCGCCTGCAAACCGCTGCCCCGCTCTGTCTGCATGGCCAGCGGCAGCCGATCCTGAACCCATGCCTGGGAAGAAGCCAGGGCACCGGTCAAGGGGAGAAGGCACCCAAGGACCCCGCATGCCAGCTAACCTTCAGGGCCCTTGCGCCGCAGCAGGCAATGTCCTTCCTTACCTAACAGCCCAACTCCAGCCTCCTGTATGGACAGCTCTGTCTCCCTCTCTCTTTCTGGGGCAGGCTTACCTCTGGCCAATGTACTCTTCCTTCATGTTTCAGCTCGGACATTTCCTTCTTCCAGGAAGCCCTCCCTGCCTGAACATTCACCAGCTGCCCTCTCTGGACTGCTACAGCCCCTGAGACGCACCATGATGGGCCTAACCACCCTCGGCTGCCACTGTCTGGGGACAAGTCTGTCTTCCCCTTCAGACGCTGAGCCCTCTATGGCAGCAACAGGGTCTGCTTTGGTCACCTGTGGCTCCCCGCATCATCCGAGCACAGGGTGGGGCCCAGAAGGATTGAGACAGCAAATCAGTTATGAATGGATGAGCAAATCAGGAAGTGAGAGACTGAATGAGGAAATGAATAGATGAGAAAATGAGTGAATAAACAAGCAATAATAAATGACTAGGAAAGGAAAAAAGGATAACTGAGTGAATTTCAGATGCATGACTTCATGAATAAATCAATGAGTGGCTGAAAGTGAATGAGGTGGGTGTAAATGAGCCCATGCTCGTAATCCCAGCACTCTGGGAGACTGAGACGGAAGGATAGCAAATTTGAGTCCTGTCCGGACAATTCAGCAGTTTAAGGAGATTGTGTCTCAAAAAAAAGAAAAAGGCGGGGAGGGGGCGGACATGTAGCTCAGTGAGAAACCCTGGATTTAACCACCAATACTTCAGTAAGACAAAAAAGGAAGGGGCTGGGGATTTAGCTCAGTGGTTAGAGTGCCTGCCTAGCAAGCACAAGGCCCTCAGTTCGATCCCCAGCGCCCCAGAAAAAAAGAAAGAAAGGGAAGGGAATGGAAAGGAAGAAAGAAAGAAAAGAAAAAAAGGAGTAAATGAGTATGAAAGGGTGAAAGAAGAAGTGAAGGACTGAGAGAGACTGCATCAGCCCACTCCACCTCCGGCCCCGCCCGCCCTTCTGCTAGCTCCCCTCCTCATTATCATATCCCCGCCCCTCCAGCGCCTCACCAGCTCGTCGTCCAGGTCGTGCGCCACCTGATGCAACTCCTTGGAGGCCAGCAGCAGGCGGCGGCGCTCCTGCAGCGGCTCGAGCAGGCGCACCAGGCGCTCGCCCACCGCATTCTGCCGCTCGCCCACCAGCTCCTTGCTCGCAGGCTCCAGTGGCAGCGCCGCCGTCTGCGCCTGCAGTTCTCCCACCTCGCGGTACCACTCCTCCACTTGGGACTCCATCGACTGTGGGAACACGGGCAGGGTCAGCGGGCACCACCAGCCCTCCTGATCATGGTGTAGCTCTCCAGAGTGCCCTCATGCTGAGCACCAAACCACTCGCCTTGGACCACCGTCCCACTCTCCCCAGGCTCAGTCCCCTCCAGAAGCACCGCCCCCTCTCCCTCTGCTGGACCCCGCAGCATGCTAAGCTAGTCCAGGGGTGCACTTCCTTTCAATCAGATTTCAACCCAAATACTACATTCTCAAAGAGGCTAACCCAACTCCTGGTACTAAACTGGTCCCTTCATTCACTGATTCTCAGATCAACTCTTCGAGGTTAGTATCGTCCCTGTTTAATACACACAGCTTACCCACTTAACAAGACCCCTCTCAAAAACAATAAATTTTTCGGTGCTGGGGATCAAACTCAGGGCCTTGTGTAAGCACTCTAACCTCTGAGCTAAATCCTCACACCCCTCTCTCAAAATGAAAAAAAAAAAATACATACATGAAAGACCTAGGATACAGCTCAGTGTGAAGGCACTGGGTTCAATCTCCAGTGCTGAAAAATAAATAGATGAATAGCTGTAGTGATTTGGATGGTTGATGTGCCTGCTAAGGATAGACAGAAAGCACAAAAGCGGTCCTAAATACACAAGAGAATGAATATATTTCATAGATGCCACTTTAAATCCCCAAGGAAAAGATGGATTATTTAACGAATGGTCATGGCTCAACAGGCTAACTAATTTAGCTGGATCCCTTCCTTGCTCTTTATACTAAAAACAGTTCCAGATGGATTAAAGGCCTACGTGAAATAAGTAAATTCATGACACTAGAGGAAAACCTGGACAAATGCTTTGATGACCTTAGGACAGAGAAAACCTTTCCAAAAGCATAAAAACCATAAAGGGAAAGATTTATAAATTTGACCATATAAAACTACTTCTGCACTGACCAAAATGTATAGATATAGATGAATGTGATTAGAAGGGAAATGACAAATTGAAAAATTACGTGATAAGTATTATCACAAGGAACTAGTTTAACAGTCAGAGAATTCTCCTCTATCCAGCTTCCTTCATCTCTCCAGCATTTACCACCACTGAGTAAATGTCTTTGCTTTTAATTGCTTTCTTGTTTCTAGAATGGGAGCCCCAGGAGGGCAGGGGCTGTGTGGTGATCACTGTGGTATCCTGCATGCCTGACACACAATAGGCCTCCATTATAACGTGTTCAGTACATGACCTCGGCAAAGAAAAAGAATGTCCCAAAGAGAAATAGGCTGGCCAGGTGTAATGGTGAACACCTATAATCCCAGCGCTCAGGGAGGCTGAGCTGGGGGAGTTCAAGTTTGAACTCGGCTTGGGTGATTTAGTGACATAATGTGATGCTTTCTCAAAATTTAAAAAGGCTGGAAGACCAGGCGTGGCGGCATATGCCTGTGATCCCACACTCTGGAGGCTGAGACAGGAGGACTGCCATGAGTTGGAGACCAGCCGGGGCTACATAGCGAGATCCTGTCTCAAAAAAAATTTTTAATTAGTTAGATTAATATTTTAAAAAAGACTAGGGATGTGGCTCAGCATGAGAACCCTAGGCTCAATTCCCAGCACAGCGGTGGTGGTGGGGATTGGCATCAGATATGAACAGGCAACACACAGAATAAATAAGCATATAAAAAGATGTCTGATCTCCCTAATCAGCAGGGAAATGCAAATGCACATGTGATATCATTTTCTACCCATCAAACTGGCAAGTATGTAGAAGATGAATAATACCTAGTGTTGGCAAAATCCAGGGAGATGGGCACACCCAGCCTCTGAGGGAGGTGGTGTAAACTGGTCTAGGCGTTGTGGACGGCGATTTGGCAGGTCCTATCAAAATGCTAAACATGCATTTTGCCTGACCAACACTTGCACTTCCACCTCTAGGAATGTACCTAAGGAAGTTCTGCCACATACATACAAAGATGCTTGTCCAAAGATTTCATCAGGGCAGAATTTCAATGGGAAGAACTGGAAACAACCTCAATGTCCATCACAAGTGAAATGGTTAAACTCTGTGAGTACAGAGTAATAGCCAAAAGTTTCCATGAAGAGGAAGAAGCAATTGAGGCTCTCCATATGATACATATTTGTAGCAAATTTCACATGCATAAAAATTCCCTAGGGTAAACAAGAAATTAATAACAAATGGTACCTACTGGGGGAAGAGAACATAGTGAATACAGAATAGAGATGGAGTTTCACAAAGGATTTGTTATATAGTTTTTGATGTCCAAACCATGAAAATTTATTTATTCAAAATATTCTTTTTTTTTTTTTTTTGGTGGTGCCGGGGATTGAACTCAGGGCTTTGTGCTTGCAAGGCAAGCACTCTAATCACTGAGCTAAATCCTCAGCCCCAAAATTTATTTATTCAAAAATTTAAACATGAAAAATAAATAAAAGAAAAACACTCAAAATCCATATGGGCATACTTGTAAAGGCACAGAAAAATCTAGAAGGATGCATACCAAATAATTATTGAGGTTCTTTTGGGGTATGGCATTGGGAGGTGGGTTGAAGGGAAACTATGTTTTACTGAAGACTTCCAGGTTAGTAAGATATTTAAGAAAAAGAATATATTTATATATTACTTGTGTGGTTCTAAACAGATGAAGGAAAGTTACAGAAGAAAACAAAATACTAAATTAAGTGGTAACAGATTATAGCAAATGACTGCAAAGCAAAACTCACTCAAGAACCAAGTCAAAACTTTTGTTCCACAGTTGTGTAGTGCGGGGTTGTTGGTTTTGCTTGTCCAATATCCACTCCCTCCTCCAAGCACCTCAGATCCCACTCTCAGGTCCTGAGGAACCAGGGGAACAGAGCTCCAACTCGACCCACACCTGGCCAATCAGAACACTAAACTCGTCCAACCATGTGCAGGGTCAGAGATGGTCATATCACCTAAGCTGGACCAATGAAAACTCTCCCAGCTTCCTGAGGGACTGCAGAAATTCATCTAGGAATTTGTCTAGGAATGGTCCTGTGATTTAAGTCCAGCCAATGAGACCACTGAATTGCCTTCATGGACATGTGACCTAAAATGAGCCAGTGAAAACTCTTCTCACTTCTGGGAAAGTGTGTAGCCAGCCAAGCTGTTCTCTGTTTTGTGGGTCCCTAAGCTGGGAGGATGTATGCCTCCTGGGTACTGGGGGCCGTCCTGCAACCCGAAGAGAAAGACTCCCCAACAATGAGACCAACACAGAGGAACCCAGGGCCTAGGAATGGAGCGAGTGCTGAGGACTTTCCTACTTCCACCAAAAAATCAAAACGAAACCAAAAAAAAACCCTATACATATATATTTCAAACAATTCCAGTATTTTTTTTCTACCAACATGGACAAAGGTGCTCAGCCTCCTTCATCATTAAGAAAAATGCAAATGAAAAGAATCATAAAGCTGGGCATGGTGCCACACACCTGTAATCCCAGCACTCTGGGAGGCTGAGGCAGGCAATCACTAAGTTTAAGGCCAGACTGAACTGCACAGTGAGACCCTGTCTCAAAAAACAAAAAACAAGGGGCTGGGGATTTAGCTCAGTGGTTAGAGTGCTTGCCTAGCAAGCACAATCCCTGAGTTCAATCCCCAGCACCAAAAAACAAACAAATGAACCAAAAAAAAAAAACACCCAAAAAACCCACCAAAAAACAAACAAAATAATAATAAAATAAAAAATAAAAAAAATAAATGAGTTGGGGATGTAGCTTAGTGTGAAGACTAGGTTCAACCCCCAGTGCTGGGAAAAAAATCACAAGCCAGCATCTTGGACCTCTTAGATTGGCAGAGATGAAAAAGCTTGTACCTAACATGGTAAGTGCGTCAGGATGGTGGATCCAGGGAGAGACAGCAGCTCTCACCTGACAGGTGTGGTCACTGTTGTCTTTGGTTTTGTTTTGTTTGTTTTGTTTTTTGGTGCTGGGGATTGAACTCAGGGCTTTGTGCTTGCTTAGGAAAATACCAGGCAATATATACCAAAACAACTTTTTGTGTGGTGTTGGAGATGTAACCTCAGCAGGCCCTTGCACATAGTAGGCTGAGGTACACTTTCAGCCATATAAAAATTTTAATGAGCTGGTAATGGTGGCACTTGCCTGGAATCCCAGTACTCAGGAGGCTGAGACAGGGAGATTTCGAATTTGAGTTCACTCATCTGGGTTACAGAGAGAGGCCCTGTCTGAAAAACAAATGAACAACAAAAAAAAGCCATATGGACAGAGATGGCTGCTGCAGGACTATTTACACCAACAGAAGACTGGAAACAGCCAGTGGGCTCTCTGATGGCATGCTGTTAAAGACAGATTGCTGGGCTGGGGTGTAGCTCAATGATAGAGTGCTTCTGGAGTATGCAGAAGGTTCTGGGTTCGGTCCCAAGGAAGCGGGGTCGGGGGGCACATGGAGAGAAAGGACACTGAGACATTGATTGTCAAATCACCCTGTGGAATACTATGCAACCATTTAAAAGATCAGACTATATCCATATTTTGTGACCAGGAAAAACAGTCAGGATGTTGGTGAAGTGAAAATGGCAAGTTACAGCATGGTTTGCATGCCACACACGTGTGTGCATGTGCACAGAATATCTCCAGAAGTTTAGAGAAGTGTCGAGAGTAGTTACAGCCCTGGGGATCAGGTCTGTGTGGAGCGAGGTGGACGCTTTGCTTTTCACAGAGCGCCCTTCTGTGTGAACTCACCATAACGACGACAATGTGCAACACAGCCAGGTGTCCTCTCCACGTCGGCACTACTCAGAGCACCGTTGGGGTTAACTCACACTCTCCTCACAGCAGCACAGGAGGGCGGGGAAGGTGGCTGTTCGTTTCATTCCTGGCTGGGCCCTGGCACCTGGCACAGTGCCTGGCAGAATAGGCACTCTCTGAATGTGTGTGGACTTCGGTTGTTAGATTAGTTGCCATGTTATTCTCTTAGATGGAAAGTATTAAAGATTGAAAATTAAAATTAGCTAGACGTGGAAGTGCCTGCCTGTATCCCAACTACTCGGGAGGCTCAGGGAGGGGAATTGCAAGTTTGAGGCTAGTATGGGCAATTTAGTGAGACCCTCTCTTAAAAAAATAAAAAGGGCTACTGACGTAACTCAGTGCTCCTCAGGTTCACTTTCCAGTATTAGGGAGAAAAACGCTACCTTTAAACATTAAAATCATATGCTGGATGTGGTGGCACATACCTATAATCCCAGCACTCAGGACGCTGAGGCAGGAGGATCGCCACAAGTTCAAGGCCAGCCTGGGCTACATAGTGAGTTCGGGTTTGGCCTGAACTGCATAGTGAGATCTGTCTCAAAAATTAAATCAAATCAAATTAGAGGAGTAGACTAGAGATGTAGCTCAGTGACAGAGAGTTTGCCTAGCACACACAAGGCCCCGGGTTCAAGCCCCAGTACTGACAAAAAATAATTGAATAAAATAAAACCAGAGGAGCCACAAAGTACTGATGCATCCTACTGTATGAATGACCCTTGAAAACATGAAGGGGAAGAAGGATCACACAGTGTGTAGTTCCATTTCTATGAAGTGTCTAGAACAGGCAAATCCTTAGAGACAGAGTAGACGAGTGGGACAAAAGGGGAGAGTGGAAGATGGATGCGGAGTATCTTTTGCGAATGAGGAGAATGTTCTAGTATTAGTAGTGAATATTCTATAGATCACTGAATTGTATGCATTAGAAACATGCACTTTATGGTAATAATTTTTAAGGCCATCAAAGATTTTTAAAAACAACAGAAAAGCCTGCCTGAGAAATAGCCCCAGGTGCTAGTCACACCGCAGCTGCATGAAGCAGGCCCTGACCCCCGGATCAGCTTCATCCCTACCCGGACCCACCCTGCTGCCTTCCAGGTGAGGAAACCAAGGCTCAGAGGAGAGTGGTCACTGACTGGCCTGGACTAAAACTGCCAGAGCCAGAATTTGAACCCAACCTCTCTGCCACTCTGCTACTCTACAATTGGACAGCGTGCTCAGAAAGGTGGAGTCCCAGGCCCTGCATCACATGATGGTGGAAGGGGGATTCAAACCTTGGATGGCACAGCTCCAGAATCTGGGCTCTTGCCCTAGCCATGCTGAACAGAATGTGGAAATGTGGGACAGAGAAGGAAAAGGGGCAGACGGGGTTTCTGAGGGGCAGAGAGGGCTACAGCCCAGCAGCTGCAAAGCCTCCAGTGTGTCTTCCTGCTTGGCCCTCTCAGATGGCAGGAGGCCAGACCCACCCCTCTGAGCGGGAGCCCGCGGCTGAGCCAGGCCAGCTGGCCCAGCTGATGAGGGCTGGGAGTGGGAGCTTGGGACTCACCATCTGGTCGCTGAACCAGTAAGGACAGTTGGGCAGGAGGCCCTGAGAGAGGACGCTGGGTCACACGGAGCTGGCAGGTGGGGTCCCTGCTGCAGTGGCTAAGGAGGGGGATAATGGGGAGGATGCAAGATCAACAGAAGGAATAAGAGATCAAGAGAGGGTGGCAGCAATGGAGAATTCAAATGAGAAGAGAGAAGAAAGAGCGGAGGAGGGGGCAGAGAGACAAAGATGGGTGGGGGAGCAGACAGGGCCCTCCCTCCTGCAGACACCCACTGCACAGGCTTTGAGGCAGCCCCAGGGGACAGCAGGGCTTTGGGAGGCTGCTCCCCTTCCCAGCGCAGCTCCAGAGGCCCAGCTGGGCTCCATCTGTGGACTAGGGCCAACAGGGTCACTCCCTGCCTTGGGCTCCCTCTGCTGGGGAGAGGGCCTCAGGCACCAGCCAAGGCTTAAACCGTAAGCCTCGATCCCCCATGAGCCTCGTTGCTACTTGGATCCACCCTGCTGCCTCCCAGCTTCCTGGGATGGGGAGTCCTGCGCTGGGGCTGCCTCTGGTACACATTGCTGCGACTGCAGGCCAGTCCTTTGTCCCATCAGAACTTCAGCTTCTCTGGACAATGAGGATGGACCTCAGCTCACAGTCGGCTAGGCCTGGTTGGGACTTGTGGCCCACACCGAGCTCAGGGAGAAAAGAGCAGAGCGTGCACTATGGCTGAGGCCAGAGGCCCCAAATCCTCTCTCTGAAAACTAAATGGCCAAAAAGAGGGACAAGGAGGCCCATGCCTCCCAGTTACTCCCCAAAATTTGCAAACACACAGGCCACCCTGAGATGTCATTTCCCACCCATCAGACTGGAGAAAATCTAGAGTCTGACGATAGCCAGCGTTGTCTGGAACGGAGGAAACAGGAGCTCCTTCAGTACGGGAAGACGGCATCAGTCAGCATAAGGACTCGGGTTCGCAATTGCAACAGCAGGCTTGGGAGCTGCAGCCCATCCCCGCGTTTAACGCCAGATTCCTACTCCATATGCCACCCCTCAAAATACATTTTTACAGAGCAACATGGAGACGGGGAAATGCCCCAAATGCAACATGAACAGAAACAATGGAAGTAACTGTGCATCCCATAAATAACCAGAGCGAAGATGGGGAGATGCCAAAGCACAGTCACTTCCCGACACAGTATGGCAATGCCATGCTCTCGCCATATAATATTGAGAATTTCTCAACAAACTCCAGATCTTGGATATCCCTGTGAAACTATGTATCATGCATTTTCACCTTCAGAGCATCCATAGGAGATCACTACTCTGAGTATGCCCATCAGAGAAAACTGAGGCACAGGTGACATCCCCAGGCCACCCAGGTGGTAAGTCATACTCCAGCTTGACCCCAGCCAGCCTGACTCCTCCATCCACACCCCTGACCACGACGCTGCACACCCTCCACCATCCTGCTGTCCCCTAGTGGCTCAGCACTGGGGTCTTTGCTACTGCACGGAGGAGGCAGCTGAGGCCCAGAGCCTCAGCGAGGCACAACCACTTACCCAGCCTCACATATACAGATCGGCAGAGCCATGATTCAAATCCAGACCTGCCTGAGCCCTGAATCAGTAATTGGGGCAAAATAAGTAAGAATCTTAGTGAAGATGGCTGTTGTGCAGGTGTTGCCTGACCCTCCTGACCCATATCCAAGCTTCTCCCCATGCTCTGTGCCCTGGAAGTGGGGAGGGGCTCCCTGTTTGGGCCACATCAATTGCTTCCTCCCTCTGGCTCCCAGGTGAGTTGGGCTCTTCACACAAGTTGCAGGGCCCCATGCAAACTGAAAATGCAGTGTCCTTTGTATAAATAGTATTATGAATTTTCATACAGTGGCAATTTTCAGACAGTTTAATGTTTCAGAGGCATTAAACCAAGTGCAGGGCCCTGTGCGTGGTCAAATGCCCATGAAGCTGGCACTGGCCGGACTCAGAGAAGCCCAGCAGGAGAAAGGACAGAGAGACCAGAGTGAGGCTGGGTATTATTTCCGGCTCTTCCTGCAGTGGCACCACAGGCTGGCTCGGAGGGTCTGAGCTCCTGTCTGGCTGGGGGAGGGAAAAGCTCTCGCTCCGGCCCCAGTGTGTCCAGAGTGCTGCACTCCCTGTGGCTTCCCCCTGTCCAATTCATGGCTTTGTCCAGGGACTCTGCAAGTCCTGCCCGACTGAGCTCACTTGTCTCCAGTGGGGACCCTAACAGTCCCAGATCTCCATTCTTTGAGAGTTTACCATGCCCTGGGCACTGTGTTAAGTGGGTCCTTTCTGTGTACAACTCCCCAGCCCTGGGAGGCCCACACATACAGAGTGTACTTCAGAGGGCAGACGGAGGGGCTCCGGGAGGGCTTGAGCGTGAGTCCCAGCGGGGATCTAAACCCAAACCCATCTGCTTCCACCACCCATGCTCTTTCCCTCAGTCCCTGGCTGCTTTTACTCATTGCTCCCTCCTCTGCTCGACCTTATAGGCCACTGACCACCCTCTCCTCTGCTGATATTCCAGGGGATCCCTCAGAGCAGACTTGGGGCCGAGTCACTCATGTGTGGCCACCGTCCAGCTGATGGGTCTGGACCTCAGTGTGATCAACTTCTCAATGGCCAGTAGGAAAGTCACACAGTTCTCCATTATGGTCTAAGTGGCCGGGGTGGCTACACGGAGCTGTGTGACCTGGGGTGAGCCAGAGATGCTCTCTGTGCTGTAGTTTTTTGCGGGGTACATAAGGAGGACAGCATCCCCTCACAGGGATACTGGGAGAAGGGCTTCATGGGGCCTGGCACATAACATACATCAGCGGTTCTCAAAGTATGGCCTGGAGAGCCCTGCGGATCCCTGAGATCTTTTCAAGGCCTCTGTTAAGTTACTATAAACTATTTTTATTTGACTACCAAGGTGCTATTTGCCTTTATCACTCTCATTCTCTCCCAAGTATACCGCAGGGGTCTTACAGAGACCAGACCGTCCGTGTGACCCCAACACGCTGGCTGCAGAGGCAGATGTGAGAAGCCAGCTCTTTCCTACTCCAGATGGAAACGGTGTTGCAAAAATGAAACTGCCAATCCTCTCACTGTATTTTAAAAAGAAATATAGTTCTTGTTCCTAAGAGAGGAGATGTGAGTTAAGATGTGGCAGATTTAAGATGGTTAGTTTCCATTCCTCATATGGCAAATATCAGTATGTCTGATCCACACAACAAAAGCTCTTTGAAGATCTAATAACTCATGTCAGGGGAGATAAAGACATGTCACACCCTCACTGGCCACCATATTCAGCTCTGGTTTTTCTTTGTTCCCTTGCCCATCTCCCCCACCAGCGTGGGAGCCCCACGAAAGTCGTGATTTCTCACCCATTTGCCTACTGCTGTATCTCAACACCATTTTAGGTGCCTGATAAGTATTTGATGCATTGATGAATGAAAATACATACGAATCAGTATCGTTTGCTGTTATTATTAGTCTGCTTTCTTTCCTACACATTTTGCCAGGTGCCTTATAAGCAAACTATGTGGGCAAAGCACCGAAAAGGAGGTGCACAGAGTCCGGGGACCTGGATTTGAATCCAGACTCTGCCTCTTGCTCCCCTGGGACAGGGAGCTTTCCTCCCTGAGCCAAGCCGGAAGTGGGGACACTGCAGGCCTGTGCCTGTGCTCCAGGAGCCTGATTTGTAAGGGAGATACTGGTTGTGCATTTCGGTCAGGCCAAACGCCTCTCTTTCTGTGCCTCAGTTTCCCCCTGGATAAAATGGGCCTAACCGTAGTACCAATCTAGATGGCCGGGAGGGGCCAGTGAACACTCACCCCAGATCAGCAGAGGAAGAGCTCGACGAATGTCACTATAACTCTGTGCAAAGCCACTCCCCTACCTCTGGGCCTTTGTTTCTCCAGACAGGACACAGGGGCCAGGGTCCTGAGAAAGCTTCGCCATGCTGGTTATTTACCGACTGCCTCTTGGCCATCAGTCTCTACTCTTTCCTTGGTGCCCCATGTCCTCAGGGTAGTGGCTGCTTCCAATGGTTACTTCAAGCCGGATTACTTCAGTACCCTTTCTGCTCTTCCAGCCCCTTCCCTACCCTTGAAATAAATCCCTGCATTAAATCCCCTCAGTTTGAAATCCCTGCGATGGGAACTGCCCCTGACCTGGCCCTTGGTGGTGGAGGAATCCCCCACTGGGCCAACAAGGCCATACCTGCAGCTTCTTGAGCTGGCTGTTGACGGTGGCCAGGTCCCCACCAGGGTCCACGTCCTGCAGCTGGCTTTCCATGTGAAGAAGCTTTTTGTCCAGCTCAGCAAAGCTCTGCACCAGCTGGTCGGCCTTGCTGGCCTCGAAGAGCTGCCGTGCCTTGGCCTGGGTTGTGCTCTCCAGCTCCGCCCAGCACTGCCGGATCTCACCCAGTTTCTTCCGCACAGAGGCCGCCAGCTCCGGCTTCTCCTGCATCAGTTGCTGGCCCTCCTGCTCCAGGCAGGTAGATGGCAGGAGACAAGGAAGAGGGGGGAGGTGGTGGAAGGGACAGAGAAATGTGGGGGGTGACAGGAGGGGATAAGAGGAGAGAGACAGAGGTAGGGAGTTGGAGACAGACAAGTGGATGTAAAGACAGGCCCAGAGATGGAAGGAACCAAGGAAGAGAGATAAGAAAAAGATAGACAGATGATATGGGAAAGAAAACAGAGAGACACAGACACATGGGAAGGGGACATGGAGAGACACAAGGACATGGAGTGATGGATACAGGACACGCACATACAGGCAGGACCGTGGGGAGAGGGCCATGAGAAAGAAAAGAGAAAGACAGAAATGGAAGAAAGACAGGGAAATTTTGAGAAGCAGAGAGACAATGAATTTTCTTTAAACTCACAGTCAAGAAGACTAGCTTTGCTATGTGCCCCTATGTATAGGGTACTACCGACTATTTAAGGATATAAGGCCAACTTGGGTGTATCCATCTGGGTTAGAAACATGGGGGTACCCAGGCCTATAGGGTACCCAGCCAGAGTAGGGAGATATTTTAGGATTTAAGCCTGTCTGGTCCCCTCTGAAACTGAGATGGAGATCTTTGGGGACCCAGAATTACTTATATTGCATATTAATAACAAAAGCCAGAAGGAAGAAAAAAAGCCAGGTGCAGTGGCACATGCCAGTAATCCCAGCTACTCAGGAAGAGAGGCAACAGGATCACAAGTTCAAGGCCAACCTGAGCAACTTAGTGAGACCCTGTCTCAAAATAAAATAAAATAAAATAAAATAAAATAAAATAAAATAAAATAAAGGGCTGGAGGTGTTGCTCAGTGGTGGAGCACTTCCCTAGTATGTGCAAGGTCCTGGGTTCAATCTCGAGTACCACAAAAACAACAATACCAGGGCTGGGGATTTAGCTCAGTGGTTAGAGTGCTTGCCTTGCAAGCACGAGGCCCTGAGTTTGATTCCCAGCACCAAAAGAAAAAAAATAAATAAATAAAATAAAAAAAACAATACCATAGTAATTACAGTTTGTAGGTACCTGACTTTGCGTTATATACTTTAGCAAACAAAAGCCAAATAAGCTACATTTATTATTTCCTTAATTTTACTCCAAAGAGTAAACTGAGGCTCAAAAAGGTCCCACAGCTGGTTATAGCCATTAGAACCAAAGGCTGCAAAAATTCAAAGTTCACTTTAAAGTTCCCAGGGCTGCCCTAGCATGTCTTCCTGAGCCACCATCTTACATGCACCAAACATGTGGAAGGAAGCCTGGCAGAGGTTATAGGTAAAGGTGAAGTAGTGTCAGGCACAGCGGCACATTCTATAATCTCAGCTACTTGGGAGACTGAGGCAGATGGATCGAAAGTTTGGGCCAGCCAAGGCAAATTAGCAAGATCTTATCTTAAAGCTGGGGATTTAGCTCAGTTGTTAGAGTGCTTACCTGGCAAGCACAAGGCCCTGAGTTCAATCCCCAGCACCAAAAAAAAAAAAAAAAAAAAAAAAAGATCTTATCTTAAAAATAAAAAGGATTGAGGATGCAGCTCATCATTTACTGGGTTCAATCCCCAGTACAAGGAAAAGAAAAAGAAAGAGAAAGAAAAAAGGAGAAAAAAAGTAGAAGCAAAATGTTAACAAACAGGAGGATATGGGCACCATTTAGAAGAAATTTTGGCCATTTTACAGAGGGGCAAACTTGAAGCTTGAAGAGGTTACATGAACCACTTCAGATCCCACTGCTAGCAGCAAACACAGAGCTGATTTGAACTAGTTCAAGGCCAGCGGGATGGCAGCGGAGGATGCTGGCAGTGAGGCCTCCAGCACCTGGCATGGGAAGAGGGGCCATCCATATCCTCACCCTCTCGATCTTCTCCAGCCACTCCTTATTTTGAGCCAGCTCAGCCATGAATGCCTGGTGCCGGAGCCATCTCTTGTGCAGCTTGTGGCTGTCTTCTCGGGTGCCATCCCTCGCCATCAGCATCTTCTCATGGATCCAGCCATCCAGCTGTGCAGGGAAGGGCAGCAGGTTCATCCAGTCCCCCACCCTTGCACAGCCCCCATCCCCTCCAAGAACTCCCAGGTTCAGGGCCTGGGCTGCTGGCGTCATGGGGTGGGGGAAGGAGGGGACGGAAAGACTTGCAACAGAGACCCTTAGAGTGGGTGGGGGCGGAGGGCTCTGTCTCCTCCTGGGTAGAAGATGAACAGAAGGGTCTTCAAATAACAAACCCTTTGGCTCTTCTGTCCTGTGTGCAGTCCTCCTCCCTAACTTTCTACAAGCCCACCCCCCCAGGTAGGCCTCCTGGACCAATCATTCTCCTCCCACTGGGGGGTTGAATCAACCCCTCAAACAACCTCTCCAACCTAAATAGCTAAATTCCACTTCGGTCCCAGCCATACCCATAGCAACACTCAGACCTTCCATCCGGTCTTAGCCAACCCTAGTAAGGGCCAATTCAACATCTTCAACCCATTCTCAAGGGGTCGAAACTCTTATCTGTCTCAGTGCCCGCAACACGGCCCAAAACAACCTTTCAACTGCAGCCAAGTTGAGGTCCCTGCAAACCGGGCCTCCAATCTGGAGTAGACCTGTGCCCTAAAACTGAGATCCAGTGTCTCTAGTGAGCCCACAGGGATCCCAAGACCCTAGTCCCCCAAACCATGACCCGCTCAAGCCCCCAGCCAAACTCAATTCCCCAAATGTGAGCAACAAGGCTGCCTTCTGGATCTCTGAACCAGCCTTCCCCAAAATCCAGTCTTAGGCTCCCGCGTGTGGAACAGATCAAACTTCCCAAGTCAGTCCTCCAAAACTACAGCCAATCCTACTCCCTCTCCCACCAACAAAACAAGTAACTAGAAATGCAAACAACAAGAGCAGGCCCTTCTCACTAGCCCCACAAGACCGACCACAGGCTGCTTTCTGACACCTCCCCCCCCCCGAAGAAAAACAAGTCTCCAAGCCAGAAGCCCTCCATTCAAGACCAAACCCAGCACCTGGGACAGTTTGCCCCTCCCCATGCTCCTCCTCCCTCCAGTCACAAGATCCTCCTCTTGGAAAGAAAAAAAAAAAAAAAAAACACCACAGACTACAGCTCAGCGGTCCTGGGAGGCAAATGCAGTCATAGCCAAGGACAAATCCCAAGCTGGCCAGACCCCACCCCGTGTCCCCTGAGCTTGTGTTCCCCGGGGGTTCAAACGGCTTCGCACTCCCTCATGCACACACACACAGGAGCCAAGTCAAGGGTTGAATCCCCCAACTCGGTCCACAGGTTCCAACACGCAGGAAAGAGACCATTGGCAACCACAGCCCACAGTGAAGGCAGATCCCCTAAGGAGACGGTACCCCATCCTCAAGGTAAAACCCCCCAAAAGCGATTGCCCCCTCTCATCATAAGGGCAAAGCCAGACTCCTAGCAACCAAGGAAAAGCCCCCCTCCAAGTCAGAGCCCTCAGATCTAGAGCAAATCCAAACCTTCATCGCCTAAACGGGGACCCTCAAAAGTGATTCACTCCATCATCCGAGGCTGACAGACCCCGCAAGAACCAAAGACGTAAGGACCCAAAGGGTTGAGGATCCCTCAACCGCAGGGCAAACCTCGGATGCCTTTATCACCCAGAGATGAGCTCTCTAGAGAGGCTGCGACCCCTTTACTGCCACGGCAAACCCAGACTACCCTAGCAGTCGCCGCGAAGTCCCCCTTCCGCTTCCCTCCCCTGGGGCCCGGCCCCCGGGCCCGCCCGCACCAGCACCGCGGACAGCTCCCGGCCTCGTCGCCCCTCCCCCAGGGCGGGGGTCCCGACGCCCGCCCCCGCCCCCGCACCGCCCCCGCCCCTCCCTCCCGCGGCCCCGGCCGCGAGCACGCGCCCAAGCCCCCTCCCCCGCCCGTCTCGTCCAGGGCGCGCGCCAGCCCCCTCCCCTGGACGCCCTGGAGACCTGGAGCTGCGGCGGCGTTGGCGGGGCGTCCCTGCGGCGGGCGGGCAAGCACTCGCCCCTCCACTGCGACGGCAGCGGCAGCGGCGGCGACGGCTGAGGCTCCGGCGGGCGCGCGCCCCCCTCCCTCGCCCCCGCGCCGCGGCAGCGCGCCCGCCCGCGCGCGCCCCCTGCCTGCCTCCGCGCCCGCCTCCTTGCGGGGCCCCAGTTGATGGAGGCGGAATCGCCACCTTCCCTGGGCTTCGGGTGGGGGCAGTTCTGCGCCATCTCAGATCATCTCTGTCGGTCCAGGGCAATCTCACGGGGGAAGGGGCTCCTGGACCAAATCTAAGGGCGAGAGGGGACCCCGAGTCCCGTGCAACCTCAGCCACGTGAGGGTGGGGACTCTGGCAAAAGGGAGCCCGAGGGGCCTCCTGAACCGTCTCTGATGGAAGAGGCTGGGATTCCTGACTGCCATGTTGGGGCTGGGAGACCTGGAACGTCTCCTACAATACTTCAGTCTAGAACAATTTCCAATGCGAGAGAGAGAAGCATGGGGGTCCTGGGCCCATCTCTAATGGGAGAGGGGCACGGAGACCCTTGTCTGTTTCACATGTGTGGCCAGCATGGAGAGGATCAGACCATGTATCGCTGGGGTGGGAGGGGGGCAGGAACTTGCTTTCTGAATCATCTTTGGTTGAAGGAAACAGGTAGTGTGTCACGATGAGCACAGGGAATAATCCTGGATCACACAAATGGAAGAGCTTGGGGCCAGACCTCTGTTTGGGGCTTAGGAAGCTGTTTACTGGGTCATCTCTAAGAGGGTTGGAGTCCAGACCAGTTTCATTGGATCGTCGGGGAAGGAGGAGGAGGCAGCTCTCTCCTGGACACCTCTAATGAAAAAGGGAACCTGGACCATCTCTGATTTGGAACGTTCCCTGCGTCTTCTACAGATCATCCCTACGAAGGGACTTGATTCCTAGACACCTTTAAAGGGATAAAGGGTTTGTTCAGGGCCATTTGTGGCCAGAGAAGTGCCCTGGACCGCTGGTCCACTCTAAACCCCTCAACGCCTCACCCCGACTCTGTTCCCCCTCCACCTGGAGCAGAGCCCGTCTCACGGATCTCTAGAGAGAAAGGTGAGATCAGCGCTCGTCCCCGCGGGACCCGGAGGCGCGGACGCGCGCCGTTGCCAGGGGCACCCGGAGCCCCATCCTCCTTCCCCGGAGCCGCGTGGGCGGACAAGAACCTGCAGAGCATGCGCACTGGGACCCGGCTCTGCGCCTCCTGGCGGTGCAGGGTGAGCACTGATCCGAGACCCACTTAGACGGGGCGGGTCTTTCCCTCCCTAGGAAAGCTGGAGTTCCTACCTCGTGGCAGTCTCGGAGGAAGTGCTGCAGCCCGAGCTGGTCATGTAGTTTCTGCATCCACTGATGGGCCCGAAGCTGGTTTTCTTGGCTCCTGGGGATGGGGAGAGAAGGGCTGGGGAGAGGCCCAGGACGGGGGAGGCCCTGGCAGCAGGGCTGTGAGGGCATCGGGTTGGTGGGGGCAGGGAAGGGAGGAGGAGAGACCAAGGTGGGAATGTGGGGAGAGGCGAAGAAACAGAGTGGGACAGAGTCAAGGATGGGGTTTGAGAGAGGCAGAGAGAGACACAGAGAAAAAGATGCAGAAGGAGAGACATCTGGAGATACAGACACCTAGACAGACAGAGTAAGTAGAAAGACAAAACAAAAACCAATGAGGGAGATAAACCACACACACACACACAAAGAGTACTACAGACAAAAAGGATAGAGACCTCCACAGAGAATGAGTGAGACCCAAAGAGACAAAGAGACTCAGAGAAGGAGAGTACTAGGGAAAGACAAGGAAAGAAACTGAGCAGGGGTGACAGAGACAGAAAGAGGAACAGAGAGCCTTGTTAGAGGCAGTGAGGAAGGGAGGGAACTAGACAGAAGGAGTCAAAGCTGGGAGAGCCCCGAGAGGGACAGACAAGCAAGAAGACAGCAAGACGCCACCAGTCAAAGACACAGCCTGATAGAGACACCCAAGTTGGAGGGAGAGAAGAGAGCAGGGAATAGGGAGAGACAGCACCGGAAACACAGGGAAGCCGGGTGCGGGGGTCAGGCCCTGGCCTGGGTGAACTGGGGTGCTGCACCAGGCCCCATCACCCCAACCCCAGGCAGCCTGGCCTCCTGCCTGCAGTGCTGGGCCCAGTACCCAAAAGGCCCCAGGTGGGGGTCATCCCCCATCAGCTCTGGTGCACTCTTGTCCTGTCAGCCCCAGGGAAAGGAAAGAGACAGAGGAGCAAGAATCAAGATTGAGACTGTTCTCCCCAGGTCCCTCTCAGAGTCCTGATCTTCCAGGCCCCCCCACACACACACACGCGTGCACACACACCACCCCAGCCTTTCCCCAACACTTCTCCCACTCCTCCCCCTCACTCTGCCATGACCCTGCTGGCTTCCTTGCAGTACCCTGAACAAGCGACTCCCCCCTCAGCGCCTTGGTACCGGCTGTCCTCTGCCTGGGATGGTCTTTACCCAAGACCTAGTTAAATGTCTCCATTTTTATCCCCTTTAACACTTTCTGACTTTCTTTCCTTCTTCAGTTTTCTACTTGGCGCTCTGCACTACCCAACACGCTGTGTCTGTTCTTTATTTATCTTGTCCATGTCCCGCATTGGATGTCACTTGCATGAGGGCAAGGATTTTTGCTGGTCTTGTTCACAGTGCCACTCAGGCCTAAAAAAGGGCCTGGAATATAGTAGGTGCTCAGTATGTTTTTCGTTAAATGAATGAATGAATGAATGAAAGCAAGAGAGACCCAGAAGCAGAGACAGAGAGGTGAGGGAAAGAGAATTAAAGTGAGAAAGACCAAGAGAAAGAGGCAGAAGAAAAAACAGTGATGAAATAGAGGGAGAGGAAAACACAGAGGGGAGAAAGCAGGAAACAAAACTGAAGATAGACACACAAAAGGGAGCAAAGAGACACAGAGTGGGAGCCACTTCCAGAGAGATCCAGAGGCAGTAGAAAGATGCACAGGAAAGGCCCTAGAGGACTAAGTGGAGGCCAGCTGCCTCCTGCCCGGGCTCAGCTCAGGGCCAGGACAGAGGAAATGCCTCCGAGCCTAAGCTGCCTTCGGAGCTCCAGGCCTCCGCCAGCCAGTCCTCGGGAAGAGGAATGACCCTCTCCTCTACAAAGCAGAGACAGCAAGAGGGCTCACAGCCCCGCTGTCCCATGTCCTGGCCGGGCCCCTGATCCAGTTGGTTCCCCTCTCTGAGCCTCATGGGCAAAATGTAGCTAAGAGCCCTTTGCACACCAGGCTAGGCCAGCTTCCGGACAAGCTGAGGCACCAAAACTGCGACTTGCCCTGAGTCTCACAGGCTCCGGGTGGGCCCCGGGAGCAGAACCTGGCCCTGTCTGACTCCAGGGGCCCAGCCCCCAGCTCTGCATGGTTCTGTCCTCCTTCCTAGCCTTCACAGGGAGGGAAATGTGTCCCCAAACAAAGAAATGGCTGGGACCTGAAGAAAGATAAAGGATGGATCTGTCTCAGCCTCTGCCATGTCCCCATCTCACCCAGCCCCAAAATGGGGCAGACACCCACTCTGGATCCCCACAGCCCCCTGCACTTACCTATCCTAGACATGCCCCTCTGCCCATGCCTCCCTCACCCCAGCACTGCCCCACAGAGGACCTGAAACAGCCCTGCTCAAAGTCTCTTCAAGCAACTGAACATCAAGTGAGTAAACAGTAAGATAAAAGGAATGATTAATGAATGACTGGAAAGGAATGAATGAGTGAGTCATGAAATGACATTCCCCCGGGCCCTCTGCACAGCCTGGCGGATGCAGGTGCTTGGGAATGTGGAAACAGGAAAGAAGGGTCCGGGCCTGGAGAGGGCAGGACTAGCCAAGGCGTGGGCATCCTCCGGGCCGCGATCCCCAGTGTGGTTTCCTTTGGGTGCCACCAGCCCTGGATCAGATGAATCTGGGGGCAAGAATGCCTGAGGGAAGTAAGGGGTGGAGGTCTTGAGGCTGTGGGCAGTGAAGTGACGGGTCCGCTTGCCACTGGGAGACAGGAGTCACCAAACAGCAAGACGCAGTGATAGGGACACTGTGGATCCGAAGAAAGCTAGAGAAAGATCCTGCAATGACCAGAATTTTAGGGGAATGATGGCACTGTTTTTTGTTTGTTTTGTGGTCCTGGAAATTGAACCCAGGGCCTTTGCACTGAGCGACATCCCCAGCCCTCTTATTAAATTTTTTCAGATTGGGTCTCACTAAGTCACTAAGTTCCCCAAGCTGGGCTTGAATTTGTGATCCTCCTGCCTCAGCCTCCCAGTGTGCTGGGATTACAAGTATCTGCCACCATGCTCAACTAGTGGTACTGTTTTATTCAGGGCTGGCACATAGTGGCTTTTTAGTAAATGGCTTTGTTTGATTAGTGCAAAGGCAAAGAGGGCAGTGGAGGCAGATGGTGACCAAAGTAGAGAATAAGGTGCATGAAAAGCATGAAAGACACACACACATGCACGTGCACAGACACACACAGAGATGCACTGGGTGCTTCCTGCAGAACTGGGTGGCTGAGGTCAGGCAGGGGCTTAGTCAAAATATTTGACAGCCACCATGGTAGGGGCCATCCCATCTGGTCTGGAGAGCCAGGACCTACCCCATGCCTGGCCTCTAGCTGTGGGATCTGGAGCGGTGTTGGGGTTCCTGAGAGGGCCCAGCACAGCTGGGCAGATGTGGGGGGACCTAGGACAGCTTGGTCACTTGGAACCACAGGTCCAGCTCTCCTTGCTGAGGCAAGGCTCATGGGAGAAACCTGTCACCTCCTTTCCTCTGTACCGTTCAAGTTTACAACCTCCTGGTATCTTGTCACAAAATAGCCATTTAAGTCAAATTTAAAATAATACGGAATTAAATAAAAATCAGAGAAGAGCAGAGAAACAGAAAACTGATGGAAGGGGGGTTCCCAGCCTGCTCCCTGCTCCCTGCTCCCCTACTGAGGGCCCCCTCCTGTACTGAGGGCCCCCTACTGTTCCCAGAGGTCTGGGGAACCTACTTCTCCAGCAGCCGGGTCACAGCCTCCTGGGCCTGCTCCCCGTAGGCGTTGCCCTGCCTCAGCAGGCCCTCTGCAGCCTGCACCGCCACCTGCATCTTTTGCTGGTTCAGCTCCATCGTGGTGAGAAAATCTCGGTGCCGTTTCATTGCCTCTTCCACCGACTCCACCGTGCCTGGGAGCTCCGCGCCAGACAGCGCCACCTCCTGGGAAAGGGAGGGAAGCACAGGTCAGCTCCGCTGGACGCCAGGACCTGGGAGAGGCTGCCAGGTTGGTAGCCATCGCTCTTCTCCCAGGCTACCATGGGACATGGCACGCATGGTCCCGACTCGGGGCCTTCGCTCATACTGGTACCTCTCTGCATGGCAGTCTGTCCTTCCAGGAGCCCCATGGCTGGCTCCTTCTGTGTCTCCAGGTTTCTCACCACCCCAGCCATATCCCTTTACCCCACTTTGCTGTTTCTCGTAACACATGCCTGACATATTATATATGCATTTGCTTATTTACTGTCACACTCAACTGTCAGCCATTTTGTGATTTGTTTACTGACATATACCCAACACCAAGTTAGTGCTTGGCATAGAAGGGACACTTAGGAAAATCTGGTTAATTTTTTTTTTTTTAATCTGGTTAATTGACAAAGACTGACCTGGGTGCTGTGTGACCTCATGGTAATTCTTTCTCTCTTGGGAATTAATTTTCTAACTGGCAAAAATGTGTGGATCAAAAACGGTCTTTGAAGACCCCTTCGGCTCCATATTTAGTAACCTCATGAGGGGACAGATCGATTATCTGCATGCCCATTGCCCCCAAACTGGGTCAGCCTTCCCCTAGACAACCAGCGTAGGTGGTCCCTTCTCCACAATAACCCAAACCTTGGTGCCTCCTCTTGGACAATCTGGAAACTGGGTGTTTTATCATCCAAATTCTCAAACTTGGCTCCCCTCCCAGAGTCATCCCCAAACTGGGCAGCTGTCCCCAGATGACCATTGTGCTTGGTTCCTCAGACTCCAATACCGTCACCCTCTCTAGGGGATCCACAGTTGCCCCAATAACGAGGGTAACTTGTTAACTTAGATACGCACAACGCATAATCTACAATCAGTATCTGGCCCCCACAACCCCTCAGCCTATTATCTACTTCCCTAATCTTAATGCTTTGTTATCTGCCCTAGGCCTTCTTTGACCTCCACTTAACCCTCATCGAGCAACCTCACATTCTTATTTCCTTCCGGCTAATCCACGCACCCAGGGAGCCACTACAGTAAATACCCAAGAGCGTTACTTATTTGGGATCATCCAGAACTGTCACCTCCAATAAGACCCTACCCAACCCAACAAATACTCAAATTCTGTCGCAAGTCCCACGTACACTAGATGATTCAAGACCCACTTGCCCGGAGTGGGTCTCCCCCCACAACTCCCGCCTACCTTAGATAAGCCATAAACCAGAGGTCAACAGCTGTCCCTGCTTCCTCCAACCCCCCCCGCCCAGATCTTAGACCGCCACCCCCACGCGCCGCCATTGGGCACCTGGTTGCGCAGCACGGCCAGCGCCTGGCGTAGGTCGCGCAGGAAGAGCTGGTAGACGTGCGCCTGGACCAGAGCCTCCCTGCGCGCCTCCCACAAGCCGAGCAGTTTGTGCCAGCCAAGTTCAAGATGTGGCAGCCACTCGTCCAGTGCCAGGCCTGGGCCCAGCTCAGCGCCGTCGGCCGCCAGCAGCGCCTCGCTGGCCGCCACGATGCGCGTATAGTCCTCCTCGCGCTGGTCCACCTCCTCCTTGAGCGCGGCGTGGCGCGCCAGCAGTGCGTCCGCCTCTTCCAGGCTGCCGGGCAGGGCGCCCTCGCTGCCGCCTGCCGCCTCCTGGGCGCGCACGAGCCAGTCCAGGAAAGCGTCCAGGTCGTGCAGGAAACGCTGGAGGCGCCCGGCCGCCGCCACCGCCTCGCCGCAGGCCTGAGCCGCGCTGGCCAGCGCGCCCCACTCAGCACCCAGCTCCTGGGCGCCCTGCTGCAGCCGCGTCGCTTGCGTAGGGAAGCGCGCAGCCAGGAGCTCTGCCTCCTCCAGAAGGGCCGCCTGGCGCGGCTCGAGCGCTTGCAAAGCGGCCTCTAGGCCGCTGAGGCGCCACTGCAGGGCGCCGCCGGCCCGGGGCGCGCTCTCCACCGCTCGCCGCTTCTCGCGCACCTGAGCGCGCACCTCGGCCACCTCCAGCACGTGGTTTTCCACCAGCAGCACCGCGCTCATCTCCTCTTTGCGCTGTTCTACCAGCTCCACAATGCGATTCCACCTGCCCAGGAGAAAAGAGGGCGACTTGAGAAGGCTAGAGACTCCTCCGGGGCATGAGGGACCCGCTCACTCCGGGTGGAATCCAGTCCCCTACCCCGTCCCACCCCCCACGCGGCTATGAGACCTTGGAAAGTCACTTTATCTCATTGAGCCCAGTTTCTGCCTGTGTGAAATAGAACTTCGCTGGCATATTTGTTTAGAGCAGCGCTCTCAAAGTGCAACGCAAGTGAGGTCAAACTACCTTCATATGCTAGGATACTACTGCCCCTTTCCCTCTCATTCTGCCTTGGTGTTCAGTGGGGTTTACCAGAGGCCACATGCCGGAGAATGAATGCAATAACAGAGCCCGGAGCCAGATGCCTTCTCTTAAACCAATATTACAGAAATCTGTCAAAGTACAAAAAAAGTCTTTTTTTTTTCACTCCTGGCACACTTTGTCTAAGCTCTTCCACCACCCCTTTTTTAATTTTTAATTTTGAGGCAGGGCCTGCCTTTTTAATTTTGAGACAGCTGCTCAGGCTGTGCTCAGACTTGCCAGCCTCTTGCCACAGCCTCCCAGAGTGCTAGGATTATAGGCATGTGCAGTCATGCCCAGCAATTTACTCCTGCTCTTAGAGAGCTCTAAATTTTGGAAACTGTATCACCAAAGTTGGGATATGGGGAGATAAATTAGGTATATGACGTGCTTGGAAAAACTCTTGGCAGATAGCGGATACTGAATAAATCCTTCTTGGAAAATCAGTCAACATGAAACACACTGTTTCCCCATTATCGTCACATCCTTCCTGGTGCTGGCTATTACCATTTTTGCCAAGACTTTGCTGATTTCTCAGGTGGCTGTTAACATCTCAAGGGTTCGCACATCTTTGGTTTCCACGGTTGAGCAAATGTGGAAGGGCATGATTGGAAGAACTGGTGTGAGATAACAGGAAGGACTTCCGGCCCCAGGTCCCACCTACCTGCCGTTGAGGTGGTCCTGGCAGGAGCGCACCTCATCTGAGCTGGGGTGACCTCCTTCAACCAGCTCCTGCACTGTGTGGTTCACGTCCAGCACACGGCCCATCAGACTGTTCATTTCCTGGTCCAGGCTCTCGAATCTGCAGAAGGAAGAGGAGGTGCTCAGCGGCCTGTGCTCTACTCTCTAGCCTCATTTCTCAGGTTCTTTGCAGGTTCCTGCTCTGCAGCTGGCCGCTGAGATGTTAGGTTCCTCGGTGCTCTGTCTGGGTCCTCTGGGTTTTCCCTCACACCTTCCTTGGGCAGTTTCACCCTTCTCCAGCCTCAACCTCTTTCCTCCTAAACCTGTCTCCAAACTCCTCCTTGCAGCTGTCACACTTACTGTGACTAAGTGCCCTCGACATCTTTGTACAAGCCTGGTGTGCCTGTGGGCCCCCAGCTCGAGACAGCCCCACTGTCCCCCAGGCCTGACTCCTGGGCCTGATTATGGCCAAGTGCCCCAACCCATCAGCCCCCATGGCCCGTCCACTTGGCTTCTGCTCTGAGTCTCCCACCCAGTTGCCTCTCTGGGTTCCCAGCCACCATTGTCACCCCGCAAACCCCCTCCCATGACAGCCTGGGAGATCTTTTTTAAACCCAGCATGGCCTTCCCTTGTTTAAAACAACTGGGTAACTGTGGGTGCAGTAAGGATGAGGAGCAGGCCTCTCTTTCCAGCTGTGCCCAGCACAAATATTCAGCGACTCTGCAGACAAATAACATGCTCAGAGGCAGAGTGAAGGGGAAAAGCAAGCACTGTTCACCCACTACTGTAACACTCATGACCAAGCCAGCCAGCAGACAAACCAGTGTGTGACATGGGGATGGGTATGAAGAAGTGTCAAGCAGGTGAGGGATGCAAAAGTCACAGGGTCAGAACTGACATTCGTGCAGGGGCCAGACTAGGCTGTCTGTGGAGGACCTCAGGTGGGTAATTGCCTGCCAGGTGAAAATAAACCTCATAGTAACAGCAAATGTTTTTGGAACCCTTCCTGTGCTCCCAGGAATTTGCCAAGAGCTTTGCATATATTAACTCATTTTCTGTTTGCCACAAGCCTGTAGCATAGGGACTATTATCAACCCCATTTTACAGATGGGCAAGAAGAGGTTCAGAGAGGTTGGGCAAGTTGCAGATCTATCACAAAGCTGGGTAAGGTTCAAGCCGAGAGAGGAATCTCGGGTTCTAGCTGAGCCAACATGGGAACAGCTGAACGAACAGATGCAAGGCCGAGTGCGTGAGCAAGGGACCCGCAGTGCCACAAGCACGTGCTCACCGGTGCTGTACCACTTCGACGTCATCGAGCGAATCAGGCACGCGCATGGCAAGCAGCCATTGCTCCTTCTCGCCGATCCACAGCTCGCACGCGTGCACCTCGCCAAACATGCGGTACACGGCGAGCGCGTCCCGCAGCCACTGGCGCCTCAGCGCGGCCACCTCGGTCACCTCGGCGAACAACTGTTCGGCCTCCACCACGCGCACCTGCAGCGCCACCACGAGCGGCCCGGCGCCGCTGGCGCCCCCCAGTGCCGCTAGCTGGCGCCGCAGGCCGCCAACCGGCCCCCGGTGCGCCTCCACCTCCCCGGTGAGCGCGCGGTGCTGGCGCGCCAGGCGCCGGCTGGACGCCTCGTCGTGGCCGAAGTCGCCGGCGGCTGCCAGGCGGTAAGCGTCGCGGAGCCAGTCCAGGAGCCCGTCGAGGTCGGCGCCGAACTGGTGCAGCGCCCGCGCCTCCTGCAGCCGCCGCTCGCGCCGCGCCGCCGCCTCTTCCAGCCGCTGCCAGCGGCGCCGCGCACTCCCCGCGCGCTCCGCCAGGCCGGCCAGCTGCACGGTCTCGGCGCCCGCGCCCACGGAGCCGCCGGCCGCAGTCAGCTCCTCGCCGCGCCTCAGGGCCTGCTGCAGCAGCGCCCGCCGCCCGCCCAGCTCGCCCTGCAGGATCTTGTGCTGCGCCAGCAGGCGAGCGGTGCTGGACAGGTCGTGCGCGCCGCCCGCCGCGCCGCTGCCGCTGCCGCCCGCGGCCTCCAGGAGGCGCTCCTTGTCACGCGCCCAGCTCTCGGCCTCCTCCAGCTCCTGCAGCAGGGCCCACAGGCTCCGCGAGGCCTCCAGCTCCGCGCGCCGCCGCGCCGCCTGCTCCTGCAGCTCCGCCAGACAGCCGTGCACGTGGTTCACGCGGTTGCAGATGACCTGCGGGTCGCAGGGCTGGTAGCCTAGGCCGGAAGGGGAGGAACCCGTGTTGGTGGTGGGCCCGAGACAAGGGGATCCAGGCTACTTACCCTGTCCTGGGTTGGGGTTCATTGTGTGCTAGGTTACAGTCCCCTTCTCCAGGCAGCCTTCCCTGACACCCCAAGGCTGGAGCAAACACCTCCTCGGACTTCTCAGCTTACCCCATCGCAGCCTAACTACTCTGGGATGTCACTGCTGTTTGGTCTCCTCCGGGGACCAGAAACTTCCTGCGGGCAGGGCCAGGGGCTTGTCACACGGCATTCCCATCACTGCCCAGCGCAGGGTGCAGCCCAGAGCTATAGCCTGGCGAACAAGGTGATGATGGCTGCATGGTGGGTGATTTCAAGCATCTGAAATCCACGTATTAGACTGTAAATTTCATTTCTGGAAAAACTGGGCCAAATGAAATTTCCCTGCCCACAAGCCATGTTTCTGAGTCCCCTCTCTTCCTCATTGCCTTAGTTACTAACCCCAATGATGACCTGAACTTCCTTCATCCCTCAAATAATCACCTTCCTCCTGAATTTCTTGTTTGTGATTAGAGAATTGTGAAATTAGTGTGTTGCAACCAGCTTTAGTAGAACAGAATGAATTAACAAAATCAGAATTCAACTCACAAGGTAAGGAGAAGTATACTGTATTGTTTCACAAAACTTTTATGGCTGGGTGTGGTGGCTCACGCCTGTAGTCACAGCACTCAGGAGGCTGAGGCAGGAGAACTGCCATGAGTTTGAGGCCAGCTTGGACTACATAGAGAGTTCAAGACCAGCCTGAGCTACATAGCAAGACCCTGTCTCAAACAAAAAACCAAAAATCAAAAACTTTTATATCTCCACATGTGAGAGAGAGAGAGTGTGTGTGTATGTGTGTGTGTGTACACTCACATGCATGTGAACGCTGTGGCATGAGGTAAATGGATTTCTCCCCTGCGGGTAAGGAGCAACAGTACCCTACATGGAATGCAGGATTTCTGTAGTTCTGGGCATTCACTGATACTGACTCAAAAGCCACAGTGTCCAGCTGAATAAATGTTACAACAATGAAGCTTCTCTGTAACCAGCCCTTAGTTCCTTGATGTCACTTAATCCTGAATCCACCCTACGGTGCTAATATCCTCTTGAGCCTCATTTTACAGATTAGCAAACTGAGCCTCAGAGAAGAGAAGCAACATGCCTAGGATCAGCTAAGAAGAAGAGGCCGCTCGGCGAATCACACACTGGACCACTCCCCAGGTAGCACCGTCTCCAGTCTCCATGGCAATGTGCACCCCACATCGGGCCCTCTGCTGCCTTCTCAGCACTACTGGTTGTGTCCAGGAGCTGGGCTCTCACAAGGAAAGGAGAGGGAGCCTCTGAGGACAGACACACCCTGATGTGAAGGAGGGGTCCCAACAGTCTCCCCCGTGGGTGAGATGTGGGTGAGAGCCAAGGTTGATATCCTCACTGGGGCATGATGGGAAACTGATGTTTGCTCTTAGGATGTGGCGTGGCCCTACAAGGGTGGGAAACTCCCTCATCACCCTGCAAGCTCTGTGGCCTGGGCCTCAGTTTCCTCATCAGCGAGAAAGACAAACACTGCCCTGACTGCTGGCAGAACTCACAGCTGGCTAATGAGCACCAGAAATCCAGAGGAAGATTGCCAGTCAAGGCCACTCTGTGACCAAAGGGCAGCACCAAGCCCACTCCACAATCCACAGAATAAAGGTGGCTGTGCAAACCATTACAATGGCCGTGTGTCCCCTCTGCACAGCTAAGGCAAATAACTGCTGCCACTGAACTGCAACAGTGTCCCTCTGCTCCTCCCACTATCTAGGTGAAGATGATTAGGATGGACTGGGCAAGTAGCTCTGTCACAGAGAGCTTGCCTAGCATATGGGGGCTTCCATCCCCTGCACCACAAAAAAAAGAAGTTGAAAATCAAGATGCTCAATCCTCTAATCTAATTCTCCCCACACCCTAACAGCATTCCATCCACAGCAAAACACACTACATTAAATGGATTATCCTGCAGATCATCCACCTAAACCCAAATCCTCCCAGTAAATTTGTCCCAACACTCTCTTGAGGAGATGCCCGGGATTCCCCATGCAGTGTGCAAAAAGCCAGCAAATCCAACTTGGCTTGACCACAGAGGGCTTCCCATGGTCTTCGGCTAGAGAGCACTGGCTTTGGCGGCGAAGGGGAACCTTCTTAGGGCCAGTCCTGGTTTTGCTCTGCTTCTGGGAAGGGCTTCCCACTCCTGTTTCTCAGTCCTTCTCTTTGGAGAGGCCTGACCTCACTCTTGGCCTCAGAGTGGTCATATCATTGGTATGGCCAATGAGATCACTGCATGCTCTGGGGCCACAATGATAGGCTGAGCAATGGAGATGGAAACCACAGTGGGCCAATGAAAGCTTTCCTTGGAGCTTTCCTCACAATTGGGAGAAACGGATCTGTTTCCTTTTGGTCGATTAGGTTGCTGAGAAGGAATATCCAACAATGATACCCACACAGACAACAATGACAGAGGCAGATGGAGTCTTAAAAGTACTTCGATTCCTGGTACCAAAAAAAAAAGTACCACTGAGCCTATAATTCCAGCATTCTGGGAAGCTGAGGCAGGAGGATCACAAGTTCAAGTCCAGCCTGGGCAATGTAACGACTTAGAAAAATCCTGTTTCAAACACATACATAAATTAAAAATTTTAAAAAGGGCTGGGCTCAATGCAACTCAGTGCAAAAGCCCTGGGTTCAATTCCCAGTACCAGAAAAAAGTAAAAATCAAAAGCATCACTGAACCATTCTTGGACCCAGTCATGCTTGAAGTCAAACTGTCTCTCCCTGGACATTTTATTTGCCTAAGTCAATCCATTCCTCTTTATTCTGTACAAGTTCTGCACACTAACCCATTGTGCCACTGGACCTCTGATTCCCCTTTACTCTCTAAGCCAACTGAATTAAGTTTCTATCACTTGCCATTGAAGTGCCCCTGACTATTCGTGACCTGACACAGTTTTGTGGGTTTTCTTTTATCTTGGTGCTGGGGCTCAAACCCAACACCTCGTGCGTGCTAAGCCAGCATTCTACCACTGCGCTACACCCCCAGCCCCTTGTATAGTTTTTTTGCATAATATTCACTGAGATTGAACTATGAAGGGCTTGGCAATAAATGCTCATAAACATGAACTACTGCTGCCGCAGGAAGAAAGTGAGTGGTCACTAATTCTCTCTGTGATTTCTTGAGTGGAGAGTGAGGCAAGCCCCGGCTTAGATGCCTCCAAGGACAGGGAGGTCACTCCTTCCTTCTGTCTCAGGAGTCACTCTTGCCTCTACTAGCACCAGTCCTGAGAGACCCTTCCCCGTCCCCACACCCCAGACTCACCCTGCAGCTGGGAGAAGCGCAGGGCTGCAGCGTTGAGAGCTTCCACGCGCTCACTCTGGGCTGCAATGTCCCCCTCCAGCAGCCCGTGCTTCTGCAACAGGTCGTCAGCCTCCACCAGGTGCTGCCCACACTCCCGGGACAGCAGCTGAGCCTGCGGGGAGTGGGGGGCACAGCACTGAGCAACCGCGGCATTGCCGCAGGGCCTTTCACCTGTCATGGCACAACTGCTCGGCATTCTGACTTCCGTCCTGGTCTCCTCATGTGTGTCATCCTGTCTCCATCTCTGAATGTTTCCATCTCTCACTGTCTCCACATTTCTCAGCTCCACCTCTCTCATGGGATCCCCCTCTCTCTGCCTTCATCTCTCTCTCTCCATCTTCTCTCTACCCCTGCCAGTCTGTAGCTCTTCCTCTACCTGTCTCTGCATCCCTATCCTTTCTGCTTCTACCTTTCTGTCTCCCTCTCTCTGTATCCATCTGTCTCTGATAGGGGTCTCTCTTTCTCAGATAGACTTCATCTGCCTGTGTGTACCATCGAGCTTTCCATTGTCAACTTCATGTCTGCCCCTCTAGCTCTATCTCTGATTTCTGTTCGGCCTCAAACTGTTACCCTCTTCCTCTTCCTCAATTTTCCCCCCTTGCCCTCCCCCAGGGTCTTGTACTTTCCAGGTAAGTCCTCTACTACCTAGTTGCATCACACCCTTTTAAATTCATTTTTACTCTGAGACAAGATCTCATTATGTCGCCCAGGCTGGGCTTGAACTTGTGGACCTCCTGCCCTGGCCTCCCGAGTAGCCGAGATTCCAGGTATGCACCGCCACGCCCAGCTTGTCTTTCTTTTTCTGCCTCTCTTGTCTATTCCTGTATCCTTCGCTCACACTCTCTTCCTCTCTCTTGGTCTCCCTGGCTTCCTCCTTATCTCTTTCTCTCTCTCCCCTTCTTTCTCAATCTCCACCTCTTCATCAACTTATTCAGGGTCTATGTCCCTCCCAGTCCTCCTGGGACCCCAGCCCCTCCCCACCCCCACTCTGGTCCCCACCTGCATCTCCTCCATCCAGTCTACCATGTAGACCATCTCCTGGAAGACCTTCTGCAGGGCCAGGTTCTGCTCCAGCCGAGTTCGCCGGGCCCCTACCAGCCCGGTCAGCAAGGCCCACTGGCGCAGGACGCTGTCACGCTGCGCAGCCACCCGCCGGGCATCATAGTAGCCTTCAGCCGCCAAAGCCTGTGCCAGTTCCGCCACACCTTGTACCCGCTCCTCGTAGGCTGCAATGTCCGCCTCAATCGCTTCATGCTTCTTCATGGCTGCCTCCACTGCCGGCAGTTCATACCCAAAGTTGTCCTGCGTAGTACAGGCCATAGACACTCACTGTGTTGCCTCAGCAGTGCACTTGTTACCTTGACCACCCTGGAAACTCTCCCGCCCATCACCGTGGAGACTAGGTCTACCTCCTGGTTACCCTGGAGACCAGCTTACCCCCTCCAGTTACCCTGGAAATCAGTCTCACCTTCCCCTGTTACCCTGGAGACCAGTTCTAGCTCCTCTGTTACCCTGGAGACCAACCCACTTTTTCTGTTACCCTGGAAACTAGTCTCACCCTCCCCTGTTACATCTCTAACCCTATATTTGTTACCCAAGAAACAGGCCCCATCTTTCTATTGTCTTGGAGACTGGGAAAAATGTTTACCATATTCTGTTACTTTGGAAATCAATTCTATCATCCTGAGTTACCCTGGACACCAAATACAACTTCCCGTGTCACATAAGAGACTAAACATGGCCCCTCTTTCTGAAGACACTAATTCTGTCCTCTCTAGTAGCTTGGAGACCAGCCTCGCTCCCCGGATTCCCTGGAGATCAGGCCCACACCCCCACTCACCAATCACTTAGGAGACCACTTACTGAAGATTCCCTTCCCACCTTCACTTGTCACCTAGGAGACTCGCTGCTTAGGAGATCAAACCCCACTTGTAGCCCCAGGACTGTCAGCACTGGCCCCCCCACACCCCCAGCCAGGCCCTGCTCGCTCCTGTACCTGGGAGACCAGGCGTTGGTTCTCGTTCAGCCAGCTCTCCCTCATAGCCACCTTGTGGTCAAACCTCTGCACCAGGAGTTCCAACTTCTCCTGCCGGATCAGCTCAGCCCGCAGGGCGGCCTCTCGCTCATGCTCTGCCTTCTCCAGCTGGCCCCATGCCTGGGGGTGGGGGCGGTTAGGGAAGCAGTCAGACTCCAACAACTCCCCACTGTTTACTGGCTCTGACTTCTCTGAGGCCCCTCACAGTATATACAGAACCCTTAGGAAAATTAGCAAAAATGTTGTAATACTGCCGCTGGGAAACGGCCAGATCGAGTACCCAATCAACAAAATCTACAATGTGAAAGGCTCCCTTGAGCAGTGCACAACCTATACAACCACAGAGCAGCCTTGCTTCTCTTCTACATCCCCAAACTGACCTTGTCTATATCCCAGATGCCGCAGCCCTCTCGAGGCACAAAGAGGCGACGGTTGCAGGCACGTAGTTTGCTCTGGATGCTGAAGAGCAGCACCTCTAGGTTGCCCTTCTCCTGAAACCTGAAGGGACACGAGCTCAGAAGCCTGCCTGTGCCCCCTCCCACTCTCCCCCTGATCAGGGTCTCACTTGACAGGCTTCTCCAGGGTGCAGTAGGCCGTGAAAGCCTGGAGCTGCTGCTGCACCCCGCTCAGGGAGTTGGCAAACTTCTGGTTGCTGATGAGGGCGATGGTGCGGTGGATCCAGGCCAGCAGTTCGGCTGCCAGCTCCTCATAGCGCTCTATGATCTTCCCCACCTCCAACACCTGGTCCAGGACCTGGGCAGCGAGGAAGGCGGGGTGGGCCTCAACGCACCCCTAGATGGCTCCCAGTCTCCCGTACCCCATGCCTTGGTACTTCCTACCTTGCCGATCCGCTTCCCCTCCACAGCCAGAGCCTTCATCTTGGAGAAATAGTGGTAGAAGGAGACTACATAGGTGATAATGGATTTCTCATCTGGGGCCTCCATGTTCACATCTAGGCAGGCAAGGGGAATGGGTGAGCCCAAGCATGACTCTTACCAAGTGTATGATCTTGGGCAAGACAAGCTCTGTATTCCTCAGTGTTTTACCTGCCCAGTGGGGATCTACCTCATGGGATGAAATAGTGCCTGACATGTGTAGACCATAGAGAAATATAACTTCGCAAACACAGCAGTCTTCTTTCCACCTCAGGGCCTTTTCACATGCTGTTCTCACCATCCAGAACACTATTCCTTCCTCTGTGTGCCTAACTCCCACTCAACACTCAACTCAAACTTCCCCAATCAGTCCTCCTTGTTCACCCTGCTTAGAGTTGGTCTCCTCATGTTATTCTAGCTCCTAACATCTTATTATTTCCTTCCCAGGAGGTAACACAAGTTGTATTATATATTCAGTGAAGTGATTAAGTTATGATCTAGAGACTGCACTCCATGTGACCAACTATCCCCGTCCTTTTAAAAACATGGTTCTTGCTATTCCTAATACACAGAGCAGGAGCTCAATAAACATCCACTAAGTGTAAAAATGATGTATAAGATTCAAAGCCAAAGACTGGGGCTTTGAAGGCAGCGTGTGCTTCAGTCTTAGCTCAACCACTTAGTTACACCATATTCTCAGAAAATGGATCTAACTTTTGTGAACCTTGGCTTCCCCCTTGTTACAGGAAGGATAACCATAGTTTCTGCTTCCTAGGAACACTAGAAGTATCAGAATAGACTGGTGCAGAAGAGGCCCTCAGAAAATTGACAAATTCTGATACCATTCTGGAAACTGAACCCAGAAGCTTCACACTGACTACATCCCCAGCTCTTTTCATTTTTTATTTTGATACTGGGTCTGGCTAAATTGCTGAGTTACCCACACTGGGCTTGAACTTGGAATCCTCCTGCCTCAGCTTCTCAGAGTGCTGGGGTTTCATGGGCATATGGCGCCAGTCTAGCCACATTATTCTTGGCCCTTATTCTTCATTGTTGCCTGAAACTGACATCCATCAGCACCTGCTGCGTGCGTGCCAGGCAGAGCACAGAATACAGCTCTCAGAGGTGGTCAGAGGATCCCTTAAGACCTTGAGTTCCGGGCCATCGAGTTTAGTGTGAGGCTGGCAAGAGACTTCACTTCCTCAAGCCCTCATTTCCATCTCTTTAAAACAGGCTGCTAAATTCTACCCAGCCAGGTCACTGTGAGGATGAGCGGGAACAGCCATAATGATATTCTCAGTCTTGTGTTTGGCACATAGCAGATGCTCAGGAAAAGAAGCCGCTGTCCTTTCAGGTGTGGGGCACTGGTGTTGGGAGTGACTGCGGACTGGGAATGACCTGAAAGCAGGTGTGGACTGGGTATGGGCTGAAAATGGGGCAGGGGATGGGAGTATATACGAGCTGTGGATGGGGACAGAGATGGTTTGGGTATGGCTTGGGGATAGGGCTGGACACAGGAAGGAAGCTGTGAGGATACAGTTAGGGATGGCGACAACATTGAGGGTGGAGTCAGCATCAGGGTTTGAGATGGGTTGGGTGGTGTTGGGTTTGGGGTGGGGCTGGGGCTGGGAGAGACGTTAAGGATGAGGCTGGGGAGGGAACTGGGGGCAGCCAGTGGAAGGGTGACATTGGGCTGCAAATGGGAATGGAGATGGGGCTGAGGATGCAGAGATAGGAGATGTGAGCATGAGAAGGAGAAGGATGGCAGATGAGGAAGAGGAAGGGCTTGGGGAGGGCAGCGGGACTTGGGATGCTGCTGGGTGGGGTAGAATTGAGTCGGGGGGGCCATGGGGGTGGGGTCCAGGCTGGGGCCAGCGGGCTCACCTTCAGGGTCCAGCAGACGAGCCAGCCCCAGGTGCTGCTCTGCGGTGCGGAAGGCTCTCTGCAGGTTGTAGTTGGCGTTGGACTTGGTGAGTTTGCTGAAGTCCACGAGGTCAGGCCTAGGCAGGCACAGAGGAGGCAGGCAGCAGACAGGTCCCAGGGCCAGGGTCCAAATGGGCAAAAAGACGTCCCTGTCCGAGCCCCACCCAGGAAGGAGCACAACCCAGCTGAAGGCAAAGCTGTGTGACTGCCGCAGGGCTGGGCAGCACCCACCTGCAGTGAGCTTCCAGGAATGCATGGGCATGCATTTATCACTAGGCCTGTGCACAGATGTGTGAGCCAGGCTTGTGCACACAGGTGCTTGGAGGAGGTGAGCCCACGTGGTATCTGCTTGTGCATGTCTCTATGAAAGGATCCAACAATACGTGTGTATAGCTCTCACGTCTGTTGTTTGAGGACATGGGCTTCTGACTCAAGTCTACTCAGGTGAGTTCATGTACAGTGTTATGCAGTGGTTAGAAATGTGAAGTCTAAACTGGGCGTGCACACCTGTAATCCAGCAGCACTATGGGAGGCTGGAGCAGGAGGATCCCAAGTTTCAGCCCAGCCTGTGCAATTTAGTGACTTAGCAAGACCCTGTCTCGAAATTTTTTTTAAAATGTTTTAAAGATCTGGGGATATAGTTTAGTGCGAAAGCCCTGGGTCTATCCCCAGTACCACCACCAAAAAAAAAAAAAAAGTGTGAAGTCTAGAGCCAGCCCATCAGGTTCAAGGCCAGCTCGGTCACATCCTGGCTGGCATTCTGGGTGAGCTACTCCATTTCTCTATACCTCAGTGAAATGGGATAATAATAACAGCAAGTGGCTGGTAGGGTCGCTAAATATGAAATGACTCAGTGGAAAGCACTAGAACAATGCCTGGTGCATAAAAAGCACTCGGTAAATGTCGGCTAGTGTTCAAGCGACCCTGGTTACAGTCTGAGAGTTTCCACGCGACGGGCTGGACGTAGGTCTCGTCATGTGAGTATAAGTGCATACAGGAAAAGCTGGCTGCTGCTGTCTGCCAAAACCGAGCATGTCCCTGCCAACCTCTGGGCCTCAGCTGTTGCAATCTGTCACGTGGGTAACCATGAAGAGGGTGTCATTTTTCTGTCATTTTCAACTCTTAGCCAGTTCGGCACCAGATCCTGAGGTATGAGGATGTGATTGTGAAGAAGCCAGGAAGGGGGGCCCCAGGGACACCCCTTGAGGAGAGACTTTCGGATAGGAGGAGGCATTGGTATCAGCCAGCATGGAGAGACCCTGGGGGCATGGGCCTCCCCCTTGGGGGCATCAACACATCTAAGCAGCAGGCGCAGATACTATGTGTACACAGGTGGGTGTGTGGCCTGAACAGAAGTCCGGGTGGGTGTGCGTATCTGTGTGAAAATGTGAAGGGCAGTTGTGTTGAGGGAAATAAGCATGCACGTGGGTGTAGAGGTGAAGGGAAGGGTCCTCTGTGCGTGTCGTCTGTTTACAGCACCCGTACAGATACGCAGCTGTGGGATGTGGGGCAGGGAGCAGGGCAGGGCAGGTGTGTGCTGCTCAGGCAGGTTGGTACCTGTGCCGGTGAATGAGGGCATTGAAGGCCAAGCCATCCCGCCAGCTGGTGGTGAAATTCTGGATGTTTACCTCGGGGTAACTGACAGTGGGGAGGGGGAGCAGAAGGAGAGACGGAAGAGTCAAGAGGGAAGAGAAGGAATGAGGAAGGATGTAGAATGATGGATGGATGGATGGATAAAAAGAGAGATAGGAATGATGGATAAGGATGGATGGAAGATGAAGAAAGACAAGAGAGGAGAGAAAAAGGCCAAGAGAAGAAGAGAAGGATGCAGAGAGGGAGGAGAGAGGCAGAGATGGGGAGAGAAAGGCATGGAGAGAGAAAGAGACAGGAGAGAAGAAGGAGAGAAGAGAGGGAGGGAAGGAAGAAGTAGGAGTGGAGCCAGGGGCAAGATAGGTACAAGAAAAAGCAGACATAGTGGTAAAGACAGATGCATGGAGAAACAGATGCAGCCTAAAATGCACAGCCCGCCCAGAGAGACGAGTCGGACAGAGCCCGCTTGCCCCACCCCGCGCCCTGCCCTCCCCAGCCCACTCCACCCTGCCAGGGACTGTTCTCCAGAGGACACTGGAGTTTCAGACCATTATTTGCCCATTCATTAGCTTCAGATATAAATTCTGACACAGGCCACGGCCCGCTCCTTAAACTCCTGTCCCCAGAGGAAACCCAAGAGCCGGGGCCACCTGCCCGTGCGGGACGGGTGCTCACCCAGCCGTCTTCATCTGGCACCACAGGAGCAGAGCATCCTTAGCCGAGCGCGTCTCCCTGTTGTCCTCGGTCTCAATTTTGATGACCTGAATCTGCGAAGGCACAAAACATGGCTTCCAAAGCCAGCAGGGCTTGAGGCTGGGGGATGCCAACCACGACGGTACCAAGGAGGGAATAGAAGGGGCACTTCAGGATGGCGTGGGGGCTCTCACCCCCAATTTGGGTGACCACCTTCAACCCAGAGGGATCCTCCTAAATCTGATTATGCATCGCCCCTTGAAAAAACTCCCCACTCTGGCCCCGTCACAGACAGAACAAAATCCAAACCACTCAGCGCAGGCCGCCTAGGCCCTCGGCTCTCTCTGACCTCATCGGCTCCACATCTCTGCTTCATGTCCTGGTCCCTGCCACACTATTCTTCCTTCTGTACTTCCAACTCTGATGAGCTGTTTGAACCTCAAGGTCTTCACGTCTGTGGTACCTCCTGCCTGCAGAGGCTTCTCCTTTCAACATCTATTTACTTATTTATTTAGGGACAGGGTCTTGCTATGCAGTGCAGGCCGGCCTTGAACTCATTATGTAGCCCGGGCTGGCCTCGAACTCATGGCGCTCCCCTAGTGCTACCACGCCTAGTCTCCCTTTATTTTTTATGTCAGCCACCAGCTTCTCGGACACCACTTTTCGGGCTGCCACATGTAAAACCTCAACTCCACAAACCTGATGCTCACTTCCCTTCTCGTGTTTCATAGTAATCTATTCTTTCCTGCAAAGATTTTTAAAAATTCTTTTTCTAATTTGATGGGGAAAAAGAACGATTTTTAAAACCAGAGCTGGGGCTGGGGATTTACCTCAAGTGGTAGAGCGCTTGCCTTGCAAGCACAAGGCCCTGAGTTCAATCCCCAGCACACCCCCCCAAAAAAAAAACCAACAACAAAAAACTAGAGCTGTTCCTTTTTCCATATGGGTCTTATTTCTCTATATACTTATTTTCCGACTCTCTTATCATGCACGATGTGAGCGTTCAAATGAAGAAAATTCGCCCGTTTGTGTACTGGAGCAGCTTGGCCTGGAGCTGAATGAGGGCGCTGACACCCGCTCCATGCGGCTTTGAACTTTGAACATAGGATCTTTCCTATTGGTCTCTGCACTGGTAAAATCGGGAAATAGGCAACACCTCACTTATGGGTTGCTGCGGGTATTAAATAGCAAGTGCTTAGAGTGCCTGAAACCGAGTAAATTATAGAGAAATGATGATCACCGTGACTGGGGTGATAATGACAATTTTTAAAATCATGTTCATCACCACCTGAATGCCTTCGGATAGAAGTATGGAAAGAATGAGTGAATGGGTGAGGGACCCACGGCAGGAGAGGCCTGGGCAGGGGTCACTTGGGGATCACCTGAAAACGGAGGATGATGGTCCAGACCAAGCCCAATGTCAGCCGGTGATTCCCATCCACGATGTCGTGCGAGCCCACATTTTCCAGGTGGACACGCTGCTCCTTCAGGAACTGCAGCGCTTTGTCTACGTTCTCCAGCGAGTGGATCCGCATGCGGCCGCGTGTGGGCCTCGGCTAGGGCAGCAGGGGAGTTGGGCCAGCATCGCAAAAATTCTGCCTCTTTTCTTTTTCTTTTTTTTTTTTTTTTGGTGCTGGGGATCGAACTCAGGGCCTTGTGCTTGCAAGGCAAGCACTCTAACCACTGAGCTAAATCCCCAGCCCTCCTTTCTTTTCTTTTATTTCTGGAGATTGACCCCAGGGTCTCAGCACTGAGCTACATCCCCAGGCTTTTCTTATTTTTAAAACAGAGGAGGGTCTTGCTAAATCGCTAAATTACTCAGGCTGAGCTCAAACTTTCAATCCTCCTGCCTCAGCCTCCCAGACTGCTGGGATTACAGGTGTAATCCCACTACACCAAGTTTTCTGCCCCTGTTTTACAGCCATGCCCTTTGCTACCCATAAACCGGACCCCTTCTTGCGATAAAGCGCCTCCCAGCTCCATTAGTCCACCCCTCCGACTGAACCCCGCCGCTCACCGGAGCCTGCCCCTTCCTGTGGCAGAATCCAGCCCTTGCAGCTAGGCCCAGGCCCCCAGCCTGACAGCCCAGGCTCGCCCCTCGCCCCAGCCCTTCAGCACGCTCACCAGCTGCTCCCCGGACAGCACTTCCAAGAGCCGCGTGAGCACGAAGCCATCCCGGAGGTCTGAATAGAGGTCTGCGATGTGGCAACCCACGCGGGCGAGATGCGAATTCACCCACTTGGTGAAGGTTTTCTTCTGCACAGCCTCCCGCTCATCTGGAGGACAGCCCCGATGAGCCCCAGTCCCAGGAGCTCCGGGGGCCCTTCTGGCTCCTCTCCAGCCTCCAACACCCCCGAGGCTTGGACGGCAGCTGTTCCCACCTAGGAGGCCTTCCCCTGCCCTCTGTGCCCACTTGGAGACCTCGCCCCTGTCCTTCAGGAGGCCCACCTGCTGGCTACCCTAGCTGCAAATAGAGTGCCTGCTCTCTGCTCCCGCACTGTATTCACAGAATTTAATTTAGTGACACACCAGCGAACACGGGGCACCACGGAGGTTTAAGAGAAGGGAAGGTCGGGGTGGGAGTTGCATTTCAGGAACTTCACTGATTTCTGTGTGATATGAATAGATCAGAGAGGGCAAGAACAGTAGCCAGAAGCCCCAGGAGGAAATGGGGGAAGAGACCCAGGGGAAAGGAGTGTGGCTGGAGTAGGGCAGAAACTGTGGGATGGAAGGAGAGGACATACTGGACAGTTAGTCAGAGACTGAAGGTAAGATAGCCTAGGGCATGGGAGCCCCAGCTGAGGGCTACCTAGCGAGTTCAAGGCCATTTTGGACTACATAACGAGATCATCTCAAAAAAAAGGGGGGGTGAGGGCTGAGGATTTAGCTCATTGCTTAGAGTCTTTGCCTAGCCAGTGCGAGACCCTGAGTTTGATCCCCGGCACCAAAAAAAAACCAAAATGAAACAAAAAAACCCTTTTAAGGTGTAAAATTCAGTGTTTTTTAGTATATTCACAGAGTTTTGCAACCATTAGCACATTTTTATCACCCAAAAAAGAAACCCATACTCATCAGCAGTCATTTCCCCCAGCAACAAGGAATCTACTTTCTGTACCTATGGATTTGCCTTTTATGTGTCTGGCTTCTTTCACACAGCATAATGTTTTAAAGGGTCACCCATGTTGTCACAAGGATCAATACTGTATTCCTTTTTATGGCCAAATAATATTCCTCGGTATGGATCTATGACACTTCATCTCAGTGACTAATGGATAGTTGGGTTCTTTCCACTTTTTAACTATTATAAATTAGGCTCTTATGGACACTTGGGTACAAGTTATGTGCATACGTAAGTTTTCAGTGATTTTGGGAAAGTTCCTACATGCCACCTGATGCCTCAAACTTCCAACAGTACCGAACTCTTTGTGTATTTTTTTTCCTGTGTATACTTATTACAGAGTTTAGTTCATAAATTTGGCATAGAGGAAATTATCAATAATTACTAATAAGAACAATTTTAACAATGTACTAAAATGACAGCAATTTAAAACTTATGAATTTGGGGTTTTTTTGTTTTTTTGGTGCCAGGGATCAAACTCAGGGCTTTGCGCTTTGCAAGGCAAGCACTCTAACCGTTGAGCTAAATCTCCAGCCCCTGAATTGTTAAATTATGAAATTTTCCATGTATCGTTTTTGGATAATAATTGACCACAGGAAGTGAAACTTTCAATAAGCAGGGGTTACTGTATACCTAGAAGTAGCATTCCTGGGTCATATGGTAACTCTATGTTTAACTTTTTAAAGAACTGCCGAATTACTTTTCAAACTTACTGCATCTGATTCCACATCTTTGCCAACACTTAGTATTTCCCTCCTTTTTTATTTCAACCATTTGTGAGTATGAAGTGGTATTTCACTATGCTTTGCATTTGCATTTCTCTAATGGCTAGTGGTTTGAGTATCTTTTCATGTTTTTATTGGGCATTTGTACTTTTTTGGAGAAACACCTATTCCAATTCTTTCTCCACTTTTAAATTAGCTTATTTGTCTTTTTATCATCGGCACTATCTTTGCAACTTCCTATGCATTTATGGTTAGCTCATAATTTAAAATTGTTTTTAAAAAAGGAGCCAGGGATGGTGGTACATGCTTGTAATCCTTGCTCCTTGGGAAACTGCAGCAAGGGGATTAAAAGTTCCAGGCCAGCCTGGGCAAATCAGCAAGATCCTGTCTTTTCCTCTTCCTCTTCCTATTTCTCCTCCTCTTCCTCTGCCTTTTCTTCATCTTTTTTTTTGGGGGGATGATGTTGAGATAAGGTCTTACTCTGTAATTCAGGCTGGCCTTGAACTCACAGTGATCCTCCTGCCTCAGCCTCCCTAGTGCTGGGATTACACATGTGCACCACCACACCCAACTTCTTCTTTTTTCTTTTGGATTTTTGAGACAGGGTCTGTCTATGCAATTCAGGCTGGCCTTGAACTCATATGTAGCCCAGGCTGGCGTGGAGCTCATAGTGATCCTCCTGCCTCAGCCTCCAGTGCTGATATTTCAGGTGTGTGCCATCATGCCCAGCAAGATCCTATCTTCAAAGAAAGAAAAAAATGAAGGGGCTGGGGATTTAGCACAGTGGTTAGAATGCTTGCATTGCAAACACAGGGCCCTGAGTTCGATACCCAGCACAAAAAAAAAAAAGAAGGAAGAAAGGAAGGAACGAGGAAAAGAAGGAAGAAAGAAAGAAAAGAAGGAAAGAAAGAAACAGCTGGGAGTGTAACTCACTGGTAGAGGGCCTCCTGGCATGCACAGATATTGCGTTCCATTGCCAGCACCTCCCCCAACAAAATAAAAAATTTAAAAAAGGAAACTACTACCTGGCCTTTCTCTTCCTCACCCTGACTCTTATAAACCAGAACACCAGAGCCCAGAGAGCGCAGGATGGAAGAAACCAGGAATTCACACTGACTATCTAGGTGGTCTCCTTGACCACTGGGTGGCCCATCTCAGAATTACCCAGAAGGGAGGACAGAGCAGCCATCTCCTTCACAGCAGGGCAGTGCTGGGTCTATCTGTTACAGCACCTTAGCAGATGCAGTTAATATTGGAACTGCATTACTAAAATAATAGTTGTAACTTTTTTGGAGGGGGTGCTGGGGATTGAACTCAGGGCCTTGTGCTTTCAAGGCAAGCATTCTAACCACTGAGTTAAATCCCCAACTTCAATAGTAGTAACAAATGAAAAAAAAAATAGTTGTAACATTTTTAAGGGTTTTTTTTTGGGGGGGGGAGTACTGGAGATTGAACTCAGGGCTTTTATAATGAGGTACATTCCCCAAGCTCTTTCTTATTTTTTGAGACAGTCTTGCTAAATTGCCCAAGCTGAGCTTGAGTTTGTGATCTTCCTGCCTCAGGTACCCAGAGTGCTGGGATTGTAGGTGGGCACCACTATGCCACACTACATTTTTAAATTATCCGCACAGGAATAAAGATGTGCATTCCCTACCTATTCCCCCTTTCAACCATTTGAAATCTCTCAATAATTACCTTTTCGCATAAAACATACCTTTTTTTTTTTTTTGGTGCTGGGGATTGAACTCAGGGACTTGACCCTGCTAGGCAAGCACTCTAACCACTGAGCTAAATCCCCAGCCCAAAATGCACCTTTTCTAACACCATGAAGTATTGCATTTTACACAAGGAGTTGAAAACATACCTTGAAAAAAAAAAAAGAAAAAGAAAACATACTTTAATCAGTTTTGTTTTTACTAAAGTAGCATTTTGAATGTTTACCTCTAATTTTAAAGCAAATGTACAGATATTGACAGTGAATCCAAATGAAACGCCTTGTTTGTTTACATGTGGGTTTTGTGCTGTTTAGACAGGACGGGGGCCTGTGTGAACACGAGTCACACATGAGGAAGAGATGACAGGAAAGATGCCTGATTAGGGACTCATACCTCTGCATTCCAATATCCCATGCTCGTGCCAAACAGCAGATCGGGGCTGATGGTGAAGTCAAAATGAGACCTCAGTGCGTCCCCATAGCAGCACCAGAATGAGGACAAGTGGGTTCAGCTTGCCTCTCCTAATGGCTCACTGTGTGGCTTTGCAAGGCCACCTCTCTTCTCCAGGCCTCTGTCTTCTCATTTATAAAAAGAGAGGTTCACTTCGTGTAGTGGTTCCTGCCTGTAACCCCAGCACACTGGAAGGCTGAGGCAGGGCAGGAGGATCACAAGTTCAAGCCCAGCCCAGGCAATTTAACGACTTAGTAAGACCCTGTTGCAAAAAAAAAAAAAATGTAGGTAGCAGCTGGGCATATAGCACAGTGTGAAGACCATGGGTTCAATCATTAGTACCAAACGAAGAAAAAAGGGGGAGATTAGACTAGATCTGGGTTTCCTCTGTGTGGTCTTTTTTTCTGGTTCTTTTGAGACAGGGTCTTGCTATGCAGTCCAGGCTTGTCTTGAACTCACCATGTAGCCGAGGCCAGTCTCAAATATGTGGCCATCCGCCTGCCTCAGCTTCCTGAGTGCTGAGATTACAGGCACATGCCACCTTCCCCTGCCCTCTATGGGGTCTTGAGAATGCATACTGAAGGGAGCTAGATCCGTGATATTTATTTATTTTTTTATGAGCTGCAGATGGAACTCGGTGTCTCCCTGTGCTAGGCAAACACTCTACCACTGGCTATATTTCAGCCCTTTTAACTTTTTACTTTGAAACAGGGTCTCACTAAATTGCCCAGGCTGGCCTGGAACTTGCAGTCTTCCTGCCTCAGCTACTGGGGAGACTTCCTGCCTCAGTCTCCCCAGTAGCTGAGGCAGGAAGGTGTGTACCATTACACCCAGCATCCATGAAGATATTTTCTTTTTTGTAATTTTATTTCAATGGCACCCAAAGGAAATCACTAGAAACCTATCATGGGTCAGGAGATGATGACCTCTGGGCTGGGGATTTAGCTCAGTGGTCAGAGTGTCTGCCTCACGAGCACAAAGTCCTGAGTTCGATCCCTGACACTGAAAAAAAAAAAAAGATACAGGAGATGACGACCTCATGAGGGGTGATGCCCAGAGATTCGGAGTTTTTTTTTTTTATTTTAATCACACTCTCATTAGCATGGAGCAGGGATCGAGAACAGAAATGGCCACACAGATCAGGAAGACTGTTCACCAAGAGAACTGGGACCTCCTAAAAAGGACAATATAGCCAGTCAGGGTAATGCATGCCTGTATTCCCAGCGATGTGGGAGGCTGAGGCAGGAAGACTGCACGTTTGAGCCCAGCCTAGGGAACACAGCAAGATCCTGTCTCAAAATAAAGAATTTTTTTTTTTTTTAAAAGAATGATTTTTAAAAGGCCTAGGAAAGTAGCTCAGTGTGAAGACTCTGGGTTCAAGCCCCGGCACCACTAAATGAATAAATAAATAAATGAAAAAGGACAGCGGTTTCCTCAGCTTGGGGGCACAGCCTCTCAGGGATGGGGGCCCGCTGCTGCCATATCACATGATTGTTCACAAAAAGCCAAAAAAACTTAATTTTTTTTTCTTTTTTTTTGGTGCTAGGGATCGAACTCAGGACCTCGTGCTTGCTAGACAAGCACTCTACCACTCGAGCAAATCCCCCGCCCTTAAAAAAAAATCTTAATTTTTTAAAACACGAAATCTATTTTTAAATGTCGGCAATTGATGTGCATTTTTATAAAAACACAGCAGAGAGGGTAAGCAAATATGCCTCATGGTGTCATTCAGACCCAAGGTGACACGGAGTACTTATTGTGCGGTGAGTGTGTTTGGTTGCCATGCGGGACGGGGGGCTTCGGTTTGCCCCTTGGGTGCAGCATCCTCCACCCTCTGCGCCTACTCCATGCCCGGTGGGCAGCGTTAGGGCCAGGGCTGGGGTTGGGGTTGCGGTCAGCGTCGCAGTGTGTGCCCCACAAACAGGCTCCACAGCTCTGGAGACCCTCAGACTTGCGGTTGGGTCTGGCAGCAGAACATCAGAGGAGAGCGAAGGGGCTGATTCCTTCCTGTCTGACCAGCTCTGGCAGGGCCTGGCCCTTCTCCCGACATGACCACCTCTTGCCACAGACCCCCCTCCCTTCCACCTTCCCTGCTCCAGTGCCTGGGTCTCCCTGGCCTCAGTAAACAGGCCCCTCATTAAACTCTCCTCGATTCTACCCCTTTGAGGGGTCCATCTGCTTCCTGCCAGGACCCTGCCTGACGTAGTTACCTTTCTGTTGTCAAGACTCAAGAACAAATGACAATTTTCCTAATTTGCTCTTGCCCTCATGTTGAGTCCTTTTATCATTTGCATATTCACCACCACTGTGGTGATAGATCACCAATCACAAGAGAAATAGACCTCCTTGGAATAAGACTTTCATGGTTCCAGGATTCTTTGGGAATCTGAACAACACTATGGACTTGCTCCCCTGAAGATGATCTGCTAGGATGAGAAAGGGGCATCCTCGTTCCTCCTGCTTTTCTCTCTGTCTCTCTCTCTGTGTCTCTGTCTCTCTCTGTCTCTCTCTCTGTCTCTCTCTCTGGTACTGGACATTGAACCCAGGATCTTTGCACTGAGCTACACTGCCAGCCCATTTTTTACTTTTTATTTTGAGACTGGGACTAACTAAATCACTATATTGCTCAGGCTGGGCTTAAATTTGTGATCCTTCTGCTTCAGCCTCTCAGAGTGCAGAATTACAAGCACACCAGCTAATTACTCTTTTATCCATCACTGGCTGAGGAGAAAAGATAGCGATGTCATATATAAATCATATGTTTGGCTCTTATTCTGGGAATAGTTAGGAAGTGAAGAATAGCAAAAACTGTATTGGTAGAAATGTGGGGCTCTCATCAGCCTCACGCCTGCCTGTTAGGGCAGAGGCTGGGACAGCCACTCTGAAAGCTACCTTACCCTCCCAAGCCAAGTGAAAGTGGGGCACATCCCCATGACCCAGTGATTCCGACCCTTAGGTACACGTTCCCAAGGCCTTTCTCACACTGGTTCACAAGGGTCGATGAGCAAGGGGTTCAGTGAATATCTGCTGTGGAAAGGAGGGTGAAGGCTGAAGGCAGCCTGGTTGTTGAATGAAATACTGTGAGTGTACAAGACAGTAGCCCTGCTATGACTTGAATATGGTTTGTCCCCTCTGAAACCCATGTTGAAATCTGGTCCCATGCCACAGTGTTGAGAGGTGGTGGGACATTTCAAAGGCAGTTGAAGGCTGCGGAGGAATCTTGCCCAGCATGCGTGAGCCCCAGGGTGCCACCCCCAGGCAGATGGGAGTAGTTACAGAGTGCAGGTCAGTAGAGAGCAAGACTGTGTGCACCACGCTGTCTCTTCCCACCTGCCTGTCTGCCCACCATGTTAAGATGTAAGAGGCCTCGTTGGAACCCGAGCAGACACTGGCCATGCTCTTGAACTTTTCAGTCTCCAGAACCATGAGCTAAACAGCATTTTTTTTTTTTTCAGAAAGGGGATTGAACCCAGGGACCTTCAAGGTACAAGGGTTCTTCTACCACTGAGCTACATCCTCAGCCCCAGCATTTTAAACTGCAGAATATAATTATATATCATATTAATACAGTATTACGGGGGCTGGGGATGTAGCTCAGTAGTTAGAGTGCTTGCCTCGCAAGCCAAGGCTCTGAGTTCAATCCCCAGCACCAAAAAAACAAAAACAAAAGAAAACCCAATATTATGTAAATATTTTACATAGTTAGATATAAGATAAAATTTTTAAATATATCAATTAAAAATAAAAATTACATCATGAATTATGTTTTAATTGTCTAGTAAGAAGTATTACTACCAAGGTGCCAGTATAATTAATCCACCAAAATTGGGTCTTAGTTTAATTCTTTTCTTTTGTCTGTTTGTTTTGCTTTTGTTTTTTGAGACAGGGTCTCACTATGCAGTTCAGGCTGGCCTTGAACTCACAGTGATCCTGCCTCAGCGTCCCGAGAGCTGGTAAGTCACCAGGCCTGCACACAGATAAGTCTTAAGGCTCAGCACTGAACGAGGAAATAATGCAAAGAATGTGTTCTAGAAGTTGCTAAAACTCGTACCAGTAGCAACACCTGCATGCACAAACGGTAGATGTATGGTTCCCAGATTCATGACAAAGTGACGCTGTGCTTCAGGAGAGAACGCTCAGTCTTTTCAATAAATGTGGCTGAATCAACTGGGTACCAATGTAGGAGGAAATGAATTTTGACTCACACTACACCCAATAATTAATAAATATCATTTAGCTTAGATCTAAATGTGAAAGGAATACAATAAGACTTTTAGGAAAAAGCATAAAAGAATATCTTTATGACCTTGGAGTAGGCAAAGATTTCTTAAGTAAGATATAAGCAGCCTGGCATGGTGGAATGCACCTGTAGTCTGAGTACAGTCTCCTGTACTCAGGAGACTGAAGTGGGAGGACTGCTTAGGCCAGGAGTTCAAGACCAGCCTGGGCAACATAGTGAGACCCCCATCTCAAAAAAAAAGGGGGGGGACATAAATAATGTTAGCATATAGGAATTTTTTTTCCTTTTCTTTTTTTATGCCAGGAATGGAATCCAGGACCTCAAATATTTTAGGCAAGCACTCTACCAAGGAGCTACACCGCCAGTCCAGAAATAATTATTAAATAGTTATTAGACAAAACTGAGTGTGGTGGTTTGTGCGAGGCTGTAATCCCAGAACTCTGAGAGGATGAGGCAGGAGAATCACAAGTTTGAGCCTATCGTGAGCAATTCAGCAATTTAGTGAGATCTTGTCTCAAAATTTTAAAATGTTTTTAAAAGGGCTAGGTACATAGTTCAGTGTAAAGGCCCTGGATTAAATCCCCAGTAGCACACATGAAAAATTATTAGACTACATTAAAATTAAGAAACCCTGTTCATCAAGCCCGGCATGGTGGTGCATACCTGTAATCCCAGCACTCGGGAGGCTGAGGCAGGAGGATTGCTGCAAGTTTGAGGTCAGTCTGGGCTACATAATGAGTTCAAGGCCAGCCTGAACTACAGGGTGAGACCCTGTCTCAAAAACAAAAACAAGCTGGGGATTTAGCTCAATGGTTAGAGTGCCTGCCTTGCAAGCACAGGGCCCTGAGTTCGATCCCCAGCACCAAGAAAAAAACAAAAACAAAGGAAGGATGAAAGGAAGGAAAGAAAGAAAGAAAGAGAAATTCTGTTTATGAAAAGGCTCCATTAAAAAAGTGAAAAGATAAATCACAGAGTGAGAGAAAATATTCACAACACATAAACTGACAAGGACTAGTATTCTTGCAAAACCATCAGAAAAGAGAAAGCAATAAGAAAATGGGTGGAAGGCCTGAGTGAGCACTCCACAAGAGGATATCCGAATGGCCAAGAGAATATGCAAATATCCCCACCTCAGGAGTCAGTATTAGTCATAAGGAAAGTGCTAAGGAAAACCACAACAGAATGTACACCTGCCAGAGTGGCTAAAAGTAAAAAGACTGACCAAACCAAGGGTCAGACACACAGCAACTGAATCTCTCACACATTGCTGTTGGGAGTGTAAAACATAAACTGGCAGTTTCTGCTCTAGTTAGATACATACTTTATACCCCAACAATTTCACTTCTGAGTGGATATTAGCCATTAGAAATGAATGCTTATGTCCACCACAAACATGTACTAGAGAGTGAACAGCAGCACCATTTATAATATCCTCAAACCAGAAGCGATGCAATGACCTCAATAGGTGAGCAAATAAACAAACTCTGGTACCTCCCACTATGGAATACTATACAGCACTGAGAAGGAGCGACCTACCAGTGCAGGAGACATAGATGAATCTCACAAGCATAATGTTAAGTGACTGAAGCCAGACATGAAAGAAGGCATAATGCATGATTCCTCTTAGAGAAAAGTCAAAGACTTGCAGACCAATCTGTGCTGTGAGAGGTTAGGAGAGTGTTTTATCCTTGGCTTCGAGTGCCAGGATTTCTCTGGGACTGTCCTATCTGTAGTTCAGGCTGGCTTTGGATTCACTATGTAGCCCAGGCTGGCCTGAAATTTGAGATGATCCTCCAGCCTCAGCTTCCTGAGTGCTGGGATTACAGGTGACAGCCACCATGCCTGGCTTCAAGTGACATGTTTTCCCTTAGTTTGAACAGAGAAAAACAGGAGTGAAGCAAGCAAAAAAAATGCAGAGAAATGCACCCCAGTGGTCTAGCTGTGTTTGCATTTTGAGGAGCAAGGTGGCAGTCTTCTGATGTCAGCAGGAAGCTAAAAATTCCTGGCTCTAGTTGGGAAGGGTGGTGCACACCTGTAATCCTAGCAATCAGGAGGCTGAGGCAGAAGGATCCCTGAAAATTCAGGGCCAGGATCCCAGCAAATTCGGGAGTTTTAAACAGAGTTTAAACGGATATAAGAAATCTGTACTGCACCCAAGTGTCGTGGTGCACGCCTAGAATCCCAGCACTCAGGAGACTGAGACCGGAAGATAACTGCGAGTTCAAGGCCAGCCTGGGCTACACAGAGAGTTCAAAACCAGCCTGGACTACATCATGAGACCCTGTCTCAAAAAAAACAAATGAAAATTTTTTTTTTCTACAAGGGATCTTTACATTTCTCTGGGCCAGACACTCTCTAAAACACGGTTCTAAAATGCCGCAGAGTCCTTGACTTTTCATCTTACCATCCCCCTTGACTCTCTAGTATCCTGTGAGGCCCTTTGAACTCTGGTTCCCACCGGCTCCTCCCCACCAGCACTGACTCTCCACACACCGCCCCTGGGCTCCTACACTCCTCAAGCCTCCCTGGCCTGGCCCTGACCCTTCCGCTCATCACTGTCTGGCTTGGTCTGTTTCCACAGCACTGAGAATCCTGTGACGGCAGGGACCAGGACAGCTCTCATACCATCAAGCACAGGCTAGAAACACAGAAGATGGGATAAATATTTTCTAGCTGAAATAACAAATTTTGGAATTCAAAGTTTATGTGTTTCTAGATTTTTTTTTCTTTCTTTCTTTCTTTTTTTTTTTTTTTTTTTTGCAGTACTTTAAACCCAAGATCTTGGCACTGGACTACATCCCCACCCCACCCCTTTTTATTATTATTTTTGATATGCAGACAGGATTGTGCTAAATTGCTAAATTGCCCAGGCTGGGCTCCAATTTTCAATTCTCCTGCCTCAGCCTCCCAGCCACACCCAGCTCAGTTCTAGATTTTTAAAGTTCTAAAAGCCCAAAAGTGAGGTTGGGGATTTAGCTCAGTGGTAAAGCGCTTGCCTAGCAAGCACAAGGCCCTGAGTTTGAAGCCCAGCATCCCTAAACAATTAAATAAATAAATAAATAAATAGAAGTTCAAATGTATAATTCTAAATTTCCACAAGTACTTGATTGTATCAGCCTAGGTTTCTAGATCAGAGGGTAGCGCTGATCATGGGTTGAATTTGGTTCATACTTTGTACCACACAGGTTTTTTAATTGGGAAATTCTAGGTCAATATTAGAGCTAATAATTTTGAGCCTATATTTTCTCTGGCTGCAGCTGGTGACCATGGCCCAGATGACCACATCCCCTTGTCCACTCACTCATTTATGTCACTTGCTTCCCCAGAGGCCTTTGAGTTTGACACTCCTGCTCAACTCCTTAGACAGTTCTGAGAACTTTAGTACAGGATGGCCTCCTTATCTGCAGACTCAACCAACTGTGGAATGAAAATATTAGGAAAAAATTGTATCTGTACTGAACATGTACAGGATTTGTTGTTGGTCACTAGTCCTTACGCAATATAACCTAATAACTATTTACATCAAACTAGAAACTGTGAGTAATCTAGAGACGGTTTAACACATTCCTGCCAGCTTGAACCACCAGTGGTACACGGATGGCTGACCCACCCAGCGGTGTACCCGCACTGGTGGTACAAGCCCCCCACAGCAAGACATATGAATTATGGCCCCTTCGTGAACATGTTGAAGTATACAGGAAGATGTGTGTAGATTATGTACCAACACCATGCCATTTTATATGGCAGATTTGGGATCCTCAGAAATCTTATATCCAAACTCCAAGAGACTGAGGAGTGACTGTACCAAAAATCCCAGGTTTAGCCAGGTGTGGTGGCACACACCTATAATCCCAGCACTCAGGAGACTGAAACAGGAGGATCGCTGCACATTTGAGCCAGCCTGGGCTACATAGTGAGTTCAAGGCCAGCCTGAACTACAAAGTGAGACCCTGTCCCACAAAAACAAAACAAGAGGTTGAGTATATTTAGCTCAAGTGGTAGAGTGCTTGCTTAGCAAGTGCAAGGTCCTAAATTCAATCCCCGGCACCCCCAAAATAAAAAAATAAACTAAATAAAATTTAATACATGGTTAGAGTGCCTGCCTCGAAAGCACAAGGCCCTGAGTTCAATCCCCAGCACCAAAAATAAATAAATAAATAAATAATTTAATATAGTCCCTCAGTCCCTTGAGTGTCACTGGTCACCATTCAGGTACTCAATAGCCACATATACTAGTGATTACTAACATAGGCCACCACCACTATAGAACACTGCTACACTCTTGGAATATTGCAGAGAGCTGCCCTAAAGATTCAAGTGCTAAGTATCTGGAAGCCTCTCCACCCTCCTAGTCACAAAGGAGAAGCCACCGAGAAGCACGGAGGCCGCCCCAGCATCCCCTCCCACGTCTCTCCCATCCCCTCTGCCCATCCTGGTACCCGCCAAGGCCTTGATCCGGGAGCACTCGAAGAGAGAAGCGGCTGCAGTGGAGGTGGCTGGCGGCTCCCGCTCCCAGCCCCTGTCAGGACTCTTCCAGCGTGCTGCAGGGTTGTTGTTGTTGGGAGCAGGCAAGCCCTCCATGTTGTCCACTTCCCCCGGAACCTGTGCCATTGGGAAGGAGAGACCTGAGGATGAGGAAAGGCAAGTCAGGGCTGGCAACCGGGCCTGAGCTCCAAGGACCATTTCTAGGGGGGGTTTTTGTTGTTGTTATTTTATTTTATTTTATTTTATTTTATTTTATTTTGGTTTTGTGCCAGGGATCGAACTCAGGGCCTTGTGCTTGCTAGGCAGGCACTCTAACCACTGAGCTAAATCCTCAGCACCAAGGACCATTTCTAACAGTGACTGGCTGAAGGTCCTCTGCACTCTCTTACCCTCAGCTCTTCTGTCTTTCATGGACATAATAATGATAACAGCAGGGCATGGTTTTCACACCTGTAATCTTTGCTACTTAGGAGGCTGAGGTAGGAGGATCCCGAGTTTAGTGAGATACAGTTTCAAAATTTTAAAAGGGCTGGAGGTATAACTCAGTGGTAGAACACTTGCCTAGCACTTGTGAGGTCCTCAGCTCAATCCTCAGTACCCGACAAAAAAATAAAAAAATACTTTAAAATGCTTACCATAAGCACATCACATAACTGCAGTAAGCCCCCAACTTAGCACCTGGCATAGGGTAAGGGCTCAGCAGCTTGTCATTGTTATTATTATTATTAAAACAATAACATTACATCAATAGAACTCAGGAAGGAAGAAATAATAACAGTAGTGAAAATTTACTGAGCACTTGTTCTTTGTTTAGTACTTTATATGCATTCTCTCTTTTTTTTTTTTTTTTTTTTTGGTGCTGGGGATCGAACTCAGGGCCTTATGCTTGCAAGGCAAGCACTCTAACTACTGAGCCAAATCCCCAGCCCTGCATTCTCTTATTTAATTCTTACAAATTTAATCCCCTAGCAGTCACTTAGTATTGGGCCCATTTTACAGAGGTGGAAACTGAAGCACAGAAGTATTATTCACTTGCCTCAGTTTTACAACTAGTAAATAGCTAGGATTCAAATGTGGGCACTGTGATAAAATGACTGTATTAATGTGCTCAATTCTTCACCCTTATAGTCACACCCTTTGCCATATAATTCTTCCATGTCCTCTGACTGCAAGAGAGGAAAAGGTCTGTGTGTGACTAAGCTTGACCCAGTGGCTTGATTTGCCCCACAGAATTGGGTGAAAGTGATGGGTGCCAGTTCTGGGCTTTGGACTAAAGAGATCTCACATGTTTCTGCTTGTGCTCAATGGTAGCCACAGGAAAGACACACCTGGGCTAGGCCAGGTCTAAAGCCCCAGTCACTGCAGCCAAGGCCAACTAGAGCCCTCCACTGTGATCTCAACATGAAAGTGTACCCAGCAGAGACCAAAAATGTTGTATAGCCAGGTCTGGCCCAAATCACTGAACACAGACTCAATGGCTAAACAAATCCTTTATGCTTTGAGGTACTGCATTTGGGGTTATTTGTTACGAAGCATTACTGTGGCAACAGCTGACTGACATCTAACTCCTGAGTTATGCTCTAGGACACTGCTAGACTGTAAATATGAAATCTAAGTGGGGTTGACATCAGGTCCATCTTCACCCTCCTGGTCTCCGGGCCTGGTTCTAAGACTAGGAAAGCAATTAATTAATCAAATGACCCCCTTCTCTGAAGACCTAGTCCTAGACAGAGGCTAACCCACTAGATTTTAGGCAGGCAGGCTGGCCTGGGATGTGGTCAGTGCAGTGGAGAGTGTCCCAAACTCTGCTGTGATTCTGTTCTTCCATGGAAAGCTGAAAGTGGACACATGGCTGCCCACCACCTGTGTAACCTTGGCCGTGTCACCGCCCCTCTGGGCCACACTTTGTTCATCTGCAAAAATCCTACGGGTATTTGAAGATGAGATGAATTAAAATGCAGGCAACACCATATCAGGTAGAGAGCAAGACCTCAGTACATGTTTCTTGCTATCACTGGTTTTTTCCCCCTGTGGTGCCTGGGGTCAAAGCTAGGACCTCCCGTGCTCTGTCACTGAGCGGTGCCCCCACCCACTGTTGCCTTCATCCTCTGCTCACACAGCTCCGGAAATCCAAGGGCCTGTTCTGGAGTCAGGCAGAGATGAGTTCAACTCCTGCTGTACTCTTGTGTATCTTTAAACTGGTACCTTTAGCTTGGCCTCTCTGTGCCTCAGTTCCTCCCCTGTTAAAGATGTCACAACTGTTCCTCAGTGAAGCGTACTTGGGGATGAGGAGGCGCTTAGCACTTGGCGAGCTCCGCCAGGCCGGGGAGCAGCTCTGGCATTACGCGGAGCCTGAATGGAGCAGGAAGAGAGGCGAAGGTGACGAAGAGGTGGACAGGGGTGTCCTGCGGCCCAGCAAGGGCTGGCCTGCGCTGGGCTGCGGGTGGGAGCGGACGCCTTAACCCTTCCTGCGCCGCGCCTCTCCCCCTGCGGTGCAGTCACGGCGCGGAGGAGGAGGCCTGGGAAGGACAAGGCCTGCGGGGACCCGTGCATGGCGTGGAGCCGGACAAGTCTGGGAGTTGGGGCTCGTTCCGCTGCGACCCTCTGCCTCTACCCGGCTGAGGAGGGCAGGGGCTCAGGCCGTGCCGGGCACGGGGGAGGCTGCTCGGCAGGTGGGGAGATCTGGGGAAGGGGCCGTCGGCCTCCCCGCCGCTCACCTGGGCCCGCGGCCGCCGGTGCTTCCGTCCCCGCTGCTCGCCGCGCCGGACAGCCCTCCCTGCCGGCTTCCGCGGCGCGGCCCGGCCCGGCCCGGCTCCGCTCGGCCCCGCCGGCCGCCGCTCGGCCAGATCCGCATGCGCCGCCGCCGCCGCCACCGCCGCGCCTCCCCCCCGCTCGCGCCGCCGCGCTCAGCGCTCCCCCAAGACCCCCTCCCGCCGCCGCCTGCCGCCCCCAACGCCCGAGGGCGGGTCCCCGCGCGTCACACGCCTGTCCACGGGTGTGAGGTACCGACACACCCTCCCACTGGCTCACACGCTCCCCCGGCACGCGGGACCACTTGCAACGTCACGAACGCGCTCAACACGTCCACGCACAGTGTCACTCCCTCTTATGGGGTCGCACAGGGTCAACCTTCAGACTGTCACACGCAATCATGCACACGGTGCCCCACACTGGAACAGGGTGCCACAGCGGCACACACGATGACACGTTCAAATGAGGCCACCACCTCCAAAGTGGTGTCACATACAACCACGCATATCACACACTGTCGCACACTGCCAGGGAATCACAAACTGTCATACACTCATACATCGTGCACAGCTTCGCAATTACACAGTGTGTTTCAAACATTTTACACACTCACACTTGTCACATCAGCCACCCAGTCACATGGGCGATATGTCCTGCACTGCTACACACTCATACATCACAGCAAGTCACAAAGAACATCACAGTAACAGTAACACCCACAGCCACACAATCAAGTGAGACCAGTGTCACACACCGCGCCATGACACATGTGGTCTCACACACTACCACAGTCTGGTAGTCACACATTCCATTGCAGTTTATGTTCCACACTCACGCCATATCACATGGGCTGACACACATTGTCACCCACAGTGCCACCACAAGGTCACAAAAGAACAGCATCAGTGCCGACCATAGGTGGGTCACACACAGTCACACTATAACACAAAGGACGACAGAGGTGTCACCACAATCATGCACTCCCTTGTGGGTACGTAGAGTCACGAGGATCACACAGGTACCTAGACACGCAACTACACGGTGTCACACCCGCACACCCACCCCGTTCTCCTTCACACTCCCCTTGCTGTCGGAGGAGCACCTGGGTGGTAGTGCGAGTACAGGGCCGCCCCAGAAGCGCTGAAGGAGCTGGCGCGAGCTGGAAGAGAGCGGTGGGCGTGGCTTCCCACCCCGCCCCGCCCCGAGTGGCTGAAGCGCGGAGGCGGGGCGCTGAATGACAAGCGCCCTGGCCCCGCCCACTCGAGCCCTTCCTAGGACAAGGAGTAGCTCCACGTGTAAGTGGCAGTCGGAGACTCGGAGTAGTGCTGGACGGTAAGGACTAAAAGCTGACGGCAGCCCGACCCACTCGCTCTTTTCTGTGGAAGACCGAGTCCCTTTGGCCTGAAAGGGGGCGGGGAGCGGGCGGGGAGCGGGCGGGGCCTCCGAGCCGCTCCGCCCTATCCCTCGGTCTAGAGAAGCGCGAGAGCACCGCCCAGCAGCCATTGGGTTCCCGCGCGCTTCCTGCGTCTCTGCCTTCGCAAAGCCAGGACCCCGCGGCATGACTGTCAAGAAGATCGCGATCTTCGGCGCCACTGGCAGGACCGGCCTCACCACCCTGGCGCAGGCGGTGCAAGCAGGCATGAGCCGGGGCCGGTGGGGGATATCATGGGGTACACCGGCAGAGCGTTAGGAAGGGCTTGCATGGGGTTGGGGCCGCGCGGTGATCTGTGCCCAGTTCAGGTGTGTGAAGACTCAGGGGGCAAAGCCGGTGGTCACGGGGACACAAATGGGGCAACTCTGAGATTCAGGTTTAAGTGAGTGCAAGGTATAGAAACTGGCCATAGGAGCCCAGGGGACTCCTGCAAGACAGTTAGGTGTAAACCTAGGGCTCTTGCGAAATGTGCTTGACATGGCTGTGGTCATCGTAGTGGTGGTGGGTTCATTAAGCCAGCATCAGCTTGCTGCCCCGCAGTGCCCTCTGGCCACGTGTGTTAAATACTGGCAGCCCTCTTTTGCAGCAGAAAATAACATTACCTCACTTGACCGAAGAGAAAGCTAAGGCCCTAAACCAGGCGTGGTAGTGTGTGGCTGTAATATCCCAGCACTCGGCTGAGGCAGGAGGATTGCCTTGAATTGAAGACCAGCCTGGGCTGCATAGTGAGTTCAAGACTAGCCGGAACTACCTAGTGAGACTCTGTCTAAAAAAGAAAGAAAAGGGGTTGGGGATTTAGCTCAAGTGGTAGAGCGCTTGCCTAGCAAGTGTAAGGCCCTGAGTTCAATTCCCAGCACCCCCCCAAAAAAGACAAGAAGTAAAAAAGAAAGAGAAAGAAAGAAAGAAGGAAAACTGAAGCCCAGAGAGTGACTTGTCAGGTATCAGACAGCAAGTAAGAGGTAGTACTGGGATTTGAACCCAGTTCATGCTTTTAAGCATCAAAATGGCTGGAGGTTCTTGGCTTCAACACTGAGCTGGAAATTGAGAGGCTTAAGGGTAGGTTGCTGTGAGTACAGAACAGACAGAAGTCACGGAGACATTGAGTGAGGACTTGGGGCGCTAGCTCTGGAAAAGTCGAGGATGCTGAAAATTCAGAGGTGTACCAGAGAGGGCGCATCCCCCACAGTACGCTGCCCGCCAAGTCCACAGTTTACCAGCTCTGGGCTGGGCCTGGGACTTCCAGATATAGGGCCCCACCCGTTAGCCCTGGTGACTCTGAGATATTGGCTATCTGTGTGCCCCAAAAAGGGTGAAGGCTTCTAAGGCCCTCCAAGACACTGCTATCTCAGCCCAGCCTTCTTGGAGGGACTCTTCCTCAACGTCCTCAGGGTCCCCCTTCCCGGGATCCTCATGAGGGTCTTGATTTGTGGGGCAGAAGGGGGCCCTGACCTCCAAGTAAAACCAGTGTGCCGCTAAGCATTTCTAGGGAAGGAGTAAGGAAAGAAGAGGAAGAAGTTGAGATATGCTGAGTCACCCTGAATATCTGGACTCTCATGTGACCACCTTCATTGTAATGCCCAGTGTCACTGCTTTCTGCTGTCCCACTCTGCTGGTCACAACTGGGACTGCACCCAGGGGGCTGGAGAGCTGGAGCCTAGTTCCGGAAAGCCCTGCTGTCTCTAGTACAAACAGGAAGGACTTGGGTGAATGGGGTTTTATTGATGTCAGTGTCATTTTATAGGACCTGACAGGAGCCCTGCCCCGTGGCACACACCTGTAATCCCAGCTACTGATCAGAAATTCGAGGCCAGCCTGGGCAATTTACACTCTGTCTAAAAATGTGTGTGTATGTGTGCCAGGGATCGAACTCAAAGCCTTGAGCTTGCCAGGCAAGCACTCTAACCACTGAGCTAAAGCCCCAGCCCCCAATTTTTTTTTTTAATGCAAGGATTGGATGAGGATGTAGCTCAGTGGTCCCTGGGTCCAATGCCCATACTACAAAACAATTTTTTTCAATAAAAAAAATAAAATCCTGACCAGCACTGATTCTGGTACAGCCTGCCCCACATTCAAGTGGCCAGGTCTACCACTCATTACCCGTGCAACCAAATGACTTGTCGCCTAGAACCGTATACCTAGAAGTCTGTCAAGTGAGGATGAATCAGGGTGGGAGATGGGGTGGAAGATCAGTTCTAGCCCAGCCTGCCCAATTTAGTGATTTAGCAAGATACTGTCTCAAAATAAAAATTAAAAAAGAGTTGGGACGCAGCTCAGTGCAAAGGTCCTGGGTTCCATCCCCTGTGCCAGTAGCTAGTTAGCTAAATAAGTAGGGAATGAATCTAGTAGTGCTTACCCTGGGGCCCTTATGATGACTAAAGTAGATACTATGAGTTCTTAAAACAGTGGTGATAATGCATGGTCAGTGCTTCCTGGCTGACTGTATTCAGATTATAGCCTCACAGTATATTATCCAGCAGGCCCTGGATCAGACTCATTTAGGTAAAAATTCTACTGTCTCAACCTTCTAGCTGTGGCTCTGGCCCAGTTACCTAAAAGTGCCTGTTTCTGCATTCTCAGACTAGGCCTGATAACAATGGTTACCTTGTAGAGTTGTTGTGCTTCTTGAACTGTGGGCTACAGAGAGTTCTGAAATGTATTTAACTGGTCACAATAGTATCAAAATGCCTTGGTGGCTCATGCCTGCATTCCCAGCACTTGGGAGGCTGAGGCAAGGAGGATAGCCAGGAGTTCAAGGCCAGCCTGGGCTACATAGCTGAGTTCAAGCCTAGGCTAAACTACATAGCTACATAGTGAGACCCTGCCTCAAAAAAAAAAAAAAAAATTTCATCGCATGCTAAATTTTGGTTTTGAAGGGGTGCTGGTGATTGAACTCAGGGCCTTGCACTTACTAGGCAAGCACTCTATCACTTAAGCTAAATCCCCAACCCCTAAATATTGGTTTTATAAAATTTTTGTTTTATATATATTTGGTGCACTGGGTTAGGCAGCAAAATCTACTTTGCACTAAGGATTGATATTAAAAAAAAAAAACTCTGCAATTTATTCTTGAATAGTTAAGGGGAAGCATGTATATTTCTATATGTGTGTATGAGTAGACATATAAACGTGTGTAATTATGCATGTTATATATCAGTGATGGTGAATTTTTTTGAGACCAAGTGCCCAAACTGCAACCCAAAACACACGTATTTATTGCAAAGTACCAACTCTACAACTAAACCTGAATACTTACTGAGGTTTTAGTTTAGAAAAAACAACTGTTATCTGATACTCGGCTCCTGGCTCGACTTGGCTCGCATACCGATAGAGAGGGTTCTGTGTGCCCGCTGCCGCACATGTGCCACAGGTTTGCCACCACTGTTATATATTATACATACATACACATTAAGGGAGGGGATCCAGGTGTAGTGGCTCACACCTGTAATCCCAGCACTCTCGGGGCTAAGGCAGGAGGATTGTGAGTTCAAGATCTGTTTGGATGACATAATTGAGTTCAAGGCCAGGCTAGATTACTTAGTGACAGGGGTGAGCATTTAGTTTACTGAGCTAAACTACTGATATATAACTACTGTTAGAGTGCTTGTCTTGCAAGCACAAGGACCTGAGATCGATCCCCAACACTACAAAAAGAAAAAAAAAAAAAAATAGATTACTTAGTGAGATCCTGTCTCGAAAAACCAAACAACGGGTGTTGGGAATTCAGCTCAGTGGTAAAGTGCTTGGGTAGCAAGCATGAGGCCCTGAGTTCAATCCCCAGCACCATCCCTCACAAAAAAAACCAAACAACTGGAAACAAAGCTTTTGTAAATAAGGAGAGGAAGAGGGATTGAATGGGAAAAAAAGAAGATATATCACGTAGAAGTACGAATTCCTTGTGATGATGAATGTATATCTAGAAGGTACCAATAAACAACAGAAGAAAACCAAACAACCGGCCAGGCATGGTGGTACATGCCTGTAATCCCAGCACTTGGGAGGCTGAGGCAGGAGGATCGCCTCAAATTTGAGGCCAGCCTGGGCTACATAGTGAGCTCAAGGCCAACTTCAACTACATGGTGAGACCTTGTCTCAAAAAACAAAATAACACAAAAAACAAAATAACACAAAATAACACAAAAAATAAATGTGAATTATGTTAATTCGGGGAAGGGCAGTACTAGGGAACCAAAAATGTTTCTTGAAAAACAGCCCATTAATTTTTAGCCCATGCTCAGCCCTTGGCACATGGGGGGACCCTCATGAATGCCATCACTCATCACCGATTCAGGAGCACTGGCAGCGACCCTTGTGACGTCCTCTGCCAAAGCACTTGCTGTCACGAGAACAGGCATCTTAGTCTGCCTGGTCTGCCGTGACAAACACCTGACATTAGGTGACTCCTATTTCCATGGTTCTGGAGGCTGAGGAGCCTGAGACGCTGGTGGCTAGAGTGAGGGCCAGCTTCCCAGAGATGGTGCCTCTAGCAGCGGCCTCGCCTGATGGCCACTCGCTCTGTGGGGTTCTTTCATAAAGGCAGCGTATTCTCATTCAGGACCGCAGAGCCTTGTGACCCAAGGTCACCTCCTAAATACCCCAGCGACTGATACCTTCACCTTGGTGAGTAGGAGGTTTCAACAGGTGAACTCTGTGGGGATAAAACACTCAGCCCACAGCATGTTTCTCAAAATCAAGGATGGAAGGAGGGAAGGAAGGATGGAAAGAGGGAAGGAAGGATGGAAGGAGGGAAGGAAGGAAGGGAGGAAGGAAGGAGGGAAGGAAGGGAGGGAGGGAGGGAGGGATGGAAGGACAGAGGGAGGAAGGGAGGGAGGGAGGAAGGAAGAGGGGAATGAAGGAGAGAAAGAAAAGAGAGAAGAACACAAACTCAGTGGGGCCCATTTTAGCCAATATGGTGGCAATTAGGCAATGCCCACCTTGGCTCCCTGTAAGGCCCCCTCCTCTCCAGGTGGGAGCATCGCAGGTCTGGTATGCCGTCATGAAAGGGTCACAGAGGATGGGCATGCCGGGGAAGCTGAAGCTAAAGTCGATCCAAGGAGGGGTTGCCTGAGGCTCCTCCGCTGGGAAGTACTGGGCTAATTCTGAACCCAGGTCCGTGAGACAAGATAGCCTGAGTTTCTGTGTCTGTAAAGGGCCAGGGAGATGGCGGCGAATGTGACACACCCGGGGCTCGCAGGGCTCGGGTTACTGTAGGTCAGCAGTAGGAGACCATGAGAGGAAGTCCAAGTGGCTGGGCAGGGGTGAAGAGTGTTCCAGGCAGAGAGGACAGTCCATGCAAAGGCCAAGCGGCAGGAAACAGCACGGCATGCTGGAGGAACCAAAAGGAGTGCCGGGGGGGCCTCCACTGAAGAGGGCCAGAGCCCTTGGGACCCTGAAGGCTGGCAGGAGGAGTGTGGGCTCCACTGCAGGGCACGAGGGGTCACGGAGGGGTCTGAGCTGAGCAGGAGGCACTTAGCTACAGAAAGCTTTGGCTGCTGCGGGGAATATGGATCAGAGGGGCAGGCGGGGCCCAGGAATCTGGAGAAGGGACCAGGAAGGAGACTCAGGCTGCTCCAGGCGAGGGGGGAAACTCATAAGATGATTAAAGGGCATAGTGATAGCAACTAACAAGATAGTGCCTGTTTCTGTGCCAGGCACTACTCTACCTTTCAGTTAATTTGTCTTAGTTTTGCCTTTACTTTGAGGGGGGTGGTTACCGGGGTTTGAACCCGTGGTCTTCTCACTGATCTACGCCCCCAGCTCTAAACATTTTTTATTTTCGAACAGAGTCTTGCTAAGTTGCTAAATTTCTCAGGTTGTGCTAGAATGTGTGATTTTCTTGCCTCAGCTTCCCACAGTCTGGGATTATGGGCATGCACCACCATGCCTGGCCAATTTCCCTTTTTTCATAACAGCTTTTTGTGTTTTGTCTTTTTTGGGACAAGGTCTCACTGTGTAGCTCAGGCTGGCCTTGAACTCGAGGTGATACTCCTGCCTCAGCCTCTCAAGTGCTGGGATTACAGGCATGTGCCACCATGCCCAGCCCTGTAACAGCTTTTTTGAGCTATAATTCACATACCATACAATTCCTCCATTTAAAACACCAATTCCAAAGACTTCTAGAATGTACCCCCTCCCATTTTTCAACCCACCCCCACCCCCACCCCCACTTTAGGTAACCTCTTATCTACTTCCTGATTACATGGATTTGCTTATTCTGGGCATTTCCTATTAGTGGAATGATACAGTACTGGTTCTGCGACTAGCTCCTTTCACTTAGTTAAAAAAAAAAATTCTCAAGGTCCATGTATGTTGTACCATGCATCGTATGTTATTTTCTTGCTAAATGATACTGTGCTGTTTGGATAAACCACATTTTATTTACCCATTAAGCAGCTGATGGATGTTAGTATGAATAACACTACATGTACAAGAAAAGAAAAGAACACACAACTTATCAGTGTCCATTTTAACAAATACAGTGGCAATTAGGCAATGCCCACCTTGGTTCAAAACCGGTGAAAGTATGTTTTCCTTCCTCTGGGGCCTATATATCTAGGAGTGAAATTGCTGGGTCATGTGCTGTGCTGGGTCATGTGTTATGTTTAATATTCTGAAGAACTGCTGGAGCCGGGTGTGGTGCCACACGCCTGTAATCCCAGCACTCAGGAGGCTGAAGCAGGAGGATTGCTTTGAGTTCGAGGCCAGCCTGAGCTATACAGTGAGACCTTGTCTCAAACAAGACAAAACACAATTACATAATGATTCAAGGCCAGCCCAAACCATATAGCAAGACTGTCTCAAAAAAAGAACTGCTAGGGGCCGGGGATTTAGCTCAGTGGTTACAGTGCTTGCCTTGCAAGCACAAGGTCCCAAGTTTGATCCCCGGCACCAAAAAGAAAAAAAAAAAAAAAAAGAATTGCTAGATTTTTGCAAAGCAACTGCATCATTCGACTTTGCCCTCACAGTGTAGGAGGGTCCTGGTTTCCCCACGAGCATGCGAGCACTTCCATCCATCTTCACTGGGGCCATCCTGACAGGTGTGAAATGGTTCTCATTGTGGTTTTAATTCACATTTCCCTGATGGCTAATGGTATCAGACATCTTTTCAACAGCTAGTTGTTGGCGATTTAGCTCAGTGGTTAGAGTGCTTGCCTTCCAAGCACAAGGCCCTGAGTTCGATCCCCAGCCTCAAAAAAAAAAAAAGAAAAAGTCAAATGCTTGTTGGCCATTTGTGTACCTTATTTGGAAGAAGAGCTATTCAGATGTTTTGCCCACTTTTAACTGGTCATTCGTCTTTTTATTATTGTGCTACAGGAGTTCGTATATTCTAGATACAAGTCCCTCATTGGATACATGATTTGCAAAATTTCACTCCCATTTTATGATTTTCTGGTTTTTGTCATTAGTTTGCTTGCTTTTGCAGTGCTGGGGCTGGAACCCAGGGCTTCGTGCCTGCTAGGCAAGTGCGCCACCACTGAGCTCCATCTCCAGCCCTTTTATTTATTTCTTTATTTCTTTGGTGCTGGGGATGGAGCTCAGGGCCTTGTGGTTACAAGGCAAACACTCTAACCACAGAGGTAAATCCCCAGCCCTCCAGCCCTTTTAAAATTTTATTTTGAGACAGTCTTGTGAAATTGCCCCAACAGACTCAAGCTTTCGATCCTCCTGATTTGGCCTCTGGAATAAGTGAGATTACGGCCTTATGCCACCATAATCTGCTGGGTTTTGTTTTGGGTTTTGGTGCTGGGGATTGAACCTAGAGCCCTGCATGTATTCTATCACAGAGCTATATCATCCAAACGGGGTTTGTTGTTGTTGTTGTTGTTGTTGTTGTTGTTGTTGTTGTTGTTGTTGTTGTTGTTGTTGTTGTTGTTGTTGTTGTTGTTGTTCTGGGGCTTTTGGGGGTTTTGTTTTTGTTTTTGTTTTTTGTTTTTGCTTTTTGTTTTTGTTTTTTGAGACAGGGTCTCACTGTGTAGCCCAGGATGGCCTTCAACTACCAGTGATCCTCCTGTCTCAGCCTCCCAAGTGCTGGGATTGTAGGCGTGGGCCACCATGCCTGGTTTACTGTAGTTTTTGTGGGTGTGTTCTTTGGTTTTTTGTTTTGTTTTGTTTTGTTTTTTGAGACAGAGTGTTGCTATGCAATGCAGGTTGGTCTTGACCTCACTATGTAGCCCAAACTGGCCTCGAATTTTGGGCACACCTCCTGCTTCCACCTCCTGAGTACTGGGATTTTAAGCTCCATCACCATGCCCAGCTTCTCGCCTGTACTTTTACCATTTTTCTTTTCCTTTTCTTTATAATCTCAGCTACTCACAAGGCAAAGGCAAGAGGGTTGCAGGTTCGAGTCCCACCTGGCAATGTAATGAGATCCTGTCTCAAAATAAAAACTAGAGGGTTGTGGATTTAGCTCAAGCGGTAGAGTGCTGGCCTAGCAAGCAGAAGGCCCTGAGTTTGATTCCTAGCTCCACATAAAAAATAAAAAAAGATATAAACAAGATTATTAACAGAAATATTTTTCTAAGATTTTAAAAAATTAAAAAAATAAAAACTAAAAAGGGCTGGGGATGGAGCTCAGTGGTAGAGCACCCCCTGGGTTTGGTCCCAAGTACTGCAAAAAAAAAAATGTTAATTTAATTTAAAAAGAAAATAGAGAAAAAATATTGTGCTTGATTTGCACAGTGGAAGTCCCTCCCAGCAGCTTCTGCCTCATTTTTGACAGGGGCCCCTACCTAAGCACTGCCTCACCCCAGGCACTCAAAATCTGGAGGCCGCATCTCCTTTCCCTGCCCCAGCCCCACCCTCCGCCATTTCTCCAAGGAGCTCTCCATCATTTTTCAGAATGACCTTTAGAGACTACAGGTATTTGCCGCCACACCCAGCATAATTAGTGTTCTTATAAAAAGAAGAAGAGAAGCACATGCCTATAATCCCAGCACTCTAAGAGGTTGAGGCAGGATTACATTTCTAGCCCTGCCTGGGCAATTTAGCAAGTTAGAGGGACCCTATCTCAAAATCCAAAAGGCCTGGAGCTATAGCTCTGAACTCCCTCGGTTTAATTCCCTGTATTGAAAAACAAAACAAAACCAAAAATATACCAATGTTATCTTTGGATCCCACCTTCATGGCTTTATCTAAATCCAGTTACCTCCACAAAGCCCCACCATATTTTCAACATGTGAATGGAGGGGAGGGAGAGGTTACATTGAGTTCCTAACAGAGACCACAAAATAATCAACAGTAGTTCTTTTTTCATTACTGGAGATCAAACCCAGAGCCTTGGGCATGCTAGGCTACCACTAGGCTACATCCCCAGCTCCTAATCATTTTATTTTAAAAATGCCATTACGGGGGCTGGGGATTTGGCTTGGTGGTAGAGTGCTTGCTTAGCAAGCCCAAGGCCCCGAATTCGATTCCCAGCACCACCAAAAAAAAAAAAGTCACTGACACTGTATGTATTTATTTATTTTTGAGGATCCAAGGATTGAGCCCAGGCCCTTCACATTGAGCTCCAAACCAGCCCTTTTTTTATTTTTCAGTTTTGAGACAGGGTCTCGCTAAATCCGTAAATTGCCCAGGCTAGGCTCAAACATGCAATCGTGCCTCATTCTCGAGTGCTGGGATTGCAGGCATGCACCTCTTTGCCCAGCCAGTTGGGAACTTTACAGTGTGTGTTGGGGTCGGGAGACAGTTATCCAAGATTCTTCTGGCAAGGCACATAGTTTTGTGACCACTGAAGGAGGGCTGGGCTTCCAAAAGGGACATCAGCACCAGGGTCTGGGACCAATCCAGCTCCAGCGGATCCCGGGGCGGCTGCATCCCTCCCACACATGGGAGCCGCAGAGCAGGAACAGTCAAAGCACTAATCCTTTCGTTGCTGGAAGCTGGGCTGCTAGTGCATTGGGAAGCTCACGAGGCGGCCCACGAGGCCTCCGTGCAGGTTGTAAATGAGCATGAATATGTTGCCTTATTTTAACAACTAGTTGGCTATAACTGGATTTGCCAGCAAAAATGACTGACCTGGAACAGGAGACCTAGAGGATGGATTTGGGGGTCCACGGTGTTCTCTGGGGCCTGAGTCACGCCCACTGACCCTGCTCTCTTCTCTTGCCCGCAGGTTACGAAGTGACGGTGCTGGTGCGGGACCCCGCCAGGCTGCCGTCAGAGGGGCCCCAGCCAGCCCACGTGGTAGTGGGGGACGTCCGGCAGGCAGCCGACGTGGACAAGACGGTGGCCGGGCAGGACGCTGTCATTGTGCTGCTGGGCACCCGCAATGACCTCAGTACTGAGCCCCCACTCTGCCCGCGGCCCCTCCCTACACCTCGGCCCCCAGCACCACGCCCGCCCCCTGCCCCACCCCTGCCACCCCCACCGCCACCTCCGCCCACCAGTGACAGCTGCTCTCTGTCCCCTCTAAGGTCCCACTACAGTGATGTCCGAGGGTGCCCGGAACATTGTGGCAGCCATGAAAGCTCACGGAGTGGACAAGGTCGTGGCCTGCACCTCGGGTGGGTGGTGGGGTCATGGAGATGGGGTTGAGCTGGGAGGTGAGTGCTGGACAGGTAGCCTAGGGACCTCTGAAAGGTGACATTGAGCCATTCCAAGTCATCATGCCTTTATTGAGCAGCAACCATATGCCTTAATCTTGCTAGGTGATGCTGAGGACATAGTGGTGACCAATATAGCCTTAGGCTCTGCAGTCGCGGGGCTCACAGACAGTGATGAAAATGACATCCGAGTGAGGCAGGTTGGGACGGAGGAGGCACAGGTAGGGGCATCAGGGCCAGGAAGAGAAGCCCAGGAGGGACCTAACAGGAAGTGGTGGCACTGTGGCTCCACACCAGCTTTAGACCTGCCCAGAGCTCTCAATTATGGTGAAATGATGGACATTAAAAAAAGAGTTGGCTGGAGGTTTAGCTCAGTGGTTAGAGTGCTTGCCTAGCAAGTGCAAGGCCCTGAGTTCTATCCACGGCACACACACACACAAAAATTAAAAAACAAAAAAAACAAAAAAAAAAAACACCAAATAGTTGTCCTGTGGGGCTGGGTCCTAGCTCAGTGGCAGAGCACTTGCCTAGCACATGCAAGACTCTGGGCTCCATCCCAGCACCACAAAACAAAACAGCAGTGCTGAGTAATCCAGAAAGAAGGCTTCAGAGAGCATGACAGGGGCGATTAATGCTCACAGAGTTTACTGAGCACTTGCTGGATGCTAGACACTGTCTTTCCCTTAGGGATGAAAACTAGTTAATCCTCGAAAAACTCCTTTGAATATTTGTGCTCAGGCTACACATAGCAGGTGCTCAGAATTACTAGCTATTGTTACTCCTATTTTTTGTTCTTTTACTTTCTGGATTTTATTTGTTGCTTTTGGGGGTTTTGTTTTGTTTTGTGTTTTGTTTTGAGACAGGGTCTCACTATATAGTTCAGGTTGGCCTTGAACTCACTGTGTAGCCCATGCTGCCCTTGAGCACACAGCAATCCTGTCTCAGCCTCCCACGTGCTGGGATTACAGGCCTGTGCCACCATGCCCGGCTGCTTTTTTCTTTTCTTTCTTTTTTGTTTTTTTGTTGGTGCTGAGGATTGAACTCAGGGCCTTGTGCTTGAAAGGCAAGCACTCTAACCACTGAGCTAAATTCCCATCCTTTTTCTTTCTTTTTTGGAGATGAGTTCTTGCTATGTTGCCCAGGCTGATCTGATACTAGTGGACTCCAGCAATCTGCCTGCTTCAACCTCCCAAATAGCTGGAACTACAAAAACGTGAAACTGTGCCTGGTTTCCTATTTCTTGTTACAAAAATTGAATTGGAATTTTCTGCTTTTTATCCAAGCAGAAAAAGTGAAAGAATAGTGGGATGAACACCTATATTCTTGCCACCTTGATTCCAAAACTGCTAATATGTATTATAATTGGTTTATCTGTGCCTACATACATAAATACTTTTTGATTTTGTTTTTCTCCTAAACTATTTGATAGGGAATTATGGACCGCAGACCCCATTAGTGACGCCTAGAAAGGGATTTTCTCTTCTAGAATACAATACTGCTGTTATGGCCAAAAAACCAAGAACTCCTTTAGCCCCTAACTGTTAGCATGAGCTACTCCTACTGCATGTAAGTTTCAAGGTAAAAGATCAGAAAGATCTCTGTCCTCTAAGAAGCTTGGAGTTGGTTTTTTTTGTTGTTTTTGTTTTTGTTTTTTGTTTTCTTTTTAGTTTTTTAGTATATGTGCTGGTGAAGCGAGCACATCTTTTTAGTTTTTTGAGACAGGGTCTCGCTCTGTAATTCAAGCTGGCCTTGAATTCTCAATGTAGCTGAGCTGGCCTCGAACTCACTTCAGTCCTCCTGCCTCAGCCTCCCCAGTGCTGGGATCACAGTCATGTGCCATCATGCTGGGCTAGAGGCTTGGAGTTTATCCATGAGGGTGGAGGTGTTTTGGGTTTTCGTTTTTTGTTTTTTCTATACTGTATACTGAATCTAGGGCCTTTGCACTGACCTACATCCACAACCACTTCCATAATTTTCTATTTCAAGATGGTTTCACTAAGTCACTAACTTACCCCGGTTGGGCTTGAATTTGCAGTCCTGCTTCAGCCTTCCAGAGTGCTGAGATTCAGGCATGAATCCTAGCCACCATGTCTGGCTGTTTTTTAAAGGAGGTCACAAATTCAGGTCCTACCTGCACAATTTAGTGACTTAGTGAGACTCTGTCTCAAAATAAAAATTACAAAAGCCATATGCGGTGGCATACACCTATAATCCCAGCATTATGGGAAGCTGAGGCAGGAGGACCGTCATGAGTTCGAGGCCAGCCTGAGCTACATACTGAGTTCAAGGCCAGCCTGGGCTAAATAACAAGACCCTGTCAAAAAAAAAAAAAAAAAAAAGGGCTGGGAATGTAGCTCACTGCAAAGTACCAAGATCCAATCCCCACTACCACCCTATTAAAAAAATAATGATGAGCCCCTGCAGTGTCCCAGGCCCTTCTGAGGACTGGGGATGGCGCTGGGAATGGGACAGATAAAGTCCCAGCCAGTGGAGCTGACCTGGTAGTGGAGCAGGGAGATAGTGAATTGGGACCTGTGGAAACTGGTGTGAGAGCAGGAAAGGTACTGGGGGAAAAGGGGAGTGTGCAGCAACGTTAAATAAGGTGGTCAGGGAAAGCTGTACTGCTGGATGGCCCCTGATCAAACTGCAAGAAGGAGAAGGAAGCCAGTGAGCGGGAGCTGCACTGGGACCAGGATCAGCAACCGAAAGGCAGTGAGCGGTGGGCCGCTGACACAGAGCAGCTGCAGGGGAGAGTGCAGAGGGAGCTGTCTGAGAGCTGGTGGGACCCACCGGGCAGGGCTTTCGCTAGGAACCACAGCTAGGACCCGATTCAGGTGCTCATGGTCTCCGGCTGTCATTGAGGGACGGGGTAAGGAGACCAGGGAGGAGCAAGAGGCAATAGTGGGCAGTACTGGACGGGGTAAGGCCTGGTTCGGAATTGCTATGAGCAAGCCGGCTGCGGTGGCACCACCTGTAATCCCAGAACTCTGGGAGGGTGAGGCGAGCAGATTGCAAATTTGAGGTCCCCAGCTGGGCAATTTAAACCGTGTCAAAATAAATACATAAATAAAAAGGGCTGTGGGTATATCTCAGTGTGAAGGCCTTGGGTTCAATCACCAGTACAACAGAGAGAGAGAAGGGAGGAGGAGGAAGAAGAAAGGGGGGAGAAAGAAAGACGGTTGCTGTGATCTACTGACTGCTCTTACGTGGGGCATGTGAAAGACGTGGCTGAAGTGACCCCCGTTCCGGAAGGCAATGGTGAGCTACTGCAGATTTTCGTCTTGGCATCAAAACAAGACAGCCCAGATTGACTCTGTCCTGTGTCCCCTTTTCAGCCTTCCTGCTCTGGGACCCAGCCAAGGTGCCCCCACGACTGCAGGACGTAACCGATGACCACATCCGGATGCACAAGGTGCTGCAGGAGTCGGGTCTGAAGTACGTGGCCGTGATGCCGCCACACATAGGTGAGTGGGGTGGGGACCCAACAGCACTGTCACCTCCACCCTGGACCCTCCTGCCCTCTGCAGAGATCTACAGGGCCTTTGCCGGCCACCCTAAAATGGCAAATACTGCACATCAAGGGGCTCCCAGTTTGTATCTGAATGCCCTGTCCTACAAAAAACAAAACAAAAGAACACTTGACAAACACATTTTCTATCCTCTGCTCTATTCAGTCTCTCTCTCTCTTTTTTTTCTTAACAGTGCTGGGAATTGAACTCAGGGCCTTTGCGCTGAGTCACATTCCCAACCCACCTATCCTTCAGTTTTAAAATTTTATTTTGAAGGGCTGGGGATCTAGCTCAGTGGTTAGAGTGTTTAGCCACTGAGCTAAATCCCCACCAAAATATTTTATTTTGAGCAGGGTCTCACTGGGTAACCCAGGCTGGCCTCCAGTCTGAGACCCTCCTGCTTCAACCTCCTGGAATGTTGGGATTGTAGGCATGTATCACCACGCCTGACTTCCTAACACTATGGTCATATCTCTGCTTAAGAAACTACTTGAAATGTAGAAATGTGAAGCAGCGATCACTTATGATTGTCCTTCAGTACTGGGAGGGGACTAGGCTCAGTGGTGGCTCTTGCTGAGGGAGAGGAGGTCTTCGTGCAGGTGTGATGGTTGGCTGCACCCAGAGTCCCGGAGAAAGCTGCAGCATGGTTGATATGGAACGTTGGCTGGCCCCCTGCACATGGCTTCTCCATGTGGCCAGGGACTCCTGGCCAAGAGTCCCATGGAGAGCTATTGTCTTACAGCTAGTGCTACCACTACAGTATTCTGTTGATCAACCATGAGGCTCTAGGATCTATCCCCGGCGACAGCACACACAAAAGCAATTCAAGCATGCCATATTGGCAAATGCCTCTGGCAGGCTGAGGCAGGAGGATTGCAAATTCAAGCCCAGCCAAGGCAATTTAGCAAGACCTTATCACAAAAAAAAAAAAAATTTCTTAAAGGGAGCTATATAGCTCAATGTAAAGGCCCTGACCTCAAACCCCAGTACCACAAAACAAAACAAAAACCTTAGGGCTAGCCCATGCCCAAGGAGAGGGGACTTTTTGCCTTGTTTTGTTTTGTTTGAGACAGGGTCTGGCTATATAGCCCAGGCTGGCCTCGAACTCATGGTGATCCTCCTGCCTCAGCTTCCCAAGTGCTGGGATCACAGGCATGTGCCACCACCTGCAGCAAGGAGAGAGGATTTAAACATTGCCCCCCCAGAACAGAGGTAGTCTTCTGCCGCATTTAGTGTCTCCTCATAAGAATGTCAGCCCTTTGAAGACAGGACTTTTGTCTGTTTGCAGTACTAGGCCACTGCCAGCTCGTGGCAAGGGTTTGCCCTGTTCTGATCACAGCTGTTTTCCCCATGCCTAGTCCATGGCATGGCACTCTTGTGTGCTACATAGTTGTCAAATGAACAAACAGAGTGTGGTGCCCCACACTCTGTAGTGGTGGGATGGAAAGAACCAGGAAGCTGCCTGCAGCCTCTTTCACCTCCTCAGGCCTAGAGTCCACACTGAGAGAGATGCACAGCCAGACACAGGGTCGGGGTCGTTCATTCAGCGCTGTCCCCTGTGTGCAAGTCATGTGCCTGGCTGCCGCTGCATGCACTGGCAAAACAGTATGTGCTCCCGTGAGAGTTCATTTCGAGTGGGGGAGATGAGCGGCGGATGGACAGAGGATAGACTTTAATACTGGGTAGTGAGAAGCTGGCTGAAGAAATGGTCGAGTGCCCGAAGGGAATGTGGCAATGCTGTTTGTGTGACACGGGCTGTTAGGGCGATGGCTTTTGCAATGCGGGAATGAGCAGCAAGTGAGTGTCTAGAGGAAGACATGACTGGAATGAGGGATTGACAGTGCAAAGGCCCTGAGGCAGGGTGCTTTTGTCTTTGCATGTGCCTGCTCACTGGCTGAACAGTTCTGCTGTGCTCTTTGCCTGCTGAGACCGGTCACAAGAGACCTAAACCTTAGAAGTTCTGGTAAATTTCAACGTTTAGGTTCAATTCATTGGGCATGGTGGTACATGCTGTGATCCCAGCACTTGGAAGGCTGAGGCAGGAAGGTTACCATGAGATTGAGGCCAGCCTGGGCTACATAGTGAGATACTTACTGTCTCAAAAAACAAAACAAAAAAAGAAAGAGAAAGAAAAAAACAAATGTTTAGGTTCAATTATGGGAGATGTATTAGGCCTCTATGTGAACCAGAATCCTTTGTGGGCAGGGGTTTGTTGTTGTTTTCTTTCAGACAGGGACTCACTCTGTAGTTCAGGCTGGTCTTGAACTCACTATGCAGCCCAAACTCGCAGTCATCCTCCTGCATCAGCCTCCCTAGTTCTGGGATCACAGGTGTGCACCACCATGCCTGGCTGAATCCTATGTTTTGAATCAGTAGGGAAGCTGCATGGCAGAGAAACTGCTGGTGAAAATCTGAGTGTGAGTACCATGCAAATGCCAGCCCGGGGGCCTCGACTCCCAGTTTCCTCACCTCTAAATGGGTCACATTCCTGCTTTTTTTTGGTGGGGGGAAAGGGTCTCACTACGTAGCCCAGGCTGGCCTCAAACTCTCGGTGATCCTCCTGTCTCAACCTCCCGAGTGCTGGGATTACAGGCGTGTGCCACTACACCTGGCTTGCTTTTTTTTGTTTTGGTTTGGTTTTTTTGGGTGCTGGGGATCAAACTCAGGGCCTTGCACTTGCCAAGCAAGCACTCTACAACTGAGCTAAATCCCCAACCCCCTCCAGCTTGCCTTCTTGATCTTGGTTTGAAGTGAATACTCAGAGATCATACCCCAAAATTAGTTCCACACAGAGTAGTATTTTACAAGTTTTTCTTCAGGATTTTATGGTTTTTTGCTTTTGGTTTGCTTTTGGTTTTTGGATTTTAGTTTTGGTTTTTTGACGGGAGGTGCTGGGGGTCGAACTCAGGGCCTTATGCTTGCTAGGCAAGTGTACTACCACTGAGCCAAATCCCTTTTTTTTTTTTTTTCACAAGGTCGTGATCACTATGTAGTTCAGACTGGCTTCTTCATCTCGCTATGTAGCCCAGGCTGGCCTTGAACTCACACTGCCTCAGGCTCCTGATTGCTGGGATTGCAGGCATGCACCACCACACCAGACCTGTTACTTTTAATCCAAAACAATCCTCCTGCTTTTTTTTTTTTTTAATGTTTCTCATAACATTAACTAAGGCAAGTGTCTTTCTATTTCCTGTGAAATGAGATCTTGCTATGTTGGCCAGGCTGGCCTCAAACTCCTGGACTCAAATGATCCTCCTGCCTCAGCCTCACAAGGGCTGAGATTACAAGCATGTGCCACCACGCCCAGCCCTTACTGAGTCCAGAGCACAGACCCTAGTAGGTGATCGTGTCACTGCAGCCAAATACCTGAGAAAAACAATTTAGAGGAGAAACTTTGTTTGGGCTCAGTTTCAGAGGCTGCCATCGGTGGTCACTTGGCTGCATTGCAGCTAGGCCTGTCTCAAGGCAGAAATTTTATCAGGGTGGGAGGGTGTGGCAGAGCAAAGATGCTGGAAGCAGAGTGAGACATCCACAGAGAGGAAGGGACCAGGCATCAGATATAATCCCAAACTCACTCCACAATTCAATCCCTTCAACTGTCTCAATCTCTTGTTTCCATCACCTCCCAATCAGGCCACCAAATTACCACCCCAACGGTGGATTCATCCACTAAATTAGCAACTCATGATCCAAAACCTTCAAAAGCCGCTGGCAACCACAGCTTCCACATAATGACCTTTTTGGGGTCATTTCACTTACTTATTTTTGGGCCGTACTAGGAATTGAACCCAGGACCTTTGCTCTTAACTACATTGCCAGCCCCCCCCTTTTTTTTTTTTTTTGAGATAGGGTCTCCATAAATCCCCAGGGTGCCTGGGTTTGAATTTGCAATCCTCCTGCTTCAACCTCCCAAAGTGCTGGGATTATAGGCGAGCCCCCTCACATCCAGTCCCGAGGGAAGGGAGGGCAGTTTATTTTTTTTTTTGTGCTGGGGATTGAACTTGGGTCCTTGTGCTTGCAAGGCAAGCACTCTAACCACTGAGCTAAATCCCCAGCCCGGGAGGGCAGTTTAGATAACAACTGTGACAATTTGTCTGGGAGGTTGAGGCAAAAGGATTTCAAATTTGAGCCCAACGTGGGTGAATTAGTGAGACCCTTCTCAAAATAAAAAAAGGCTGAATGTGGTGGCACACGCCTGTAATCCCAGCATTTGGGAGGCTGAGGCAAGAAGATCACCATGAATTCAAGGCCAGCCTGGGCTGCATAATGAGTTCAAAACCAGCCTGAATTACATAGCTAGACCATTTCTCAAAAACACCAAAAATAAGTAAATAAGTAAATAAATAAAAATAAAAAATGGACTGAGAGCATAGCTTAGTGTGAAGGTCCTGAATTCAATCATCAGTACCACAGAAATAAATTAATTAAAATTTTAAAAGGCTGGGATGTAGATCAGTACAAAGGCCTTGGGTTCAGTCTTCAGTACTGGGGAGTAAAGATTTGTGGGACAAATGAAGCAAAGGGTATAATAAGCACTGGTCCATGGATACCCCCTTCCTGGCTCTTATGTCCCCTGGACTGGGCACACAGTAAGTACCCAGGGATTATGTTTTGGGGAATGTGAAAGGACATTTTTTCACTGGTCCCCTCCATCTTTACTTCACAGGGGATCAGCCACTCACTGGGGCCTACACAGTGACCCTGGATGGACGAGGGCCCTCGAGGGTCATCTCCAAACATGACCTGGGCCACTTCATGCTGCACTGCCTGACCACAGATGAGTACAATGGGCACAGCACCTACCCCTCCCACCAGTATGACTAGGCCCCCAGCCCTGTCTGGGAGGATGGCATTCTGGGAAAGGAGACACAAACAAGAGGGCAATAAATCATGAACTACAAGCTTCAGTTTTTTTCCAGACCACCTGACTATGTGATTCTTCATTTCTGCCTTTAAGGATCTCAGTGTCTGTATATGATTTTCTGGATACTCATTTGTTCTATAACAGGTTATGGAGTCCTTCCTCTGTCCCCAGCCCTGTCTTTCAAGCCCAGTGATGGCCAAGAGTATGCATCAGCTTCTCATTCCTGTGAGCAGAATACCTGAGAAAAACAATGGGGAAAGTTCATGGTTCATGGTTTCAGAGGATTCAGTCTATGGTTACCTGGCTCCATTGCTTCTAGGTTGGTGGCTAAGCAGAAATATAATACAGAAAGCTTCCCACTTGGCAGCTAGGAAGGGACAAGGGACAAGGGGACAGATTAGATTTAGTTCCCAGTGTCACACCCACATATCCATTCTCTTCAAGTAGGCCCCACCTCCCACTTCCATCACCTCCCATAAAGCTATCAAATCATGATCTCATCAGTGTATTAATCGATTTGACATTAGAGACTTTTAGGATCCAACTGCTTCCTCAAAAATCCATTAGCTAGGGGCTGGGGATTTAGCTCAGTGGTTAGCATGCTTGCCTAGCAAGCACAAGGCATGGAGTTCAATCCCCAGCAACAACAACAAAAAAAAATTCATTGGCTGGCAACTGAGCCTTTTACTGGGGAACATTTCAAATCCCACCAGAGCACCAAGGTACCTAGAAGCCCCTTTTTCCTGCTTTCCTGGCTCTCATAGTTCAACGGGAGAGGCACTTCTGAGAGTGACAACCCAGAACGGCCAGAGCTCTGACACGGACAGCAGGTCCGGCTGTGGTAGCCTGAGGGTACCTAACCCAGCCTGAGGAACCCAAAGACTTGGTGGAAGAAGGGTGTATGTTCATCCTGCATCTTGGCTTACTAAGAATGAACCAAGAGGGCTGGGGATTTAGCTCAGTGGTTAAAGTGCTTGCCTTGCAAGCACTAAGGCCCTGAGTTCAATCCCCGCACCAAAAAAAAAAAAAAAAAAAGAACACACCAAGAGAAGGTTCTAAGGCAGGATAGTGTTCCAGGCAGAAGAAACAGCATGGACAAAGTCCAAGGAGCTGGAAAGCACATAGCATCTTTGTGTGTGTGTGTGCATATGTGTTTTGTTTTGGTGGTACTGGGGATTGAACCTAGAGTCTTCACACTGAGCTATTTCCCCAATCCATTTTTTATTTTGAAATAGGATGTTGCTAGATTTCTCAGAGTGGGCTCAAATTTGCTATCCTCCTTTCTCAGCCTGCCAGAGTGTTCGAATTACAGGTGTGTGCAGCCAGCATTTTATTTTTGTTGCTTCGAGATAGGGTCTACGTGGTGTAGTCCAGGTTGGTCTGGAACTCAGTCCTCCTCCCTTGGCCTCCTAGGTGATGGGATTACAGGCATGTGCCGCTGCACCCAATTTGGGTTTGTGTTTTATAAAGCTTCCCTTGACTTCCCTCTGTGTACTAGATCAGAGGAAGACAAGAGTGGAAGCTGTGAGAGCCAGACCAAGGCAAGGCCCTTGGGGAGCCTGCAGCGAGGGAGGACCCCTCTGGAGCCTTGTCTACAGAGGCATCCAGGAAGAAGCCTCTTCCATCCTGGGCTGGGGCATAGCTCAGTGGTAGAGCACTTACTTGCCTAGCGTGTTCAAGGTCCAGGTTACCATCCCAGCACCACAAAAAAACAAAAACAGGAACTTCCTTTTTCCAGAGGTAGAGGGAGCAACCACCACTCCTCCCCTTGGGGAACACTTGTGGGGCTGAAGCTGGGCATTGCCTGATACCTAGCAGTGTTTTATCTCGGCCCTCTCAATTTCTCTGTCACAGTGAAAATTTAACCAACTTTCACCGAGTACATGCTCTGTAGCCAGCCCTGTGCTAGGTGCTCTGAGCAAGCAGTAGGGCACTCAGACAGCCTGTCCTCGGGGCCCCACAGTCCACACAGTGACTGCCCTAGGAGGGGATAGAGGAGGCACCAAAAGCTACAGAGCCCAGAATGCACGCCTGTAATCCCAACACTTGAGAAGCTAAAGCAGGAGGATCACCGCGAGTTCAAGGCCAGCGTGAACTACATAGGATCCCGTCTCAAATAGGTAGATAAAAATTAGGAAAACTGAAAACCTATGCGAGCAAAGAGAGCGCGACAGATCTGGAAGGGTTTGGTGACAAAAGTAAGGCGTTTCGACTTTGTATCCACAACGATGGGGAACCAGGAATAGTTCCCAGCAGCGGAAAAGTCATCCTTCCGAAGGGTGGGAAGGTGGCGCGTCGGGGGACTCGGGAAGGGACACCCCGAACCGTGCTGACCAGCCATCAAGATTAACAAGGGGGTGGGGCTGCGGTCGCCCAGGCAACGCGGGCCGCGCCAGACAATTGGCTGGCCTTTAGCGGCGTCACCCTCTCGGAGCCCCGGAGCGGAACCTCCGGTAGCTGCTCAGCCTCGCCCGCCCGGGAAGCAGTGGGGGGAGGGGCAAGCCAGAGGGTCTTGCTTCGCGACGAGGTTCAAACCCAGTACAGAGGAAACGCAGAAAGCATGCTGACGAAGTCCGAGCGCGGACTGCAGCAGAGTCAAAAGAAGAGGTACTGATAGCCCAACGCACTCCACCCTGGAGATGTAACTCTGGCCCCGACGCGTCCCAATCCTTTAAATGGTCCCGGGAGCTGGGAGGAGAGGGCGGGTCGCGCGGCGCCTGGCGTCCAGCCGTGGCTCCGCCCAGCCAATGGGCGCCCCGCAGTGAGCAGGACTCCAGCCAATCGCGGACCGCGGCTCGGCTCCAGGGCGGAGCTGGGTGGCCGGAGGCCAGACGGAGAGGCCCGCAGTAGGTGAGCGAGGTTTCTACCCATCCCTGGTGGGTCGCTACGCTGCAGGCGTTCCGAGAGGTGGTCGCTGCGAACCTGGCCGCTGAGGTAGGAGTGGCCACTTGTTTTGGGATTCACCTTGGGTGAGGGAGAGGTGGAGGCGCGCCCCGAGATTGGCGGGGGCGGGGTCTGGGAGGGAGTGGAGGGCTCAGATTAAGGTAGATGGTTTGGAGTCCGAGCTCCTGGACGGGAGAAGAGGCAGGATAATCCAGTGGATGCAGCGGGAAGCTGCGACCTGGGGTGTTTGGAGAAATGAGAGAAGCGGGGGAAGGAACTTTTGGGGCAGGGAATCTGAAAATTAGAACAATTTGGATCTTCCCGACGGCCTGAATTCGGGGTTCCGTGGTTTTGTGGATCCCGAACATTCGCAGAAGCCAAGAGAACCAGAGTCGAGGACTCTTTGACTCCAAGATGCCGCGGCAGAGAGGGGCTTCCGGGGGAGTTCGGGGTTCGGGTCTCGGAGCTGGACGGGGAGTTTGGAAGTGAAGTCCAGAGGCGTTTGGAAGTCAGGAAAATAAATAATCGAGGGGAGTCCTCATTAGAGATTAGAGATACCTCATTAGAGAGTCTCCCCATTGGAGTGGACGGGAGAACATTTGTCGGGCTTGAGCGTTGTGTTAGGTCTGAGGTCTCTGGACCCGAAGGAAGTTTGGGTAAGAATTCCAGATTTTCCGGACCCGTAGGGAACCGGGAGAAAGCAAATTTAGAGCTGGAGCCCGATGGGGGAGGGGTACTCGGGGCGTGGAGCTCAGACCTGCGGCCCGGGAGGCAGCGGAGGGCGGGACTCGGCCGGAGCCCGGCATCTGGGCGTCCGGGTTTCCTGCCCCCACCAGCCGGCCGCTGTGCGCATGCCCTGAGGGAGGGCGGGGCGTTCCGTCCGGTTAGCGAGCGGAGCCCTCTGGGGATTGTAGTGCTTGCTACATGTTGATGCGTGTATTTCGCGACTGTAAGTCCACATTTCCCCCAAGCCCGAGTGCCAAATTGGGGCGTTCCTGGCAGCTGGATAGAGAGAGCCAGGGAAGGGCGGAGCCTGTGGACCCCCGACGAATGGTTGGGTCTGGCCCGGCTTGGCGTCAGTTGTGTTCCAGCAAGTTTTCTTCTGGGGCGCGCTTTGGGGGAAAGTGAAGGCTTAGATGGAAGGAATGAGGAAGGCCCCTTCCCTGTTCTTGGGAGGTCTCCCAGTCGGTTAAAGAAGAGCGTGGACAGAAATACTCTCCCTGTAAAGAAGCGCCTCGACGAATAGTTGCTCTTAACAGGGCGCCAGGTGGCACGAATATATTAGGCACTCAACAAATAAAACTACTGAATGAGGGGCTGGGGATTTAGCTCAGTGATTAGAGTGCCTGCCTTGCAGGCACAAGGCCCTGAGTTCAATCCCCGGCACCACAAAAAAAAAAAAAAAAAAAAAAAAAAAAAAAAAAAAAAAAAAAAAAAAAAAAAAAAACTACTGAATGAATCAAAGGCAATTAACGTTTGCTCCTGCAGCACTGGCTGTGTGCTGTGCGAAGTATTTTTACAATCCCCATTTTACAGATGAGGAAACGGGCCTGGATAGGTGATGTCATGTCACTGGTCAAGATCACACAGCTGAGCTGTGTCCAAGGCAGAATTCAAACCCAAGATTCTCTACTCCTGGCCCAGGTCGCTGTACTCCACACCTGTCTCTTGAGTGATGTGTTTGAAGACATGAGTATTAGGGAGGAACAGTTGTAAGACTCAGAGGGACTCGAGTTAGGACACTTACTTTGCAAATGAGATTGAGTCTCATGGATGTGAATTCACTGTTTGAGCCCATAAAAGGCAAAAAAGAGGGCTTTAAAAGCCCAGCTATGTACTCCACTTCTTGTTTTGGGTTTTTTCTTTTTTTAGTGCTGCAGATCAAACTCAGAGCTTCACACTTTATATCTTTTTTTTTTTCTTTTGTTAATTGTTTTGTATGGTACTGCAGATTGAACCCAGGGCCTTGGCACTGGCTTGCATCCCCAGTGCCATCCCCAATTCTCTTTTTATTTTTATTTGGAGACAGGCTCTTGCTAAGTCACTAAGTTGCCCAGTCTGGGTTTGAACTTGTGATGCTCCTACCTCAGCCTCCCAGAATATTGAGATTACAGGTGTGCACCACCACATCCGGCTACATCTTGTTTTCTTAATCACATGCATTTACTCATCTCCTCAGCCTATAGGGCTCAGACAATCTGCATTTTATATAGATGAATAAACAGAGGTTCTTGTAGTTAAAAATCCCCCACAGCTATTCACCCTTGCCTAAGAAAATGGGATATGAATGACCCTGTGCTACTTCCCCATCTTCTCTCCATAGGGTATCATGGGAGGCTTGAAGAGGAAACACTCCGATTTGGAAGAGGAGGAGGAGGAAGATGGGAAATGGGACTGGAGTCCAGCAGGCCTTAGAAACTACCAGCAAGCCTTGCTTCGCATCTCTTTAGACAAAGTCCAGCAGCGCAGCCTGGGTCCCCGAGCACCCAGCCTCCTCAGGCACGTCCTCATCCACAACACCCTGCAGCAGCTCCAGGCGTCCATTCGCCTAGCTCCCGCACCTGCCCTGCCCCCTGAGCCCCTCTTCTTGGGCGAGGAGGATTTCTCCCTGTCTGCCACCATTGGCTCTATCCTCAGAGAGCTGGAAACCTCTGTGGATGAGACAGAACCACCCCAGAATCCAGTGGCTCCCCCAGGCCTCCAGAATGAAGTGCTGCCCCAGCCTGATCCAGTCTTCTTAGAAGCTCTGAGCTCCCGTTACCTGGGAGACTCAGGCCTCGATGACTTCTTTCTGGACATTGACACTTCTGCAGTGGAAAAGGAGCCTGCATTGGCCCCGCCAGAGCCTGCACACAGCCTCTTCTGTGCTCCAGGGTCCTGGGAGTGGAATGAACTGGATCACATCATGGAAATCATTCTGGGGTCCTAAATTGTGATGGGGGGCATGGAGTCTTTCCTCATATCACCCATGATGGGCTAGATCCCCCGAAGCAGCTCATGTGCCTGTGTGTATGTGAGAGTGTATGGGGTGTGTGTGTGTGTGTGTGTGTGTGTGTGTGTGTGTGTGTGTGTTGGTGGGGCCTCTAAATAGTGACTGGCCTGCTTTCTTCCCATTTCAGGGTTCCACAAACTGTTTTGCATGTGTGTGTCTGGTTATCCCAGCCTTCTGTGAAGGTGGATCTTCCTGATTTAATTTATCTGTTCCAAATGCCTTAAAGGGACTCCATTTCTGGGAGTCCTGAGTTCTCGTGCATTTCTGCCTTTTTCCTCCAGTTCCTGCTCCTCTTGTGACCACTGGGGCCTCAGGGAAGATAAAGCTGGGCCTGTCAGAGGTCGACAGGGGTACGCTGCCAGCTTGCTCCAGAAACCCAGGCTCTTGTCTCTTGAGGGAGTGGGAGGAGCTGGTCTCCTCCCCACAAGCTGAACCCCACTTCCTTGGCAGGACCCCAGTCCCAGCAGCCTCCTGATTCATAACCAGGCCGGACCACGTGCAATAGGGTGGAAACCAAACTGCTCCATGCCGCATTATTTAAAAGAAAGGCAGGGTTTGTGGTGGCTTTTTTTGTTTGTTTGTAATTTTTTTAAATAAAAGTATTTTGGAAGGAGTGATGTTGAATTATCTTCACTGGGGTGATGGGAGGGGTCTAGTAAGTCTCCTAGTCATCTGCACCCTTTCCCTACCAAAGGTGGGGCAGGTATAAACACTGTCCATGACAGGTTCTTTTTTTTTTTTTTTTTTTTTTTTTTTTTTTTTTTGGTGCAGGGATTGAACTCAGCACCTTATGCTTGCTAGGCAAACACTCTAACCACTGAGTTAAATCCCCAAGCCCGCATGACAGATACTGAGTGCTCATTAAGAGTCCTGTTGGGGCTGGGGATTTAGCTCAGTGGTTACAGTGCTTGCCTAGCAAGCTCAAGGCCCTGAGTTCAATCCCCGGCACCAAAAAAAAAAAAAAAAAAAATCCTGTCTAGCAGGTGTGGTGCAGGCCAGGTATCCTAGCACTTCGATGGCTGAGGGAGGAGGGTTGCCTTGAGTTCAAGCCCAGCTTCAGCTACACAGTGAGTTCAAGACCTGCTTGAATTACATAGCAAGACCACGTCTCTGAAAAAGAAATCACCTCCAACTGCACCACACCAAGGCCTGACTTTTGGTCCTGACCACTTCCCCAGCTGGTGTTCCTGCCCTTCACGCAACTCTAGCCATGCTGGTCTCCTAGGACTCAACTCATTCCAGTCTTTGCATTTGCTGCAAAGTCTGCCCAGAGGCCACTTCCCCTGTAGCTTCAATCCCAGCGTCCCTTGCCCTTCCTAGCTCAACATGCCCAGAGGCTCCACAACTCCATTACATCCTGTTTGGTTTTCTTAGCACCTTTTCAGTCCCAAGTTACTACCTGGATATGGAAAGGAGGAGTGGTGATGTGCTTCGCCTAGGTGTCCCCACTCCCCAGTCCCTAGAATGATGCTGGGCACAGGTGGGTGCTCAAAAAATCACTTCTGAAAAAACGAACTCTGGACCCTGCAATGGCCGCTCCTGTCCCCTATCTCTGAAGTCACCTTCAAGCACCCCCCTCACTGTTGTGCCCTGCTGCTCCATTCACTGTTGTTTGTTCCTCAAGCGCTATGTCTCCCAGCCTCTGGGACATGGATGGAGTAGTTAGTACCTGCCTCACGGAGCTAGATGTGCGCGGTGTCTGAGTGGGGCCCTGCGGCACAGCAAGGATGCCAACGCAGGCTCACACTTCGTGTGTACTGTGGGTCTGGCCCTCTTCTAGTAGGCACATGAATAAGAGGCCTTCTTAAACTGGACATGGTGACACATACCTGTAATCCCAGCATTTGGGAGGCTGAGGCAAGGGGATCACCATGAGTTGAGGTCCAGTCTGCTCTGCATAGTGAGTTCAAGGCCAGTCTGAACTACATAATGAGACCCTGTCCCCTAAAAACCCAAAACACAAAGAAGCCTTGTTTTCATGAAGTACAGTCATAGAGGAAAATTGAAATAAACATGAAAAATAAATTGAAATCCACACTCTGTCAGGTGGTGATAAATGGAGAAAAAGAAAGCAGGGAAGTGATGAGGGTGAGTTTTGCTATTCAAAAGGGACGGCTTTTGATCCCCAACACCAAAAATAAAATAAAACAAAATAAAATAAAATAAAAGGAACGGCTACAGAAGGCCTCACACACAAGGTAATTAGGAAAAGACTTGGAGGTGAGGGCCAAGCCCTTGGATCTCTTGGGAACAACCCAGGCAGCACAAACAGCCAGTGCCAAAGCCCTGAGGAGACCAGCGTAACTGGAGCAGCCAGCACAAGCTTGAAGCCAGCGAGGTGAGGGGCGCATTCTGCATGATCTAGAGGGGTCCCAATGGACACTTTAGCTTTGCCTTGAGTGGGCCGGAAGCCACACCAGAGGAGGGAGGGTGTTCTGCAGAGGAGAGATGTGAACTGACTCACTGTTTTCTTAGAACTTTTTGACTTCCCTAAAATAACCAAGAGAAGAGGAATGGGGAGCTTGTTAGTATCCCACTGAGGCCAGTAGGAGGGGCACCCCCACTTTCCGGCTCCTTCCCTAACGTCGCACCTGTTAAGGAACCTGGTAACAAGTGGAAAGGCTGGCCCTGCAGAGGGAACCGCGGCCCGGGGCAGAGTCCACGTCCCCGCCCGCCCGCCCGCCTCCCCGCCGGCCCGAGCCGGCCGCCGCGGGGGATGGGCCGCCGAGCCTCTGGGCGTGGCGGAGGCCGGCCCGGCCCACCTGCCCACCTGCCCATCCCGGGCCGAGCGGCCACCCTCGCCGGGAGACGGCGGCGGCGGCCTGGAGCCGGCCTGGCGCCTCCTCCCTCCCCAGGGGCCAGGCGGGGCGGGGCGGGGCAGGGTGGGACGCTCCCCGACCGCCCTTCCTCCCTCCTCCCCGGCTGGCTGGTGGAGCTTCCCGCTCTGGCCGGGCCTGGTGGCTTCGCTGCTGGTTTCATTTCCCAAGGCCCGGCCTCTCTCTTTCTCCCTCCCCACCCCCGGTCTTTGAATTCCTGGCTCCTTTTCCATTTTCTGGTCCCAGTTTAGGGAAGTCAAAAAGTTCTAAGAAACCCATTTTCTGGTTTCCATTTTTCTGGTCCCAGTTTTACTACCTCGGAGAGGCTCCCTGAGACCATCCTGCCCACAGGCGCCCCTCCCCAGGCCTGTCATCCCGTTTTGCTTTGTTTTCTTCAAGTCACTGAACAGAAGCAGAAATTAATGTTCTTATTTATTCATCTTTTTTTTTTTCATCTTCTACAGACTTCTCTCACTTGTAGTGAGAAAGTTCACAGAATGGTCTAGAAGACCTGATAACTTCCCGGGTCTCCTCTCCAGCATTTCCCAGTTCAGTCTCTCTGGACTTGCCGTATGACAAACAGCACCTCAGGGCCTTTGCACTGCCCCCTCCCAACACTCTTCCTCCAGTTTTGCTACCTCTCTCCATTTATCAGGCCTGTGTTCAAACATCACCTCTTCAGAGGACTTCCCATCCCCACAGTTGAACATCTTTTTATTACTACCCTCCCACTCTTCTTTATTCTTTTTCTTTGCTCAGTAATTTCCTTAAATTTATTGTCCATTTCCTTCCAGCAGGGTTTTTTGTTTTTTTTTTTTTTTTTTTGAGACAGGGTCTCCCTATGTAATTCAGGCTTTGAACTCACTATGTAGTTTAGGCTGGACTTGAACTCACAGTGATCCTCTCACCTCAGCTTCCCAAATGCTGGGATAACAGGTGTGTGCCACTAAGCCTGGCAAAGAATTTTTTTTTTTTTTTTTTTAGGATTTTGATCTATAATCTCACTACTACATTTTCAGTGCCCCAAAAGTGTATCTAGGGTGTGAGGGCAATGTGGCTGTGACATCTGTCACCCCGCTGATTGCCAGGGTTGATTCAGCTCATCTAGCTGTCTAGGCAAGTGTCCCCTTCTCCCTCACTGATCCATGTGTGTCCCTCTTGAAGCTGGGAAGCTCTGCGTAGCTCTTGCTGGCCTCACATTCCTGAGCTCATGCAATCTTCCCAGTTAAATCTCCAGAGTAGCTAGGACTACTGGTGTGTACCACTGCACTCTGCAAGAATATCTTTTATTTTATTTTGTTTTTTTGATTTTTTGAGACAAGATCTCACTCTGTAATTCAGGCTGGCTTTGAATTCTCTATGTAGCCCAGGCTGGCCTTGAACTCGTGGTGATCCTCCTACTTTAGCCTCTCAAGTACTGGGATTACAGACCTGCACCACCACACCCGGCAAGACTATCTTTTGTAGTTGCTTTCTTTTCCTCCAAATCAAGATCCAGTGAAGGTTCACATGCTAATTTGGTTGCAGTGAAGAAATTATCTAGTACTTTTTAGTCTGGAAAACCATCGCCCAGTCCCTTTTTGTGTTTTCTTGTCATCAAATTTCTGGTAGAATGGTCCAGCTGTTATAGGATGTCCCAAATTCTGGATTTGTCTGTTAATTTTTTCCTCTATACCAAGTGAGGTGGCACACACCTGTAATCCCAGCACTTGGGAGGTTGAGGAAGGAGGATCACCATCAGTTTGAGGCCAGCCTGGGCTACATAGGGAGTTCAAGCCCAGCCTGAACTACTTATTGAGACCCTGTCTCAAAAAAATAATTTTTTGTTCCTATTTCCTATAAACTGGCAGATGAGTCTAGATTCTAGAAGCCGGACAAGATTCAATTTATGCAATGCGGTGTACTTCCTGCCACTTTATAGCAGGTGGCATCCAGTGTCAGAATGTCCTGCCATTGGTGACACTGCATCGTTAAAAGGTATTTATTTTCTGCTTTGCAGTTAGCAAGTAGTGATGCTTTGGGCCTGTCAAGACCCGGTTCCCCACTAACTTTTTACCCAAAGGGGGAGCATCCATTAAGTGTTGCTGCTTGAATTAGCTACAGTAGTGAGCACTTTTGAGAACTTTGGCCAGTACCTTCACTTACAACTAATGCTTCTTTCCATAGCTTTGGAGCTACCAAATCTACTTGAAGAAGGTAAGTTCCATTGCTAGTGTATCGTAACATATTAAACTCCTGTCTTGTCTACCGCTAGCACCATCCAGGGAGGGTATCTCATTTTTGGGGGTAGGGAGGTGCTCAGGATCAAACTCAAGCCCTTGCACTTGCTAGGCAAGCACTCTACCACTTGAGCTAAATCTCCAACCCTTCCACCTTTTTTTTTTTTTTTTTTTTTGGTGCTGGGGAATCGAACTCAGGGCCTCATGCTTGCAAGGCAAGCACTCTAACCACTAAGCTAAATCCCCGGCCCTCTTCCACCTTTTTTTGAGACAGGATCTCACTATGCTGTTCAGGCTGACCTTGAACTCACTGTGGAATCTAGGGTGGCCTCAAACTCAGGGCAAGTCTCCTGCTTCAGGCTCCTGAGTTCTGGGACAGGTGTGTGCCACTAATGCCCACCTATCTACCCTTTTTAAGCTAAGCACTCATAATTACAACTAGTACTACTAACAAAGGCACATGTTGTACATTGCCCTGAATATTTTGCACAAATTGTTCTTTTTTTTTTTTCTTTTTGAGACGGGATCTCTCTGTATAGTTCAGGCTGGGCTTGAACTCACTATGTAGCCCAGGCTGACTTCAAACTCGTGGCAATCCTCCTTCCTCAGCCTCACAAATGCTGGAATTACAGGTGTGTACCATCATCCCTAGCGCCCTTGTTAAATTTTGAGACAGGTCTCACTAATTTGCCCAGCCCAGGCTAGCTTCGAACTTTCGATTCTCCAGCCCCACCCTTGAGAGTAGCTGGGATTATAGGCGTGTGCCACCACACCTCCTTCCACAGGATTAAAACACTTGCCCAAGGTCACACAGCTGCTGAGAGAATGGAGCCCAGGAAGTGACCCAGGTGACTTCCCACTTCTCCACCCCCACTCCCATTTTTAACCACAACTGAGTCCAACCGTCCAGCATTTGCTGGGTGGTATAGTGCTCTTACAAGATGAGATCTTACTCTAGTTTCCTGACTCTCAAGTGGCAGGTGAGATGAGTCCCTCTGAACGATTTTTTTTTTTTTTTTTGGTACCGGGGATCGAACTCAGGGCCTTCACTCTAACCACTGAGCTAAATCCCCAGCCCGAGCCGGGTTTGTATTTAGAGAGCTCCAGCATTTTTCCAAGGTCACACAATGAGTGAATATTGAGAGGATTTGAACCCAGGTTTCTCTGGCCTAGAGTGATGTAGATCCCTGTTGAAGCTAAGTACGTAAGGAGCTCCATTACTGTGTTTGGAAGGTATGCGGGGACTGTAGTTTGAAAACCCAAAGAGCTCCTATACACCGCCTGCCCACACGGCAAATAACCATGGATCTTTTCCCACTTTGCTACAGCAGTTGCCCGGACGTGCGCCAGGAAGCCACCCTCCCCTCCCTTTAAATGGGCCCCATCCAGGCTCCGCCCATCACCGCCTAAGGCCAATCCCTAGGGTGGAGGGCGGGGCCGCCACGCGAGTGGGCGTGGCTAATGGTAGTCAGGAGTCCGGAGTCGTGCGCCGGAGTCAGAGCTGCGCCTCCCGACCCAAGCGCCGGTTGCTGAAGGAGAAGCAGTGAGCGATGCTGCCCCTGCCGCTTCCTGATTGGTTGCGGGTGGCTACTTTTTGTTCTGATTGGCAGTGAGTGAGCTGGGTATGTAAATGAAGGGGCCTGGGGAGAAAAGCGGGTACCGGCGTTCGGGTTCTTGCCGTGTTCGATCCCCGGGTCAGGCAGAGGAGCGCCGGGGCTACCCGGGATCGAGACGAGACGCCCGGGGCCTCTGCGTGCCTCCCTCTCCGGCCGGGCTGGGTGAATCACGCCGCAGCTCGAGAAGGGGGCGGAGGCGCCGGCTCCCTGGCTCCGGCTGCGTGACTCACCCGCCCCCGCCACCGCCGCTGCCTTCCGGAAGCGAGAAGAAGGCCGGAGTGTAGAGCAGCCCGCTGGGGTCTAGGCTTGCGCCTCTCCGGGCGGGAGGCAGGAAGCATAGGCCGGACGCGGGCAGTGTAAAGGATCCCGGGGTCAGGGGGCCAGGATCGTCGGGGGAAAGCCGGCCTGGGCGCCGCTAGGGGGCGCCAGGACGCGGGGGGCGGAGTCGGGGTGGGGGCTGAATTCCTGCGGTTCCGAACTCCGGGTCTTCTGGATAGGGGGCAAAGACCCAGTTTGAGTAGGGAGGTGGATCGCCCTTATGTTCTTCCCAGGTGACGTCCCGGGGACCGGCCCGGAGCTCTTCCCAGCCCCCAAAAGTAGGTTGGGCCAGGGCTCCAAAGCTCCAGGCCCTCCCCACGCCGGGAAGAGTGTGGCTCCTCAAACTTCTCTCAGGGACTCACCCCGGTGCCCATCAGGATTTCCCAGCAAGCCTTGACCTCTCCGTCTCCCCCATAAGTTCTCAATCAACTTCTTTCCGTGTCCACTGCCAGCTTCTGCTCGGACTATCAGCATCGCGCGTCCCAAGAGGACAGCCGCCTTCCACTAGGTCTCAGCCCACACTCCCTCTCCTTCGTCCCCTGCCCTGCCACCAAGCAGCCGAGGGGGATCGGCTGGAAATCTATCGGCTCACAACGCCACTCCCCTCCCTGTCCAAACCCCTCAGTGCCTCCCTGCCGCTCTGAAAACCCAAACTCCCTACTTCTTTGCCTCTGCAGCCTTCTGCCTGCGCCCCACCCCCACCGGGACTCCTAGCGTGTCACCCTGGGCGCCAGCCACACTGGGCCTTTTCAATTCAGGCTTCTCCAGCTCTAAGTCTTTCTTTGCCTTTGTTTTTGTTCCATCTTCCTGGAATGCTTTCCCCCTGGTTCTTCATGGCTGACACCTTCTCACACACCAGAGCTCACAGTTCCAATGTCACCTTAGGGGAGGCTTCTTTTAACCATCTCTAGAACCTTTTGGTATCTTTCTATCCCTGTGCACGTTTCCTGTGTTTTATTGTTGCTATATAGTGGATGCTCAATAAACATTATCAGTGTGAAACAGCTGCTTTTGTAAAGTAAAAGGTTGAATGTTCGCCATTCCACATGGTTCATTCAAGAAAAAAGTTTGTTTTGAGACCTAGTCTTGCTAGGTAGTTCAGGCTGGCCTCCAGCTTGCGGCAATTCTCCTGCCTCGGCCTCCCCAGTGCTGGGATTACAGGCGTGCCACCACCACACCCAGCCCGACAATAACATTAAGAGTACTTATAGCCAGATGTGGGTCGCTCCGGCCTGTAATCCCAGCACTGGGGAGGCTGAGACAGAAAGGTCTTGGAGTTTGAGGCTGGCCTGAATTACATAGTGAATCTGTTTCAAAAAAAAGAAAAAGTACCTATTAATAAGAGTAATTAGAAAAAGAGTAATTACCATGTACCAGGCACTGTTGTAAGCGCTTTTTAATTTAATACTTAAAACAATTTATCTGGAAGCTATCATCTGTATTTTAGAAAATGTAGGGGCCCCCCCCCAAAAAATGAGGCCCATAGAGACTGAATGACTTGCAGCAGTTGTGAATTCAGTATTTGTTTGGCATAAATGTCTGGCTCCTGCCTTTCCGCAGATGATGCTGAGCAAGGGTCTCAAGCGCAAGCGGGAGGAGGAGGAGAAGGGAGCCCTGGAAGTGGACACCTGGTGGCTGGATCCTGGCCACCCAGCAGTGACACAGACACCCCCCACTGTGGCCTCCAGCTCTCTCTTTGACCTCTCCGTGCTCAAACTCCACCACAGCCTGCGGCAGAGTGAGCCGGACCTGCGGCATCTGGTGCTGGTAGTAAACACACTGCGGCGCATCCAGGCGTCCATGGCACCCACCGTGACCCTGCCACCTGTGCCCAGCCCACCCATAGTCCCCAGTGTGGCTGATAACCTGCTGGCCAGCTCTGACGCCGCTCTCTCAGCCTCCATGGCCAGCCTCCTAGAGGACCTCAGCCATATTGAAGGCCTGAGCCAGGCCCCCCAACCCCTGGCAGATGAGGGCCCACCAGGCCGCCCCACTGGGGGAGCCCCACCCAGCCTGGGTGCATTGGACCTGCTAGGCCCAGCCACTGGCTGTCTGCTGGACGATGGGTTTGAGGGCCTGTTTGAGGACATTGACACCTCCATGTATGACAGTGAACTTTGGGTGCCACCCTCTGAGGGCCTCAAGCCTGGCCCGGAGGATGGGCCGAGCAAGGAAGGTGCGCCTGAGTTGGACGAGGCCGAGCTAGACTACCTCATGGATGTGCTGGTGGGCACACAGGCACTAGAACGGCCGCCTGGGCCAGGGCGCTGACCCCAAAGGCTAGGATGATTGTCTGGTGTCTGAACTGGGCCTGGCACTGGACCGGCCCTCCTTGGAAAGACACAGCCGGCTGCCCTAGCACAGAAATGGGGCTTGGCCACTTAGGAGAGACACAATCCAGTCCTGGGCAACTTCACATCCGTTCTCTTGTCCAGAGGCTGGTGGAGGAGTCTGGGATTGGCCCCTAGTGATGGAATGACAGGCCCTGGTGGCTGGAATGTGCTTGGGCCAGGCCCCATGCTGGACTGAGCCCTCTGGGGTCACAGTGTGGACTGTTCCTTTCCTGATTTGGGAAGAGACCTGAACCTGTTTTTTGAAATAAAACCAATTCTGGAAAATCTCAAATCTGTGTTCCCCTTTGTCTCTGGGCTAACATGAAGGTGAAATATAACACTTAGGCTGGACTGTGTGGCAGACAGTCTGCTAAGTGCTGGCCGTGTGTTGATCCTGTCGCCCCCACAAAGATGGGGATGATGATGATCTCCAGTTTACAGTTGAGAAAACAAGACTCAAGGAGAGAGTTTCAGATCACGGACCAAGTACTGCCTTATTGGCCCGAGAAGCCTGACAATTGGACCCTCACGCTCCCCAAAATACACCATCAGGTCTCCTTGCTGTGCCTGTGTGTGCACGTGAATAGAGCCCTGGCGCGGTGGAGATGAATCCAGTCCTTCCCTGGTATCCTGCGGAGGGGGAGGGAGCTTCCAGAAGGGCCCAGAAATGAAAGCAGAGCTAGAGGCTGGACAGAGCTTGTCGGGGAGCGCGGAGAGTTAGCACTCCAGGAAAATGGTCAATGGTCAAAGAAAGGGAGACACCCACCAGTTTTTAGAAATAAAATCCACTCTCGGCTTCACATCTGTCTTGGGACAAACAGGGCAGCTTAGAGACTGTCTCCAAAATAAAGCCACCGGGTTTGGCGGCCAGAGCAGAGGGGGCCGTCAGGGGCAGGCAGCTGGTTTTCCTTCCAGAAGAAACCCAGGCCCAGGCCCGGGCCACCTGCCTGACGGCCCGTGGGGCCGAGCCGGGTGTCTGCGGCCGCCCCCGCCGTCCAGCCGCATTCCTGGCCGCTGGGCGGGGCGCGACAGTCACAGCCCTGGCACGGGACCGGGCTGCGTCCTTCCTGGCGGCCGTGGGGGCAGGGCGGGCGCCGGGCGCGGGGGGCGGTGTCACCGTGGGGGAGGGCGGGGGAGGGCGCAGGGAGGGCCGGACGGCCCGGAGGGGCCCGAGGCAGAGCCGCCTCCCGGGGGCGGGGAGCCCGGAGCCGCGGCCGGCCGGGGAGGGTGCGGGAGGCTGGGGGCTGGGAGCCCGGCGCAGCGCCCGGGGCCGGGAAGGGGCGGGCAGAGCGCGCTTCCTGGAGCCGCGGAGGAAGTGGTGCCCATTTCTGGAAGTGGCTGAGGGCGCCGGGGCGGCGGGTGGAAAAGGCCGCGGGGAGCTGGTGCCCAGGCTGCGGGCCTTCCAGGCGCCGGATGCCAACCCCGGGCGACTCCAGCCCGTGGACTGCGGACCCCGCGCTGCCGAGCCCGGGACCGAGACCTCGGGAGCCTGGGCGGAGCGCGGCAGCGCCCCCTGCTGCCCAGTCTGGGGCTCCGATGCCCCACCTGGCATCTGTGCTGCGGGCGGGGTCAGCTGCCCCGTCCCCGCCCTGGGGGCCTGTTTCTGCTGTCTCCAGGGGCCAACGCGAGGAGTAATCTGTGAAACCTGCAGATGCAGACATCTGCCACGAATGAGTCCTGGGCAGATGTAACCTTTCACGTAGGGCCAGACACAAGGAGGTACTCAAATTTTTGCTGAATGAGGGGAAGAAAAAAAGAAGAAAGAGACTCAGGCTTTGAGGCTGGCACACGCCTGTAATCCCAGCACTCTGGGAGTCTGGGGCAGGAGGATCGTAATTTCGAACCCAGCCCCGACAATTTAGCGACTCGGAAAGATACTGTCTGAAAATAAAAAATAAAAATCGCTGAGATGGTAGAGCAGTGCAAAACCCTAGGCTCAATCCCCAGTACAGCCAAAAAAAAAAAACGTACGGAGGTAAATGAGGCTGAGAGCAGCTGGTCACAGCTCTCCAGGGACCAGGGAAGAGACGAGTGTTGGTGGTGGGGTTCCTGCGAATGCTGGTGGAGGGGAGCTGGCCTGGGGGTGTCACAGCTGGAAGGCCCAAAGGCTGTGTGACCCTCGGGCGGGCCCTGGTTCAGCTCGGAATGGTGTGGGCCCTGGAATCTGCTGGCTGAGGGGCGTGGCCTCCCGGGGTGGCGTGCACACCAGAGTCTGCACAACCCCAGGGATTGGAAGCGGATTGTAAACCAGGGTCAGTGTAGCCCGCACGGTACTTCTGTGCAAAAGACACGCCTCTTCCTCAAGGCACTTGATCTCCCCCTGTAGGGAAAGGGAAAGTGTCATAATAAATGTGTGAATGCATGGTACCTGGGACATGCCTCTTAACTATGGAGACTGTGTGAAGTGCGCAACCTGTACAACTGTACCTAACTGGGGAGAGGGAGCTTCACCAGCCAAGCAGGCCTAAGGGAAAATATATTGCAGATATATAATGATGCGGAGATGCTGTTAAAGCAGTAAGCTGTTATGCTTAAAAGAAACAAGGTTTTGCTTGAAAGCCAGACTGCCTGGGTTTAAACTCGGGCTTTACCACTCTAGGGCTATGTGGCTCTAGGCAAGGTGCTTAACTGCTCTGGGCCTCATCTGTAAACTGGAACAGTCGCAGTGTTCACTCCAAAGGGCTGTGGTTGGGGCGGGCAGCATGTGTAAGGGCCCTGCAATGTTTCCAGGAGCCTCAAACTACTGGGTTTCGCTGGAATGAGGGGAAAGCAGAAAGTGATAGGACTGGAGGGCTCATCCGGGCCAGGGCACACAAGGCCCTGAAAGAGGTCTTTTTTGCAAAGATGCTAGGGAACTGTGGGGGGGGGAACAAACCCAGAAGCCCAGGGGCAGAGCCTGGGAAGGGAAGAGTAGGGAAGGGACGCAGAGGAGACCCCTGGACAGGCGTGAGTGAGGAAAGGAAGGAAAGAGGGAGGGAGGAAGAGTGGCTGAGGACAGCAGGTCACAGCTGCCCCAGGTCTCAGGGAGACCCCTCCCTGCCCACAGGACTCAGGGAGGACTCTGCACTGGACAGATGCCAGGGGAGCAAGGGTGGCATCACAGAGCCCATGAGCCACGGTGGAGGAGGGTCCAGAAGAAAGCTAGGCTCGAACCAGGGGGCAGAGGGCAGAGGGCCAGCCCTGGGGCCGAGGCCGAGGGAAGCAGCAGGTCAGGGGTTGTTGATAGTGAGGCCAGGAGAAGGCACAGTGGGTACAAAGAACTTGGGGAGGGGACACTTCAGAGCTGCGGGGCCCCTGGGACTGGAGCTCAATAGAGAGAGGGCGCAGGAGTGGGCACAAGGCTGTGGGCCAGCGAGTCCTTCATTTCCCTGGGCTGCGCTACCTGGGGCCCGGCAGTGGGCAGGGCTGGCAGAAGCTGCTGTTGGCCCAGCCTAGGTCTGGAGAGGGTGGGCCCTGAGGGGTGCTTCGGCCTCTTTCCCTAGCCTGCAGGATGTCCTGTGTTTACTGAGGGGGTCTTGGCGGGAACCAGGACACTGTGCCACCTCCTGAACTCAACTTCCTGTGGCCACACCCCCTTGGGTGGAGGAAAACAAGGCAGAGAGAGGGGGAGGGAGAAAGAGAGAGACACAGAGAGGATGGGAGAGAGATGAGGATTAAGGACAGAGAATTTGAGATACAGACAGAGTCACAGAGACATGACAGTCATAATAAACAAACAAACAAGAAAACCAAACTCGTGGCAAACCAGGCAAGAGAGCTTTCCTAACCTGATTAAGGGCATCTACAAGAAAACATACAGTTAGCATTTTCTTTTTTCTTTTTTTGAGACATGGTCTCAGTATGAGTTCAGGCTGGCCTCAAACTCACAGAGATCCTTCTGCCTCAGCCTCCCACATGCTGGGATTACAGGTGTGCACCACCTTGCCTGACTAGCATCATATTTAATGGCCAAAAAAAAAAAAAAAGAATGCCTAAATGCTTTTTCTTTTTTTTTTTTTTTGGTGCTGAAGATCAAACTCAGGGTCTTGTGTTTACAAGGCAAGCACTCTAACCACTGAGCTAAATTCCCAGCCCTGAAATGCCTTTTCCTTAAACCTGGGAAGTCCTCTGCTCTCTGTGACATAGAAAGGACAGCGAGTCCCAGCCTCCCATTTGTCTTTGGCCTTGAGCAGAGAGAACAGATTTTCCTTCCCTCTAGCCTGCCCACGGAGCTCCACATCGTCCCTCCCATAGTTGCCCAGGCCCTCAGTACCGGGTCTCAGTCCCTCGTCACTGCCCTGCAGACCCTGGACCTCTCTTGGCTTTCCCACCTGCTCTTAATTAACTGCTTTTTTGGGCACTTCCCTCTGCCTGGAACACTCTCATGCCATCTCAGCCTAGGCTCTGTATGCCACTTTTTCCAGGAAGCCTTCCTGGACCTCTCTGCCTGTGATTCCCATCACAACCCTCACTGTCTGCCTTTGTCTTCTCCAGGTCCCCTCCCCTTCCTAAAGCCCCCTCCCCTCCCCTTTTCCTTGGCTCCCTCCTCCTCAGCCTTCCAGTCTGACCTCTAATGTCGGCTCCTACAGAGTCTTTCCTGAGTGCCCCCTGGGTGGATGTAGGGCTGTTGGTGTCCCCAGTGCTCAGAAAAGGACCTGCTGCCCAACAAGGGATTGTGACTATTTGGTGAATGAGTAAATGAACATGTTTGAATGGATTCATGATTGAGACAGGCCACCACGAGGTGAGGGTCTCAGGCCCATCCCTAGCCCAATCACATGTCCCTTCCACCCCTCCCAGGAGGGTGCCGCCTGCCTTCCGGCCACACCCCGCTCTTGGTGGCTGCCAGCCCTGGGAGGCATTTCCCAGAGCTCAGCAAATTCCTGCCTTCCCTGGTGGCTGGGAGTGGGCAGGGGGCATTCAGAGAGGAAGGGGAAGGCCCCCAGCATTCTGGGCGCCTGCCACCCTGCTCCTGGACCCCACACCCCACAGAGTAGGTCCCAACCCCTCTGTGCATGACGGGCATGGATCTCCTGAGGGGCGAGCTGGCTGGTGCGAGGGGCTGGGTGCCTACCGCGGGCCCGATGTTGGCTTCTGGCAGAACAATGGGGCAGAAGCTGCTGACGTGCATTTTGGGGGTAATCCCCCAGCCTCGCCCCAGCCTCGGCCCCAGGTCCCGGCTCAGAAAGCCGTGGGCATCCGAGGCAGCAGCTGGTGGGTACAAGGGGCATGTGGGGGTATCTGTGCTCCTTGTGCCACCCCTCGGGGTCTGGTGAGTCGGGGCAGGCTGGGGTCTGAGTCTGGGTGCGGTGAATCAGGGTGACGAGGCCTGGTACCTTCGTTTGGGACTTGGGCAGATCTGGGTCTAAATCTGACCTGCTGCCAGTTAACCTGCTGTGTGACTTTGGGTGAGTCCCTCGCCCTCTCTGAGTTTCCTTGTCTGAAATGGAGTGACAGAAGAGTACAGCAGGGTCTTCAGGGTTCATCAGAACCAGGGCGGGGGCCAGCCGCACAACCTCCTGAGTGCATAGCTGCAGACTGGGCCTCAGAGTCCCCTTGATTCAGAGAAGAGGTTTGGCAATCAGCACATGGTAGGTGTCCCCCAAATAGCGACTTCAATAAACAGAGACGTGGTTCTCCACTATGCCCAGTCTTAGTACAAAGGGTTCAAGAGCGCAGCAGAAGACTGGCCAGACCTCTAATTATTTGTGTGAGTAACAATAACATAGAATAGTTTTAAGTAGCACTCGCTCTGTGCCAGACAGTGTGGTTTAGCTTTTGTTTTTTTGAGACAAGGTCTGGCTAGGTACCCCAGGCTGGCCTTGAAATTGCAGCGTTCTTCCTGCCTCAGCCTCTCCAGCGCTGAGATTACAGGTATGCACTACCATGTGTGGCTTTAGCCTCTTTTAACTACTATCTCCGTTTTAGAGATAAAGAAACTGAGGCCCAGAGAGAGGCTGTGACCTGCCGAAGGTTACACAACCAGAAGTGGGGAAGGGGAGTGGAAGGAGTTTGTCGTGAGGCCCCCAGGAACCGTGAGGGCCAGAACTGAGTCCAGGAGCAGGACATGGTGGGGGCGGGTGCTGAGTTCCCAAGTTGAGTGGCCACGTGCAAATCTATGCAGCAGGACTCACAGGGAGGTCTGGCTCAGGCAAGGGACAGGCTGTATTCCCCGGCCCCCACCCCCTTTCGGATGGCTGTAACTGGGAGAAGGGGATGTTTGTTTCCTCCTCACCCACCCTCGGTGACATCACACCAAGGCAGCCAATGGCAGGGGTCCGCCCTTCCCGCCCCTCCCCATTCCTTTTCCCCTCAGCCCAGGGCTGAGGCTGAGCAGACCGACAAGGAGCTCCCCAGGTGTCTGGAGGCCCACTGGTAAGAGATCAGCCCTAGAGTCCCAGGCAGGGCTGAGAAGCCTTGGGAATGGGACTCAGGGTCCTGGAAGGCCTGGGGTGTGCCTGGGGTTCAGGAGGCAGGGTGGTGTGTGAATGAAAGACATAGGCTTTGGAGGGAGACTGTGGGTTCAAATCCCAGCTTCCTCTACTTTCCCATCCCTAAAATGGGTTGATGGAGACCATCCATAGGGCTGGTATGAGAGTAACTGGGTTGCTTCTTATGAGGAGCTGGGCAGGCTTTCTGGTCTCCAGAATAGGGAGCTAAGAAGATGGTACTGATGTTGTCAGTGGGGGCCTAGTGCCCCAACTGAATTTTGTCCCTTACCCAAAGTTCCTCTTTGGCTAAAAGGAAATTGGGGGACACTGGGGAACAAAGACCAAATATGAGACCATGTGAGATGTTTATATTAATTGAGCACTTCCTCTGAAGTAGGAATATTCTAAATACCTGCTGTCATCTCACAAATCTTCAAAGCCAGTTTTACTGGCTCTGTTTTACAGATGAAGAAACTGAGGTGCCAGAGGGAAAGGATGCGGCCCAGGTCCATACACCTGGGAAGTGCTGGAGAAGCTGGAGGCCATACCTTCAGACCCCCTCTACATCCTACTATGGCCTTAGATAATGTCCAGTTCCCCCCACTCGCACTGCTGTGGGCACCAGACCTCAGGTGGCTAAGGAAGCTGTGGCTGGGTGGGCAGAATTCCCAAGTGAAGCTGGCAGCAGCCACCGGGGAAGAGGCCAGCAGGGCAAAGCCTTCAGTCGATTCCACAGCTGTCCTCAGCTAAAGGGCAGGGTCCAGGTGACAACCCCTCCCTTCCAGCCACTCGGAAGGGCATGAGTGTGTCTAAGAGGGACATATAAAAGGTACCTGCCTCGAGGAGGATTTAATGAGCTAAGACAGGGAAAGCTCTGCGCATATAGTAAGCGCTCCAAAAAGAGGAAGTCTGAGAGAATTCTGGAAGGTCAGACTTGTACCTGGGCAGGCCCTCAGTAACCACTCAAGAAATGAGCTACCACCTGGGTATGGTGGCACGTGCCCGTATTCCCAGCACTCTGGGAGGCTGAGAAGAAGGATCACAGATTTGAACCCATCTGGACTCAAAACAAAAATTTTATATATTTATTTATTTGTAGACAGGGTCTCATCATGTAGCCCAGGCTGGCCTGGAATTTGAGACAATCCTCCTGCTTCAGCCTACAGAGTGTTGGAATTACAGGTGTACACCACCACACCTGGCTCAAAAATCAAAATTTTAAAAAGGGCTGGAGATGTAGCTCAGTGTGAAGGCCCTCCCTTCAATCCCCAATACAGAAAAGAAAAAGAAAAACAGCAGAGCTGCTGCTGGCATCTGGAGGGGTCTGCCTGGCCTTGACTCACCAGGGGAACCCCATTTGATCTTCCCCGGGACAGAACCCAGGGACTGCTGGGGTGCCGTGCCCCTCCCTCCTAGTGGCATGGGCGGGGCTGGGAACCGACCTGGGGGTGGGTTTCCTTCCGAAGTTCCCTGACCTGAGGAGGAGCTGGGTCTGCAGCTGAGGAAGGGCATGGTCGGGCTAAATATAACCTGGGCTGGGCAGCTGTCCCGGGCAGGGATGAGGAAGGAGGGCACCATCTTGTCCCTCCCCTGCCTGGGCTTCCCGAGTCAGGCTCTGGTTGGGACATTCGCTGCCTGAGCTTGGAGCAGGGATTTGGGGCCCAGGAGCCCTTCCCTGAATCTGTCATTGGGCCCCCAGGCCCAGGCTGTGCCGTTCCTCAGCTCAGGATGCTGTTATACCGTGGTCCTGGTGAGCTTCCCACACCTGGGTTCCACTGCGACATCTGCTTTTAATCTCCTCTACTCATCAGCAGAACGGGGTCCTGTGGGTTCTAGTGGGCCAGGCCTGGCTCCAGGGAGGTGCCTCTGAAATTGCACTTACAACGCCCATGAAACACCCCCCACCCTCACCCCACAACCCAGCTTCTGTCCCAGCTCTTCTGCAGCTTGGGCCTCCCTGGGGCTGAGCACCACCAACTGAACCCCGGTACAGAGTTCTGCATGTACCTGCTTGCATGACTCTGGACAGGTCACTTCCCCTCTGTGAGCCTCAGTTTCCATCCCTGGATAGCAACCACATCAAGGATGATTTTGAGGCCTCTGAGTACCAACGTAAGACTTGGTTCAGAGCGAACACCCCAAACATGGCGGCCAGCCTGACAGAGGTCTGCATCCCCCTGGGAGGGGCTGGGGACTCTGAGGAGATCCGGAGAGGAGCTTCTTGGCTGCCATGGGGGACCCGCCAATGGAGTATTTGCAGCTGATATTGAAGGGATTCCCATGTCCTCTGTACTGGGCAGTGGTGGGCTATGAAGGGCCATTGTGTGGCTGTGGGTGGGTGGGTGAGCAGGGGCAGAATGTGACCGGGCCCAGCAGACAGGCTATTGTGTGAGGGAATGTGCCGCGTGAGGCCTGACCTTTCCCCGTGCAGTAGGGGTTGGCGGGTTGGCATGCCAGGTGGGGGCCGTGAGGACTCCGTGAGGAGTCAGGGGTGGGGATAGGCTCCCTCTCCATCTTCCCAGAGGAACCTGGCAGGAGGCACCTGCAGATCAACTCTGTTTCCTTCTCCCTGGGGCAAGTTCTCTTGGCCTTTCTAGGGACCAGGTCTTTGGCAGTGAAGTGGAAGGTGAAAGTCTTAGCCCAAGAACTGGCAAATAATAGCCATTCAGTAGCCATCAGTTATCATCAGTTATTATTAATATTGATTGTTATTATTACTAGCCATATAAGGAGTTAGAGCTTTTTTTTTTTTTTTTTTGTAGTACTGGGGATTGAAGCTAGGGCCTTCAAACTGAGCTACATCCCCCAGCCTTTTTACACCTTTTTTTTTATTTTGCGACAAGGTCTCTCTCTATATTGCTAGGCTTGAACTTGCAATCCTCCTGCCTCAGTCTCCCGAAGGGCTTGTATTACAGCTATGTGCCACTGCACCTGGTAAAGGGTTTGGAGTTTTGGGACAAGTTCAAGTCCTGGCTCTGCCATGTCACCCCGGGGAAGTGACTGCCCTTCCCCCAGTTTCAGGTATCTCCTCTTTAATGGGCTCAATAATAGCCCTGATCTCACAGGGCTATTATTGGTGGAGCCCTTGGTGGGGCACTCGGCACAAGGTCAGGACCACAGGATGATCTTAGTAATAACAGCAGCAAGCACTAATGCAGCACCTGCCACCACTGGCCACTTTATACCTGTTAACTCATGCAATCCCAGAGCCACACTGCAAGGTGGCTGCTTGCCTTCTCCCCACTTTATATTGCTCTCCTTCTTGGCGCTAGAGATGGGGACATAGGCCTTCCAGCACACTAGGCTCTGGCTCTCCCACGGAGCCACGCCCGCTCCCACCCCACCTACTCTCCCCACTCTACAGAGAAAGAAATGGCGGAGCAAGCAGGGGGCATATGTGAGCAGTTGTCGTTATTTCTCAGAGAATTTGGCCCCTCAGTGGGCCAAGGGTGTTGCCACAGAGATCCACTTTCGGACAGGCCTAGGAGCCCATTTGGACCTTTTCCTTTATGGTCCACTGTGTCACCGGAGTTGTCTTGTGAGCCTCATTTTCCTACCTGCACTGGGGGGGCGGGGAATTACCAGGCCTTGGGAAGCTAGTGGGTGTTAGCTGGTTAATGCCGTGCGCATTCTTCTTCTCAGAGCCCCGGACCCAGCAGGCCCAAGGAGCTGGAGGTGAACCTCAGGTGAGCACTGGCCGGTGAGGTCGCTCCCCGCCCCTCCCTGCCCAGCACGGAGTCTCACGCCCTGTCCCGCCCCATCTCTCCCCCGCGGCAGGCAGTGAGACCTCGGCGAAAGGGTAGGAGTCCTGCAGAGAGCTGTGCGGCACCTCGGCCTGGGCTCCTGGTCGGAGGGGATACCTGTGCCCAGGCAGTGGTGAGAGGGCAGTTGGGGGGCTTCTCTCTTCCTGATGCCTTCCCTGACCTCCCCGGGAAGCCCGGGCCGCACCCGCTCAGCCCCTCCTGGCCTCAAGCCTCCATCCCTGACCCCGCAGGCCCAGAGGCAGCTGCTCCATGCAGAACTGAAGCTGGTCCTGCAGCAGAAGGGGGAGCGGAAGCAGGAGCCGGGGGCCCAGGAGACTTCTGGCAGAGCCATGGAGGCCAGGAGCCGGAGCGCCGAGGTGAGTGGCCACAGGGAGAAGTTGGGGTACAGACAAGGACAGCAAAGAGACACTTCCTGCCTTCTCAGTGCCTCCATTTTCCCATCTGTGAAATAGAAATAGTAATTTTGAGGGGAAAAATTAAAATTAACATATGTAAAGTGCAGTATAATGCACGGCACAGACTAAGACTCCAAGCAGCTAATTCGCTGGATCATAAGTGGAGTTACCATGGCAGTATATGCTTGTAATCCCAGCACTTGGGAAGCTGAGGCAGGAGGATTGCAAAGTTTAAGGCCAGCCTGGGCTACATAGTACAAAGCACTGTCCCCTCTGATCCCTACTTCCCCAGGTCACAGCCCACAATCACAGACTCCTTTCAGTACTCCCATGCTACCCAATTTTACAGTGGGGAAATGGGCCCAGCAGGGGCAAAATGCTCCCCCAGGAACACACAGCAGATTGGATTCCTAGACAGATCTTGGGTCTCTCACTTCCTCTTCTGGGAAGCCTCCACGTGCATCTCACAGTGTGCTACCGGGCTGGGGCCAGTCTGCACCATTTACAGTAAATACCAGGAATGCCACTTCTGCTGGCACACCATTCATTACCCACGCACACCCGACCCGGATTCCCTCTGTTGTGGGTGTTATGTAGGTGTCGGGGTTATAGAGCCCACAATAGAGCACAGTCTCACACACATTCAAGGCAGAAGGGGGCAAGTCCCACTCCCCATCCCCCAACCTTGCATGGCTGAAGAGTCCACTCCTTTCCTAGGAGTTCCATCCTCAACATCGCCCCTTGTTTTTATTATTGGGGTTTTTTTTGGTTTTTTTTTGGTGGTGCTGGGTATCGAACTCAGGGCCTTGCACTTGCAAGACAAGTGCTCTAACCACTGAGCTAAATCCCCAGCCCAGCCCCTTGTTTTGCTATTACTATTATTATTATTACTTTTTTTTGGTGCCGGGGATTGAACTCAGGGCCTTGCACTTGCTAGGCAAGCACTCTAGCCACTGAGCTAAATCCGTAGCCCTCGTTTTGCTATTTTTAACTGACCCCCAAGCTGAGTTTGATGGTACACACTTGTAATTCCGTACTCTGGGAGGCTGAGGCAGTAGGATCAAAAGTTAAAACCCAGTGTAAGCAATTTAGACACTTAGTGAAACCCTGTCTCAAAAACCTTTTTTTTTTTTTTGGTGCTGGGGATTAAACTCAGGGCCTTGTGCTCGCAAGGCAAGCACTCTAATCATTGAGCTAAATCCCCAGCCCTCAAAAAACTTTTAAAACTAGGCTGGGGATTTAGCTCAGTGGTTAAAGTGCTTGCCTCACAAGCACAAAGGCCTGAGTTCGATCCCCAGCACCAAAAAAAAAAAAAAAAAAAAAAACTTTTAAAACTAAAAATTAGAAAATTTTAAATTGGGCGTTGTGGTGCACACCTGTAATCCCAGTACTCGGGAGGCTGAGGCAGGAAGATTGCCATGAGTTCACCGACAGCCCGGGTTACACAGCAAGTTCAAGGTCAGCCTGAACCACGTAGTGACCCTATCTCAAAAAGCAACCCCTCCAAATTTTTTTTTAATTTAAAAAGGGCTCTGGATGTAGTTCAGTGAGAAGGTCCTGGGTTCAATCCCCAGTAGGGGGGGATGTCTCCCCATAACTCAATCCTGCCCCTCGCGTACAGGTCTCCCCCGTTTGACAACGTCCTCAACCTGCCTGTGCTCTAGGCTCCAGCTGCAAACTCTTGGTCCCGCCCTCCCCAACTGGCCCGGCCCCACGACCTGGCCCCGCCCCCAGGGTCCCTGGAGCCACCCCCACTCAGTCCCGCCTCTCACAACCCCGCCCCTCGCGCCTGCAGCCTCGGGTGGAGGCGCACCTCCCCCGCCCCCCCGCCCCGAGCTGTTTAACCACAACGGGCGTCTTAGAGAGCGAGTTTAAAGCGGGAGGCTGGATGAGGGGTCTGGACGTCGGGCTTGGGTCGAGAGGAGGACCATGTGCCTCGAGGGCCCGCGTAAACGCCACTTTTAAGCTCGATGGCGGACACTGGGCGAGATCCCGTCCTGGAGCCCCATGGCGACCCCTCGCCACCCTCCGCAGGAGCTGCGGCGAGCAGAGTTGGTGGAGATCATCGTGGAGACCGAGGCCCAGACCGGGGTCAGCGGGATCAACGTGGCGGGCGGCGGCAAAGAGGGGATCTTCGTCCGCGAGCTGCGCGAGGACTCACCTGCCGCCAGGAGCCTCAGTTTGCAGGAAGGTGGGCTGGACCGACCGGCGGGGGTGGAGTTAGGAATCTGCCCCGGGCCCCGAAGAAGCCTAAAAGTCTTCTCGGGTTGTGGGCGTGACCGACGATCTGGAGGCGAGGTTAAAGGCTGGGGCGGGGCTTTGTTGGAGTTGTGATTATTCAGAGCCTGCTCTGGAATTTCATTGTTTGGATTCGAATTGGTAGTAACTTTCTGTTAGCGATCTTTCCGTGCCTCAGTTTCCTCATCCTAACGGTGGAATAACTAGTACTAATCTCATGGGGTCATTATGTAGATTAAATGAGTCAGTATTTGAAAACAGCACACAGCTAAGTAGTACAAGGTAAACTATACAAGTGCTAGTTAATGTTTATGTGTTGAGACGGGAGGAAAGGAGTGAGTTGACAATTTGGGGGGCTTGGGGAGGAGAGATTGGAAAGTATGGCGTGTTTTAGGAAACGTGAATGAAGTTGATGTGATTTATTCATGCAACTACGATTAAGCACCTTCTGGCCCAGACCTTACTGAAGTGCTTGGATTACAGCAGTGAACAAAATAGACAACGGTCCCTGCGTGTATGAAGCTTACAATGTAGCAGCAAGAGACATATTTAAGCAAAATAAGTACAGTATCTAGTAAATTCGAAGGCAGTATATGCTGCAGGAACAAAGCTGCATTTTTACGTAGGGTGGGGTAGGAAGAGTGGAAAGGGCGAAGGAGGTAAGAGAAGAGCGAGCATTCCAGGCAGAGGAAACAGCCAGTGTGGACACCCCACGAAAAGCAGTGGGTATGCAGCTCGGCCAGAGCGGAGGAGAGGAAGGCGTGAGGTCAGAGAGGTGGGGGGAGGGGCAGCTTTTGGAGGGCTTCCTAGGCGGTGGTGAGGACTTTTTAACTTTTATTTTGTGAAGAACAAGAATTAGTCTTGTTGAGCTGCTTCATTAACAGTAGACTGTAGGGGGCGGGCTTGGGAGCAGGGAGACCAGCAAGGTGTTGGAGAAGAGGATGAAGATTCTAGCCGGACTTTGAAGGAGAAACCTTCAGGCCTGGATGTGGGGCATGATAGAGACAGAAGTATGGTCAAGGATGCAACCAGGGGTTTGTAACCTGAGGGTGGAGTTGCCAGTCCTTGGTGGGGGGAGCTCTGAAGCTAGTGCTCATTTGAGAGAGAAGTCCAGGCGTGCCCTGAGGCTGTCTCGAATGTGGGGGGTCTGTTGGACAGGCAGGTGAGAATGCGGAGGGCAGTTGATGTACAGCCCACCCTGTGTGTCTGTGGCTCCTGCATCTGAGCATCAACCAAAGATTGAAAATACTCAGAAAAGGGGCTGGGGATTTAGCTCAGTGATTAGAGTGCTTGCCTTGTAAGCACAAGGGCCTGAGTTCGATCCTTGGCACCACCAAAAAAAAAAAAAAAATTCAAGCATCTAGAGGTGGAGTAAGTAACCCAAAGTAAATGGAAATGAGAATTAATAAAGACAAAAACAGAAGCTCCTGAAGTAGAAGAGATGGGGGAACCCATATATGATCAATTAACCATAAAACTGATACTTTGGGGCTGGGGATTTAGCTCAGTGATTAGAGTGCTTGCCTTGTAAGCACAAGGGCCTGAGTTCGATCCCCGGCACCACAAAAAAAAAAAAAAAAAAAAAAAAAGAAAATACTCAGAAAAAGTTACATTCATACTGAACACGCCCAGTCTTGTTTTCTTGCCCTTAAGAAACCGAGTATAACAACTATTTACATAATCTTCACACAGTATTAACTATAAGGAACCTAGAGATGATTTCTAGGATTCGGGAGGATATGCATGGTTATATGCAATTATTATGCTGTTTTCTACATGGTACTTGAACACCCACAGGTTGGAATATCTGGGAGGGATTCCTAGAACCCTTCCTGAAGACTTACTTAGTAATCTACAGTGGAGGGAGGGTGCCGTGCTGAAGAAACACTGGGCAGTTGACAGTAGATTGACAGTAGATTCGTAATGCTTCCACTACTCAACTTGGATGAACTTCCTGAGAATTCCAAATGGCGAGTGTAGTGTGTATATGAAGAGCCCAGGATATGAACCCTGCAGCAGTGTGTCTATAAAAGTTCAGGAGCTGAGCGTGGTAGCCCGTGCCTCTAATCCCAGCGTTTGGGGGGCTGAGGCAGGAGGATTGTCATGAGTTCCAGGCCAGCCTGGGCTGCATAGTGAGTTCAAGGCCAGCCTGAACTTCATACAGTATCGAGAACTTTTCTCAAAACAAAAAGGGAAGGGGGCACCTGGGGATATAGTTCAGTGAGAAGACCCTGGATTCAATCCCCAATACAAAAAAAAAAAAGTTCCACACTGGAAGCCAAATGTAGCAAGTGGGTGAAGGGGAAGTGGGAGAGAGCAAAGTTGGGCAGATGCTGAGTGGTCCAAGCAGGTGAAATGTGGGACTGTGCTACTGAGCTTAGCTACCGGGGGGTCACTGCCTGCCACCCTAAGAGGAGCAGTTCAGGTACGTGTTTGCGGTGGTGGCAGCAGGGTTGAAAGGGTGACTGGAGAAGTGGAAATTATGCCACTGTATTTTGCATGGGCGTGGTTTGCAAAGAGAACAGATAAAATGGGCAGGAGAGGAGGGAGTGAGGTCCCGACAACCTTTCTGAAGGGAGAACTAATAACATATTTCTCTGCCATGCGGATAATGCAGAAGGGAGGGGCAATTGGTAAAGCGAAAGGGGGAGAATTGCTGGAGGATGTCCTTGGGAAGGGCGTGGAGGGGCTGACTGAGCCCGGTGTGGGGACGGTTCATCCCTAGGAACCCGGAGAGAAGTGCCGCCAGGGGGATACAAAGATGGTGTCGGGGCGCGTGGAAGTTAACTTCTGATTCTGCTCTCAGCGAAGGAAACAAAGTCAGGAACTGAACTGTGGGGATGGGGTAAGGGAGTGGATAGGCTACCAGTGCGGCCACGCCCCCATGCGGGGAGGGACTTTGTTCCTGACCCGTCTCGGGCCTCGGCTCCGGGATGGGCAGGGCCAACGTTTGGGGCGGGGCCTCTGTAGCCCGGCTCCAAGGAAGTGGGCGGGGCCGAAGATGCCCACAGCCAGCCCACCTTCGCTTTGCCTGCAGGGGACCAGCTGCTGAGCGCCCGCGTGTTCTTTGAGAACGTCAAGTATGAGGACGCGCTACGCCTGCTGCAATGCGCCGAGCCTTACAAGGTGTCCTTCTGCCTGAAGCGCACGGTGCCCACCGGGGACCTGGCGCTGCGGCCCGGGACCGTGGCTGGCTACGAGATGAAAGGCCCTCGGGCCAAGGTGGCCAAGCTGGTACGCGTGCTGAGCCCAGCCCCGGCCCCGGACTGCCCCAGCGATCCCATCTCTGCGCCGTGAGCCCCACTCCCTGCCACGGGGGCCAGCCTCGCCCTCTGTCTTGTCTCTAACCAGACGCCAGTCCCACCCTGTGTTCCTTGCTCTCCACCCCAAACTCCTCCCCCGGGGAGGGAGACCTACCTACCCTAGACCCTGGCCCTCGTCCATCTTGGAGAGGCGTCCCCACCATCAGATGCAGACTCACTAGGGTACTTTGGAAGCAGGAAGGCCGGGTCCCATCCTGAGTGCTGCTTAATTATTGCTAAGCGACCCTGGACAACCTTCTTTCCCTCCTTGGGTCTCAGTTTCTGCATCTCTACAATGAGAGTGTTGGGGGAATTCCTAGATGAGGACATAGACATTTTGGGTCCCAGGTCCTATGCCCCTGTTGATGCCCCATGGGATTCTAAATGAATGTCTTTGCCTTCCTGGAGTGAAATGACAGGCAGGAAGTGGGAATGGTTTTTTGCAGCCAAAGTACTCTACCCAACATCCCCAGCCTGACAATGCCATGTGGGGCTCTTCCTGTCCATTCTTGGCCTCCCACTATCCCACCGCCTCCTGCCTCTCTCCTCTCTCCCCAGAACATCCAGAGTCTGTCCCCTGTGAAGAAGAAGAAGATGGTGGTGCCTGGGGCCCTGGGGGCCCCTGCAGACCTGGCCCCTGTTGACGTCGAGTTCTCCTTTCCCAAGTTCTCCCGTCTGCGTCGGGGCCTCAAAGCTGAGGTGGTCACGGGTCCTGGCCCAGCCGCCCCTATCCGCCGGCGCCTCCAGCTGCCTCGGTTGCGTGTACGAGAAGTGGCCGAAGAGGCCCAGGCAGCCAGGCTGGCTGCTGCCGCTCCTCCCCCCAGGAAGGCCAAGGCAGAGGCTGAGGTGGTGGCAGGAGCTCGGTTTACAACCCCTCAGGTGGAGCTGGTCGGGCCCCGGCTGCCAGGTGCCGAGGTGGGTGTCCTTCAGGTCTCAGCCCCCAAGGTGGCCCCCTCTGTTGACCTCCATCTGCCAACCTTTGGGCTAGGAGCCCCAGCAGCACCTGCCGTAGAGCCCCCGGCCATAGGGATCCAGGTCCCCCAAGTGGAGCTGCCCGCCTTGCCTTCACTACCCACTCTGCCCACACTGCCTTGCCTGGAGACCCGGGAAGGGGCTGCCATGGTGACAGTGCCCACCCTGGATGTGGCAGCCCCCACTGTGGGGGTGGACCTGGCCTTGCCAGGCAAGGAGATAGAGGCCCCAGGAGAGGTGCCTGAGGTGGCCCTGAAGATGCCGCGCCTCAGCTTCCCCCGCTTTGGGGCTCGAGGGAAGGAAGTCGCTGCAGCCAAGGTGACCAAGGGCAGCCCTGAGCCCAGGGCGAAGGGTCCCAGACTTCGAATGCCCACCTTTGGGCTTTCTCTCCTGGAGCCCCGGCCCTCTACCCCTGAAGCTGTTGCTGAGAGCAAGCTGAAGCTGCCCACCATCAAGATGCCCTCCTTTGGCATCGGAGCAGTAGGGCCCGAGGTCAAGGTGCCCAAAGGGCCTGAAGTCAAGCTCCCGAAGGCCCCCGAGGTCAGGCTCCCAAAAGTGCCCGAGGCAGCCCTTCCAGAGGTGAAGCTCCCAGAGGTGAAGCTCCCCAAGGTGCCCGAGATGGCTGTGCCCGAGGTGCGACTCCCAGAGGTGCAGCTGCCCAAAGTCCCAGAGGTGAAGCTCCCGAAGGTGCCCGAGATGGCTGTGCCCGAGGTGCGACTTCCAGAGGTGCAGCTGCCCAAAGTCCCAGAGGTGAAGCTCCCAAAGGTGCCCGAGATGGCTGTGCCCGAGGTGCGACTCCCAGAGGTGCAGCTGCCCAAAGTCCCAGAGATGAAGCTCCCGAAGGTGCCCGAGATGGTCGTGCCGGAAGTGCGACTCCCAGAGGTGCAGCTGCCCAAAGTCCCAGAGATGAAGCTCCCGAAGGTGCCCGAGATGGTCGTGCCGGAAGTGCACCTGCCAGAAGTGCAGCTCCCGAAAGTTCCAGAGGTGAAGCTCCCCGAGATGAGACTGCCTGAAATGAAGCTCCCAAAGGTGCCCGAGATGGCTGTGCCCGATGTGCACCTGCCAGAGGTGCAGCTGCCCAAAGTCCCAGAGATGAAGCTCCCGAAGATGCCCGAGATGGCTGTGCCCGAGGTCCGACTGCCTGAGGTGCAGCTGCCCAAAGTCTCGGAGATGAAATTCCCCAAGGTCCCTGAGGTGGCCGTGCCCGAGGTGCAGCTGCCGAAGGTGTCAGAGATGAAAGTCCCTGATGTGAGACTCCCTGAGGTGAAGCTTCCAGAGATCAAACTCCCCAAAGTACCCGAGATGGCTGTGCCTGACGTGCACCTCCCAGAGGTGCAGCTACCAAAAGTCTCAGAGATTCGGCTGCCAGAAATACAAGTGCCAAAGGTCCCAGATGTGCATCTTCCCAAGGTGCCAGAGATGAAGCTGCCAGCGGCTCCAGAGGTGCAGCTAAAAGCTGCAGGGGCAGAGCAGGCAGAGGGGACAGAGTTTGGCTTCAGGATGCCCAAGATGACCATGCCCAAGTTAGGAAGGGTCGGGCCACAAGTCACTCCAGACAAGGCAGGTGCTGAGGTCTCAGGGAGGTTAGCAACACTTCCTTGTCTGCAGCCAAGGGCAGATGATGAGGCACATGTGGGCGCCCCTGCTCTCACTCTGCCCTCTGTGGAGCTGGACCTGCCAGGGGCCCTCAGCCTGGAGGGGCAGGTCCGAGCAGCCAAAGAAGGCAAGGCAGAGCAGCCAGAGAGTCCCGGCGACGTAGCAGGTGTTGGGGAAGTGGCCTTCCGAGTGCCCTCGGTTGAGATCATCACTCCACACCTGCCCACAGTGGAGAGTGAGGAAGGACGGCTAGAGATGGTGGAGATGAAAGTCAAACCCTCCTCCAAGTTCTCCCTGCCGAAGTTTGGACTCTCAGGGCCCAAAGTGGCAAAGGCAGAGGCCGAGGGGGCTGGGCGGGCCGCCAAGCCGAAGGTGTCCAAGTTTGCCATCTCACTCCCCAAGGCTCGGGCAGGGACGGAGGCTGAGGCCAAAGGGGCAGGGGAAGCAGGCCTGCTGCCCGCCCTCGATCTGTCCATTCCAGAGCTCAGCCTAGGTGCCCATCTGCCGTCAGGCAAAGCGGAGGTGGTAGGGCCTGAAGTTAAGCTCAAGGGGCCCAGATTTGCTCTGCCCAAGTTTGGGGTCCGAGGCCGGGATGCTGAGGCAGGAGAACTAGCACCGGGGGCAGCTGAGTTGGAGGGTAAGGGCCGGGGCTGGGATGGGAAAGTGAAGATGCCCAAGCTGAAGATGCCCTCTTTTGGGCTGGCCCGAGGGAAGGAAGCAGAGGTCCAGGGTGGGCGTGTCAGCCCTGGAGAAAAGCTGGAGTCCACAGCTGGGCAGCTGAAGATCCCCGAAGTGGAGTTAGTCACGATGGCGGCCCGGGAAGAGGGGGCCACGGAGGGCACAGTGGTTGGCAGCGGACTGCAACTGTCAGGCAGGCAAGCCACTGAGGGTCGTGACGGGGTGCAGAAGATGTCGCCACTGGGCATTTCCCTGCCCCAGGTGGAGCTGAGCAGCTTTGGGGGGGCGAGTGCCCCAGGGCAGCAGACAGAGAGCACAGCGTCTTCCACAGAGGGCACCACTGGCTGCAGGGTCCAGGTGCCTCAGGTGAGCCTGTCTCTGCCTGGAAGCCAGGCAGCGGGTGGTGAGCTGCTGGTGGGCGAAGGCGTCTTCAAGATGCCCACGGTGACCGTGCCCCAACTTGAGTTGGATGTGGGGCTGAGCCACGAGGCACGGGCAGGTGAGGTGCCTGCAGGTGAGGGCGGACTGAAGCTGAAGTTACCCACACTGGGGGCTGGGGCCCGGGCAGAGAGGGCAGAGGACCAGTCCCCTGGGGCGGAGCGCACCTTCCACCTCTCACTGCCTGGCGTGGAGCTCTCGCCGCCCGCTGTGGGCAGCCACGCTGAGTACCAGGTGACAGAGGGCGATGGAGAGGCGGCACACAAGCTCAAGGTGCGGCTGCCGCGGTTTGGCCTGGTGCGGGCCAAGGAAGGGGCAGAGGAGGGCGAGAAGGCCAAGAGCCCAAAGCTCAAGTTGCCCCGAGTGGGCTTCAGTCAAAATGAGTCAGTTCCTGGAGAAGGCTCCCCAAGCCCTGAGGAGGAGGAAGAGGAAGGTACTGGGGAAGGGGCCTCAGGACGCCGGGGCCGCGTCAGGGTCCGCTTACCCCGTGTGGGCCTGGCAGCCCCTTCTAAGGCCTCTCGGGGACAGGGGGGTGAGACAGCCCCCAAATCTCCTGTCGGGGAGAAGTCACCCAAGTTCCGCTTCCCCAGGGTGTCCCTAAGCCCCAAGGCCCGGAGTGGGGACCAAGAAGAGGGTGGCTTCAGAGTTCGGCTGCCCAGTGTGGGGTTTTCAGAGACGGGGGCCCCAGGCCCCGCCAGGATAGAGGGGCCCCAGGCTGCTGCTGTCTGAAGCCCTGGGCAGATGGAGACGCCTCTCCTGTCCTCCCACCCCCCGCCCCGTTTTGTGTGTGAGATTACAAGCACTAACCCTCAGAGGGCTGGGAGGTGGGTGGCCAACCGGGGCAGGCGTGCCTGTACCATGCCAAGCCATGTGAATAAATAATCCAGAGGTAGCATGTGTCCAATTTTCTGTGTGCATGTGTTATGGCGGGTGCAGAGAAAGGTGTCCTCGGAGAGCAGGTTCTAGGGTGCCACTTGAGTTGGGGGTGGGAGCAGTCCCATGAAGGAGAAACAGTTTCTTTGTCTGAGAACAGACAGGTTGGGTGGCCCTGGGGTAGGCCTTGGGGGGAGGGGCCTTTGAGGAGGACTTCTGGGGGAGGGTCCCTAGCACAGCACAGCAGTAAATCCCTCTGATGGAAGGCCTGCTGTCTCCCCAGGGCGATTGCTCCCTCAACTCCAGCCTCTGCCAGGGCTCCTCTGTACTTCTGCCCTTCCTTTCCTGGCTGGCAGGTTCCACAGCCCCACCCAGGAAGGCCCTTCCCGATTCCTTCTTCAGAGTCATAGGTCAGAAACTCTTGGCTACCTCATTGGACTCTGTCTCAGGGTCCTCAACACCTGCCAGTGTTGGGGCTCAGGTCCTGGGGACCACAGAGCATCATCCCCCCTCCCTATCCCTAACCTCCCTCCAAGGTCTCTGCATTCCCCCATGTCTCTCTGTGACACAAGAAGATACCTTGTCCACTGTGTGTGGTGGCACACGCCTGTAATCCCAGCACTCTGGAGGCTGAGGCAGGAGGATTGCTGTGAGTTCAAAGCCAGCCTGAGCTATGTAGTGAGTTCGAGGCCAGCCTGAACTACCTAGTAAGACCCTGTCTAAAAAAAAAAAAAAGAAAATTCCAGAAAAAGAAGATACTCCGTGCAAGGGCCACCTTTTAGAAAAGGGCCTTCCCAAAGGACACAAAAATGTAGGTCCTGAGGCTAGGGATTTAGCTCAGTGGTTAGAGTGCTTGCCTAGCAAGCTCAAGGCCCTGAGTTCAATTCCCGGGACCAAAAAAAAAAGAATGTAGGTCCTAAGGGGACAAAGAGCCTGGACTTCCGGCACCACTTTGAGGGAATTCCCCTTCCCCCCTTCCCTGGCATGTATATAAATATATAAGGGGGAAAGGGGCAGGTAGGGAGGAATTGTGGGGCTGGAGCCTCAATTGCCCTCCTCCCCCTTCCCGATCCCCTATCCCTGGGGCTATCTGTTAAAAAAGAGTAACAATAATTTTTTTTTAAATGAGGGGTTGGAGATTTAGCTGAAGTAGTAGAGTGTTTGCCTAGCAAGCACAAGGCCCTGAGTTTGATCCTCAGCACCCCAAAATTTTTTTTAAATTTTTAAAATTAAAAAAAAAAATGATACTCTGTCCAGTTCCATCTCTCTGCGAAGCCCCACCTGGGTTTGGCCCTCCATTCTCTCCACACCTGCCCTGCTATCTCAGGGGATGAAAACACAGATGCCCCCTTACTGTAGTCGGCTCCCCTACTCCTGGCACAGCCCCACCACACAGGCAACAGTTGTCTACACTCACGGCGCGCACCTGCCAGCCCCCAGCGTATGCCACTTCCTCTACGCCTTGCTGGCCCCTCAGCATCAGCAGGGGCCTCTGTGACTTGGCCTTGTGGGTCTCTCTGTCATGGTCGTCCTCACTTCTCAGGGAATCATCCTCCTGACACTGGCTCTTCTCTTTTCCCCACTCCTCTCTCTCCTCCTGCTCTTTGGGCCCCTGGGGATCCTCCCAGGTGCATGGGCACCCCACACTCTCCCGCGGCCTAGTCGCCTGCCTTTTGTGACTGGCAAGTTAGCAGCCTCTGCAGCCTCCCCAGATGTCTTCGGGAGCCTGGGAGGTGTGGGTGGTGGTTCAGAACTGGATTCTAGAGCCAGGCACCCAGATCAATGCCTTGACTCAGGCACCCAGCTGGATGACCTTAGGCTTTTTTTTTTTTTTCTTTTTTGTCCGTGCCGGGGGAGGAACCCAGATTCAGTGGTAATTGAGCCACATCTCAAGGGCCTTGTGTGTGTGTGTGTGTGTGTGTGTGTGTGTGTGTGATACTGGGGTTGGAACCCAGGGTTTCATGCATGCTAGGCAAAGTGGTGTACCATGGAGCTAAACCTCCGGTTGGTCCCAGACCTTTTTATTTTTATCTTTGAGGCAGGATTTCACTAAGTTGCTCAGGCTGGCTTTACACGTGTGATACTTCTGCTTCAGCTTCCTGAGTGGCTGATTACAGACATATATATGCATTCAGCAATCTTAGGCATTTTATTTTTATTTAGTTATTTATTCTTTTGAGACAGGGTCTCACTATGTAGTTCAGAGTGGCCTTGACCTCACTATGTGGCCCCGGCTGGCCTTGAACTTGCAACAATCCTCCTGCTTCAGCCTCCCAAATGCTGGGATTACAGGCATGCACCACTATGCCTGGTTTATTTTTTATTTTGTTTTGAGAGAGGGGTTTGCTATGTAGTTTACAATGGTCTTGAACTGATTATGTAGCCCAGGCTGTCCTTGAACTCATGGTGATCCTCCTGCTTCAGCCTTCTGAGTGCTGGGATTACATGTATGTTCCACCACCCTGACTGATCTCAGGCATTTAAAAAACTTCTTTGTACTTTGATTTTCCCTTCCATAAAATACCTCCTCCATATACATTTAAATGCTTTGATGTTAATTCCCTAATTTTACCTCAGCACCTTCTCCCCCAAATGAGACAGCCCTGGGCCTTAGCTCCCTCTCCTCCCCGAAACCTGTGAGTCCCATGGCCCATCCTCCTGGACTTCCAAGTGTCCTATCTAGTCGCCTCCTCCACCCTTTCCCAACCTCTATTACCTGGGCTCTGCCTTGACTTTCTTTCTTTCTTTTTTGTTCCTTTGGGTGCTGAGGATCAAACTCAGGGCCTTACACTTACTAGGCAAGCGCTCTACCACTTGAGCTAAATCCCCAACCCTGCCTTGACTTTCTTTCTGGGTTTGGGACCTCCACTCTTGCCCTGTCCAATTTACCCTTCCTTCACACAAAAGCTTTCTGCCACTCAGATCTGACCCTGTCTTCCCTTGCTCTAACCCCTGCTGCAGCTCCCCAGTCTCCCCAGGGCCCTCAGAACAAAGTCCAAACTCCTTAGTTTGCATACAGGACCTTTTACAACTTGGCTCATCTACCCACCACATCTACCCATAGCATCATAGCAGCCACAGGCTGGGGCAGGTGTTTGTTTTGTTTCTCTTTCTTTTCTTTTCTTTTCTTTCCTTTTTTTTTTTTTTTTTTTTTTGAGACAGGGTCTTGCTTCATAGCCCAGGCTGGCCTCAAACTTGCAGCCATCTTCCTGCCTCAGCCTCCCAAGTGCTGGGATTACAGGCATGAACCACCATACCTGGCTGGGGCAGGTGTTTCCTAAACACACACACACGCACACGCACACGCACACGCACGCACACACACACACACACACACACACACACACACTTCCCCTAACTCAAAAAGTCTGCCTTGGTGGGGTTAGCTCAAGTGATAGAGCACTTGCCTAGCAAGCACAAAGCCCTGAGTTTGATCTCCAGCACCCCCACCGAAAGGAAACAAGTTTAAAAGAGGATATTATACAAATAAAAGTCTTTGTCTTTCCTCACTTCTGTCTGTCGGTATGTCCCCATTCCTATACTGTATGTTCATGGCCCGCTATCAGAGTCCCTCAACCCACCCTTCCTTTCCCTGTCTGCCTCTCCAGGGTTCTGCCACTGGGTGGGGGAGGGGCCCTGCCTGGCACCCCACCCCCCATTCCAACCAGGGCTCAGGTCTCCAACAACAGAACCAGAGCCACTCAGTGACACTGGAACCCATTCGGGGTGGCCTGGAGCCCCTCATCCCAAGCCAGAAGGGCTGTGGGGGAGGGCTGCAGCCCCTGGCAGGCTCACTGTGTGGCCAAGGGGGCTGAGGGGTGCCAGGGAGGTGGAGGCCAACCTTGTGGGAAGAGGCAAGAGCGTGGTTCTTTTTCCCCCACTGGGGCATCCTCAGGGCCGGTGACAGAGTGGGAGGCCTCGGCAACAGAGCGTGTGGGTGGGGGTTTGGAGGAGCAGGACGGCATCTGGTGCCAGGGGCACCATGGCCACCATCCAGTCAGAGACCGACTGTTATGACATCATTGAGGTGCTGGGCAAGGGCACCTTTGGGGAGGTGGCCAAGGGCTGGCGGCGTAGCACGGGCGAGATGGTGGCCATCAAGATCCTGAAGAACGACGCGTACCGCAGCCGCATCATCAAGAACGAGCTGAAGCTGCTGCGCTGCATGCGGGGCCTGGACCCCGAGGAAGCCCATGTCATCCGCTTCCTCGAGTTCTTCCATGACACCCTCAAGTTCTACCTGGTCTTCGAGCTGCTGGAGCAAAACCTCTTCGAGTTCCAGAAGGAGAACAACTTCGCGCCCCTCCCTGCCCGTCACATCCGGACGGTCACCCTGCAGGTGCTCAGGGCCCTGGCGCGGCTCAAGGAGCTGGCCATCATCCACGCAGACCTCAAGCCAGAGAATATCATGCTGGTGGACCAGACGCGCTGCCCCTTCAGGGTCAAGGTGAGGGTGTGGCCCAGTCCCCAACACGTTCCCCACAAAGAGTTGCCCTTGTCCCACCTCCTGGCCCTGGGGTCCCCCCATGCTGCAACTCATGCCCTGTCCTCACCCATCTTGCCATCCCAGACCCAAGGTCTCCCCATCTCTGCTCTGGGCCCGAGGGCTCTCTGTCCACTTCCCTTCTCAGCTCAGTTCCTCGGCCCAGTTCTGTCCTTGCGGGGCTGGCGTTGTAGCAAGGGAGACAGAGTCATAAAGACCAGGAGTGAGGTGGGACACAGGAATGGGAAGGAGAAGAGGTAAAGCAGGAGAAGAGGTTTTAGGCTGTGGATTAGGGTGGGAGTAGTGATGAGTGAAATTTTAGACATGGTGGTCAGGGAGGGCTCAATGAAGATGGTGACACTGGTAAGGAGTCCCAAGGAGGGAGGGAGCTGTATAGACATGTGGAGGAAAAACATCCAGGCAGAAGGAATGGCCAGTGCAAAGGCCTGGAAGTAGGGTGCACCCCAGTATATGGGTGTGAGGAACATCGACGGGGCCTTGAATAAGGCTGAAACCAAATGTATCAGGTACAGAGGGAGGAAATGAGATCAAGGGGATGATGGGGGCCAGGTGTGGTGGCACATGCCTGTAATCCCAGCACTCAGGAGGCTGAGGCAAGACGATTGCTGTGAGTTTGAGGCCAGTCTGAACTACAAAAAAGAAAGGAAAAAAAAGGGGGGGCTGGGTGGGGAGGGTTGTGCAGGGCCTTGAGAGGCACAGCAGGCACTTTGGTTTTATTCTGTGGGAGACAGAGCCACAGACGGATGCTGAGCTGAGGAACAACATGGTCTCACTCAGGTGTTCACAGGCTGCCTCTGGGTGTGTGAGAGAAATAGAGTACAGGAGTGGGTGGGACAGGAGGACATTGGGCTGACAGTCTAGGCAGGAGAGGAGCTGCGGGTGGCTCTGGGTAGATTCTGGAGCTGTGGACAACAGGATTTGTTGGTCTGATACCAAATGGGAGAGAGGGAGGGAGGACTCAAGGGGCCTAAGACCCTGGTGGTCTGGGCAGCTGCAAGTGTGGCCACAGTATCGCTCATAACCGTCACCTCATCCATCAACATTTAGCAGTATCCTGTGTGCCTGGCCCTGTGCTGGGCATACTGGGGCGCCTCTGCTCCCCACCCAGCACCCCAACCCTCTGACCCTTCTGTCCGCTTATGACTTTGTTACTGCCTGGGGATGGCTCCCAGTCCGGAGCCCCTCTGATAGCAGACCTGGGGACAGGAAAGAACAGAGGCCCAGGGGAGGCCTCTGGGGACTTCCACACACCCAGCAGGGGACACATGGCACCAGCCAGTGTGGGCACACTGATCCTGTTTGTGGATGAGTGGGCACTGGCCCAATGCCCACAGTCACCTAATTTCTTAGGGTCCTGGCTCCAGCAGGCTGGGATCAGAATCAAAATTAATAACCATTTCATGATACTGCCTTCCACAAATAGAAGGTGAGAAGCTGGACATGGTGATGTACGCTGCAAGGCCAGCACTTGGAGAGGCTGAGACACACTGGAGCCCACCCTGGGCAACTTATTGATTTAGACTGTCTCAAAAAACTAAAAAAAAATTTTAAAAAGTCAGTCTGGGAGATTCAGCAAGAAAACGGCACACAGCCCCACTCAGAGGTGTGAGAAGAGACAAAGGCTTTTACAGTCACACTGAGGGTCCAAGGTGATCCCCCCCAGCACCTGCCATGTGACCCCCCGGCACCTGTCATGTGCTTGGGGCCATACAGGGCACGAGTGGTGCCTAGCGACAAAGACAGAAGAGCAGGTAACACAGAGATGAAAACAGGAGACGCAAGGCCTGAGACTCGAGCTGGGAAGAGGCAGTTCCAAAAAAAGAGAAACAAGACAGTGGAAGAATGACAGGAAAATAAACCCACCCATCCATCCATCCGTCTATCCCTCCATCCCTCCCTCCATCCCCCCATGCTTCCTGAGGCCCCCAGACTCCAGGAACTGTGCTAGACCTGCAGAGACATAACACTGAACAGATCAGACAAAATGCCTACCCTTCCAGGACTGGCATCCTTAGTTGGGGAGAAAAAATATGATAAAAAGTAATATATACATAGTTAAAAACCATAGTGAAAGGCAGACAGGAAGGGTGGGGACTGCTGTTTTTTGAGAGGACAACCAGGAAGGCCTCACAGAGGTGACAGCTGAGTAAAGACCTAAAGGAAGAGATGGAGCGAGCCAGGTGGATACTGAGGAACAGCCAGTGCAAAGGCCCTGAGCAGGGAAGGTGCAGGTGTGTGAGGAATCATGAGCAGGCCTGTGTGGAAGCTGAGGGCGAGTGCGGAGGGAAGTGGGCTGGGAGACAGACTGAGCAGATTCTGGGTCTGTTAGAAGGTGGAGTCCAGCAGGACGTGGTAGTTACACCTGTAATCCCAGCACTGTGGGAGGCTGAGGCAGGAGGATAGTAATTTGAGCTCAGCCTGAGTAATTTGGGGAGATTCTGTTTTTTTTATTTTATTTTATTTTTGTTTGTTTGTTTTTGGTGCTGGGGATTGAACTTGGGTCCTTGTGCTTGCAAGGCAAGCACTTTAACCACTGAGCTAAATCTCCAGCCCCAAGATTCTGTTTTAAAATAACAAAAATGAGGCAGGAGATTTAGCTTAGTGTGCAGGCCTTGGGTTCAATCCCCAGTCCTGAGAAAAAGAAAAAAGAAGGTGAGATCGAACCACATTTGCTGTTAGGCAAGTTGTTCAGAGAGAGAAAGAGAAAGGTCCCAGCCCTCAGAGTCACAAGACCTAGAGCAGAGAATTAGAGACACATGGAGCCAGACACACAACCCAGGGACAATGGCCGGAAGACACAGATAGGGACACACACAGGTCAGCTGTCCCCACTCCTGCTCTCCACAGGTGATCGACTTTGGTTCGGCCAGCATTTTCAGTGAGGTGCGCTACGTGAAGGAGCCGTACATCCAGTCCCGCTTCTACCGGGCCCCCGAGATTCTGCTGGGGCTGCCCTTCTGCGAGAAGGTGGACATGTGGTCCCTGGGCTGCGTCATGGCCGAGCTGCACCTGGGCTGGCCGCTCTACCCGGGCAACAATGAGTACGACCAGGTGCGCTACATCTGTGAGACCCAGGGCCTGCCCAAACCCCACCTGCTGCACGCCGCCCGCAAGGCCCATCACTTCTTCAAGCGCAACCCCAACCCTGACGCCACCAGCCCCTGGCAGCTCAAATCCTCAGCTGACTACCTGGCCGAGACCAAGGTAGGGGGCGTAGCGACTTGTGTAGTGCAGGGATTTGAGGGCAGACCACCTCTGTGGGTGTGGGGCTGGATGTGAGAGTCACCACAGAGAGGGGGATGTGAGTGAGACCCCAGGTGGGACTAGAAGTTTAGGGCAGCTTATCTGCTACCTCTGTGACTGCAGTTGTCAAACCTGTGCAGCAAGAGAACCTGGGTTAGACAGCAGTGGGGACCAGAAGTGAGAGGCTGTCTGTGGAAACTTTCACAGCAAGAAGGGTCTAGGTGAGACCAAATGTGGGACTGAAAGTTTATGGCAGATCCTCTGACAACTCCATGGCTAGGAGTTGTCAAACTTGTGAGGTAAGAAGCACTGGGGTCAGGTGTGAAAGCTGCAACAGCAAGAAAGATCTGGATTTGACTCCAGGGAAGACTGGAGGTTTTAGGGCAACCTCCCTGCTGCCTCTGGTCAGGGAACATACCCATAACTGGAGGTCTGAGGTGAGATGTGGGGCTTGGGTCAGGGAGTGCGGCAGCAGGGACGCTGTGGGCACTAGGGACACTAGACGAGTGAGGTCTGGTGCGAGGGATCAGGTGCGGCCTGCTAGCAGCAAGACAGCTCCAAGTCAGAGCACGAGCGCACGTCAGGGGTCATATGTGGGTCCCACCACCGGAGTGTGTGGGGTCAGGGCCCAAACACCTCTCCACCTGGTGGTGCCCACCTGTGTTCTTCCAGGTGCGCCCCCTGGAGCGCCGAAAGTACATGCTGAAGTCCTTGGACCAGATTGAGACGGTGAACTTCGGCGGAGCTGTGGGACGGCTGAGCTGCCCAGACCGTGAGGTGCTGGCCGAGCTCGCTGATCTCAAAAGCATGGTGGAGCTGATCAAGCGCATGCTGACCTGGGAGTCACACGAGCGTATCAGCCCCAGCGCGGCCCTGCGCCACCCCTTTGTGACCATGCAGCAGCTGCGCAGCACCCACGAGGGCACCCGCTACTACCAGCAGTCATTACGGGGCTGCCGCCAATCATTGCGGGTGGAGGGCAAGCCACCCCCATCTGCCACAGCCGCCGCTGAAGACAGGCCACCCTACTACCGTCTGGCTGAGGAGGAGGAGGCCACTGTGGGCAGGGGCAGCGTGGCAAGCAGTGGGCCCTTCCGGGAGGAGAAGGCACCCGCCATGCAAAGGGCCATCGACCAGCTGGACGACCTGAGCCTTCAAGAGGCCGGATGTGGGCTGTGGGTCGAGGCCCAGGCTGACGTGGTCTCTGACATGCTGACCCCACTCAAGGCGGCCACTGCTGGCTGCCGGGTCCCCAGCTCAGGCCCAGAGCCCATCCTGGCCTTCTATGGTAGCCGCCTGGCAGGCCGCCACAAGACCCGCAAGCTGCCTGTGGGATCCAAGTCTGACTCCAACTTCAGCAACCTCATCCGGCTGAGCCAGGCCTCGCCAGACGATGACGGGCCCTGCCGGGGCAGCGGCTGGGAGGAAGGAGAGTGCCAAGGGACCTCTGCTGAGCCACCTGCCCTCCCGCAGCATGAGGGCGATGGGCCCTGCATCCAGGACATAGCCATGGATGAGGCGGTAAGGGGGCATAGATCAGGGCCTCCCCTAGAACTTGGTCCAGCTGGAGGTACAGATAACCAGGCCTTGCCACCCACACATCTGCCTGTCTGTAGCTGGTACAGGGTGCAGAACACATGAACCCTTATTCAGGAAAGAGGGCTCAGCAAACACTAACCCATCCTCACTAGGTGGTCAGGCCGGTACACACACCCTCAGGACACGACAAACCCTACTAACTTGCCTTCGGCTGAGCCCTGGGGGAGGTCTCATGCATGCTCCCGTTTCAGGAGGCCATGAGACAGAAGACCAGCATGACCCTTCTTGTTGATGCCCCTCTTCTCCCCACAGAGGTCAGGCCCTGAGCTCTTCAACCCCAACTACCGTCCTGGAGAATGGCTAAGCGAGACAGACTGGACCCTGGAGGGCGTCAGGGGCCTGCGGGCTCAGGGGGTCCCACCCCGCCACCTCCACCCACACGCTCCACCCCAGAGCACCAGCTTTTTGCAGCATGTTGGTGGGCGCCACTGATGACGACCGCACCCCTACCTGTGACTGGGGCCTGCACTGGTTGGGCTGGCATCCCCTCTCATCCTAAACTGCTCCTCAGAGCCATCCCCCGAACCCACAAATTATTCTTACACAAAGATAGTTATCCAGAATGCCCCCTGCCCCCGGTACACGCCCACACATACCCCCAGGAAACAGGAGACCCTTGAGGTCTGGTCCATGGCCCCCTTGGCCAGGGTCAGCAGGAAGAGGGCGGTACCCTGCTGGCCCAAGCTTGCTCTTGACCTGCTACCTCCACTTATTTCAATAAAGAACTGTTCAGCAGTCCTGCCTCCTGGCCTGGCCTCACTGCCTGAAGCCTGGGCTGACCCAGAGGATGGCACCAGGCTGGCACCGAGGGCTTGACTCTGCCATGCTGTACCCAGCTGGCCATTGGCTCAAGGCAGGGGCTGGGCTGTGTGGCACTGGGAGGTAGAGGCTGTTCTTCTCACACTAACTCATCCTCTAAATACGCTAAGTGCTTGGTACCTTGCAAACCTACCCCCAGGTCATCTGAGTTTGCCAAATGCTGAGGTCTCACTGTCCACTGGTCCTGCCTAAATGTTACAGGCTTGACATGCACTTGCCCATGCCTGGGACATGCTAAGTGTAAACTGATCTGGCAGGCATAACCGCATGTTAGGCACACACTCCAGGGTTCAGACATGCTGGTCCAACCTTGGGATATGGTCATGGTCCAGTCCATGCTGGTCACCTGGAGCATGCTTAATATTTGACACATGCTCCCCCATGCTGGCTACACACGTGCTCAGCCTGGGCCAGCTCACATGGTTGCACACTGCATGCTCAGCACACACCAAACTGCACCATTCACACTCCAAGGGCTCAGCACTCTAAGCTGTCCCCATCAGAGGCCCATGCCAGCTGTCTCCCACCCGACACCCCCTCTCATACCACTCAGGCACAGGCTGTACAGTCAGTTATTTACTTCTTATTATTATCTTGGGCCCTCTTTGCCCTGGAAAGGGGGGTGGGCCAGGGGTCTGGGCCCAGCATGCACCCCCACTTCTTTGGGGGCTGATCCCTCCCTCAGCTCTGCTGGGTCCTGGGGCCATAGCATAAGGCCGGTGGGGTGGAGGTAGAGGTGGGAGCACAGGGGAGAGCCTGTAGAGCCACACTGGAGCAGACAGAAGCGGGGGCACAGGGACAGGGACCAGGACCCTATCTGGGTCCACAGGGGCCTCACAGGCCTTGGCTGTCCACTGGACTGGGCCTCAGAGCAGCCGACAGGCATTTCCCACACTGTCAGCTGAGGCATCAAGGTCATGGCTGTACGGGGAGTCCCAGTCCCTCAGGAAAACCGCCTCTAGCTGGCTGCGCAGGCCACCGTGCCCATTCTGCGTCACGAGCAGCGAGGTGCCCGCCGTCTCCGTGAAGTAGCTACCAGACCAGTTGGAGGTCCCTGGGGAGGAGGGCATGGAGAAAGATGGCACTGTGCGGTTGGCCAGGCTCTGGTGCCTAGACCCTCCCTTCTTTTGTCTCTTGGAACACTTACCAATGTAGGTGGCGCGTTCGGTCACCATGTACTTATTGTGGTTGACCCGGGCATACGGGATTCTGGCCTGCGCCTCATCCGCAGGGACCACAAAGAGTTTCTGCCAAAGAGAGCGGGTGGCATGGAGAGCAAGAGGCAGACAGGGGTGCAATCCGCGCTGCAGCTGCTTCCCACAGAACCCCAAGGGCCAAAATGCAGCCCACTGAGGAGTTGGGGGGCTCTCAGTAACCACCAACCAAAGGGGAGACACTGTCACCCCTATTGTAAACTTGCTCCCCCCTAGAATGGCTCCTGTTCATCCCCGAAGTCTCATCATCTTAGATGTCCCTTTTCCACAAAGTTTTCCTTAACTCCTCAGGCTAGGACACAGGTCCTTCCTTTGTGCCTCCCTATCCTGTCCCCGATCTCTGTCTGTGAGCCCCCCTACCCCCGTCCTGGCCACTTTTCCGGATGGTGGCCGGGCTCACTGTGGGTCTTCCTTGTTGGATGATACGTGAGCTCCGTGTGGGCTGTGTCCTCAGTATTGCTTACCACCTGGATGTCGGCGTGGGTGTGGTTGTCACGCAGGGCAGCCAGGGAGCGCAGGAAGGAGCGCATGGACGGCTCAGAGTGCCCCCAGCAGCTGATCAGCAGGCGCACCTTGACACCCCGCTCGTAGGCTGCCCGTCGCAGCCCATCATCAATGGAGGGCCAGAACCTGGGGGTGAGGCGGAGCGGGTGTGCAAAAGGAGGGCGGCTGTATCCCTCAGCTTTGGCGGCCAACCCTGGGCCCTGTGTTAACTTTGAGAGCCCCCGAACCTCAGAAGCACCCCACTGCTGGCTCCCAGTCCCTCCCCCTGCCCCTTCAGGCCCCTCATAACCCAACCCTGCTTTCCTGGCCCTGGTAGTCCCAGTCCCCTTCCCCAAACCTTTTACCCCATTTCTATCCTACGATCGACCTTCCCAAACCCCACATTCTACATCCTCTACTTTAGGTGTCTAGTTCCCCATTCCTGATCCTGTGCCAATATTCTCATCCTTTTCTTGGTTACCTCTAACCTCTCCTATCCCCCCCATAATGCCTGCTTCTCCCACCCCGAGCACTCAGACCCTCCTTCCTGTCACCTGTCTCCACATGGCTTCCCCTGTGTCTGTCCGCTGCTTTGGCCTCCCTGCCTGCTCTCAGCCCCATGACCCCCCTCTACACACAGAGGCTCCCCGTCCTGAGCCCCTGAGTCCTGTCTGTGTGCTGCGTACCTGCGTGGGTGGGAGAACTCCATGGTGGGCAGGTAGTTCATGACAGCGATGTAAATGAAGCTCCGGGCATTGTCCACCACGCTGAGCAGAGCCTTCAGGTCTGGGGTGCGGCCACTGGGACAAAGCGGTGGGGGCGCACTCTGGAGGGGAGGGAGCAGTCAAGACAAGTCCCCTTCGAGTGGCATCGTCAGTGCCCTATGACAGCTCACCAAGAGCCAGGTCCAGTGGATCTCGCCGAATCCTCGGCCTTGACAATGGGGAAGGATAATCACCATGTCCACTTTGCAGGTGAGAATACAGGTTCAGAGAGGGCAAACAACTTGCCTAAGATCACACTGCTGATAAACGGAACCAGGAATTGAACCTAGGCTGATTGCGGAATTTTTGCTGAGTGGTTACTGACCCAGCAGCAAGAGTATCTCTTGGGAACTGGATAGAAATGCAAACCCCAGGGGCTGAGGATTTAGCTCAGTGGAGGGCGCTTGCCTAGCAAGCATAAGGCCCTGAGTTCGACCCCCAGCACCCCCCACCCCCGAAACAGAAACGCAAACCCCTTGTGCCTCACTGTGCACAGCATTCTGAAGCAGATCTGTTTTTTATTTATTTTTTGCAGTCTTAGAAATTGAACTGAGGCCCTTCGCATTGAGCTACATCCATCCCTTTTTTTATTTTGAGACAAGGTCCTTCCTCAACTGCTTAGTTGCCCAGGTGGGGTCGAAGTTGTCATCCTTCTGCCTCAGCCTCCCGGTGCTGGGATCACCTGGCCTGGCTCCACGGCAGATCCTGAGCACTCAAAAGCCCTGCCACCTCGCTGATGTGACTAGTGCAACTGAGAAGCCGAACAGTTCACCATATTGATTTTAATTAACTTAGTTTAAAATTTTTCTTTATTTTTGGTTTTTTGAGACAGTCTTCCTAGGTAGCTCAGGCTGGCTTTGAACTCACTATGTAGCCCCAGCTGGCCTTGAACTCACAGCGATCCTCCTGCCTCAGGCCCCCCCAACCACCCCCGCTGGGACTACAGGTGTATGCCACCATGAACAGCTAATTATAATTAATTTAAATGGAAAGAGCTGCCTGTGGACAATACCAACTGTTCGGGACGCATGAACTGTGCTACTGGAAATATTAGGATACCCATTTTCAGATGAAAATGAGGCCTAGGGAGGGTAAGACACAGCCTGGGCCCCTGACCCACCAGGCAGGGCTCAACAGGGGCCGCGATAACACACTTGTCTATGGTGTTGCAGGCCCACTGCCCCCCACTCACCGCCAGGTAGGCCAGAGCAGGAGTCCCATTGAGGCAGATCTCCATGGGTGTCTCTTGATTGTAGCGGGTGTCATAAGGCCGGGGCCAGGGTGACGGGATGGAGCTGCCTGCCTGGCCCAGGTACCAGTAGGCCTCAAAGATCTTGGTGAGGTCCTGAGCCAGGCAGCTGCAGTTGTACATGACCACACCCAGCTCCTTGACCTGCAGGAGGGAAGTGCTGAGTCCGGGGGCAGTGGCTTGGTGCCCACAAATGACAGGGACACCTCGAGTCTAGTCTCTTTCCCTTGGTCTACTCGCCTGTGTCCCTGAGTCTTTCCTCCATCCCCACCCAGAAAACTTTCTCTAGACTCCTAGAAGTTTCAGTTTAAATTCATAGGTATCAACTCAGGATCTCATACATACTAGGTGAGTGCTCTACCACTGAGCTACACCCCCAGGCTTTTAAAATTTTTATTTGAAAACGGAGTCTTATTAAACTTGTTCAGTCTGGCCTTGAACTTTTGATTCCCCTGCCTCAGGTTCCTGAGTAGCTGGAATTACAGGTGTGCACCACTGTGCCTGGCTCCTGCTCATTATTAGATCTAGGCCGGTATGTTCCTCTTGGGGAAGCCTCCCTGGACTGTCCGGATTGTGCTAGGCATGCTCCTGGGCTCTCACAGCACCCTTGGTTTTCCCTTTTCATTCTTTCTGCTGACAAACCGACAGGCCCCAGGGATGTCTCAATCAGCATCTCCCTGCATCAGCAGTAATACTAGGGATTTGGGGAAGTATTTGTTGAAATGAACTAGTGAGTTAATGTCTTGTCATTTCTTAAAGTCACATCAGTGCCTCAGCCTCAGCTGTCCTTCTTCCCTCTCTTGTGCTCACTCCTGCCGATCCTTTAGTATCAGATCAGTTATCGTCTGTTTCAGGAGACCATCCCTGACATCCCAGGTTGGGTCAGATGACTCTTCTGGGCTTCCAAAGTCCACCAAGTTTCCCCATCCTATCCCCCAGCTGCCTGGGCTGTCACTGCCTGGCACCAGGCCAGGCTGCACAGCACACTGAGAGTTCCATAAAGTTTATCTATTACCACCATGTTCCCAGCATCACCCAGGACAGAACTGGGTTTAGGACAGGCATTCATGGAATGGAAAACAGAGGCCACACTGGTGCTGGGCCCTTGAATGCCCTGCACATGGTTGGCAGCTACCCTCAGGGATTGGGGGATGTTTAGGAAGGCATAGTAGGGAGCGGGAAGAGAACCATTGCAGAGATGGGCAGAGAGGGTGGTGGGATTGCAAAGGAGTGAAGCTGGAATCTGTGGGGCACAGAGTGGCCTGGAAAGGAAAGTAGGCAGGGTGCAGGCAGACCTGAGTCAGTGAGCGCCAGTCCATGTTGGCACTGCCTAGGTAAAAATGGGTCTGGTCCACCACCCAGAACTTGGTGTGCAGGACACCGTGGGTCAGCTTCTGCATGTCCACCATGCGGACCTGGGCACCTGCAGCCGACAGAGGCGGTGGTCAGGGGCCAGCTTGGGCAGGCCTGGGCGCACCACCCCTACTGCCCCAGCTCACCACTCTGCAACAGGGCCTGCAGGTCCGCCTGCGGCTGGGGCCCATTGGGCTTGCTCACGGCGATTCGCACCTTCACACCTCGAGGTGCCAGCGTCTGCAGCTGCCGGAGGACCTCCTCACCCTGCAGGCAACAGAGGGCTTCTGAGGGGCTGGGGCTACGAGCACGGGGCATCCCAATGGGATTATTTCAAGATTCAGCTCTGACATGTGATTAGGAATAAACAGGCTTTACATCAGCCTTTACAAAGGCTTTACAGATTAAAATTTCAAAACTGTTCTTCAACTGTTTTAAACATTATCTGTTAAATTATTAGCTGATTCAAGGCAACCCCCCCACCCCAGGTCTCTCTGTTGCTTCTGCCTCTCCAGAGAGCTCCTCCAGATCCAGTGCATTGGAACTGTCACTGCAGGAGCCTCCAGGAACCTCCCAGATGTTGGGGGCTGGGCTCGCACTGGGGGTCTGGGAAGACATGGGGTGAGGTACAATGAAGTCAGTGACTATAGGAGCCACCAAATCCCTAGTACCTACTGTGTGCCAGGCCCCTTGATGTCTGAACTCACTGAATTCTCACAACGCCATAAAGAAGGGCTGATGACAATCCCTAGAGTGCAGATGAAGAAACTGAGTTGGCAAACTCATTGGTAAATGTGGACTTGAACCCAGGCCATCTGCTTCTACTTCTTTGCTTCAATCCATTTTAGTGGGAGAATGAGGGGAGTCTGAGGTCTTTTTTTCTTTTTGTACTAGGGATGAAACCCAGGCCCTTGCATCTGCTAGACCAGTGCTTTACCATGGAACTATATCCCCAGCCCCTTTGTTTTTTATTTGTTTTGATGCTAAATTGCCCAGGCTGGGCTTGAATTTACAATCTTTCTACCACAGTTTCCTCACTGCACCATCACACCTGACTTGGATTTTTTTTTTTTGAGACAGGATCTTGGTACATAGTTCAGGCTGGCCTTGAACTCACTATGTAGCCCAGGCTGGCTTTGAACTTCAGATGATCCTCCTTCCTCAGCCTTCTAAATGCTGGGATTATAGGAATGTGCCATCATGCCTGGTTTAAAGTCATCGTATTTTTCAATAGTAGGAGATATCCATCTATACCATTCCTTTAATTTTTAAATTATTATTATTTTTTGTTTGTTTTTTGAAGCAGGGTCTTGCCATGGAGTTCAGGGTGGCCTTGAATTCGAGGCAATTCTCCTGCCTCTGCCTACTGAGTGCTGGGATTATATAGGTAATGCACTACCACGCCAGGCTGGCCATTCCTTTTTAAACTACAGAGAAGCAGGGTGTGGTGGTGCACACCTATAATCCCAGCACTCTGAGGGAGGAGGATCACCAGGAGTTCAAGGTCCACCTGGGCTATGTAGTGAGTGCAGGGCCAGCCTGAACTACACAGTAGCAAGATCCTGTCTCAAAACACCAAAAAATAAAAATAAAAAATAAATAAACTATGGACATTTTATTAAAATTTGTCTGCAAACCATAGCCAGGATATATTAACAGCAAGTGCTTATAATGGGCTGCTCGTACACCAGGCACTGTAAAATGTCCATTCTGTCCTCGAGACAGCGCCGCCAGGCAGGCAGTTTATGTTGGCCTGTTTTACAGATAAGGAAACTGATATGTGACCTCCCAAAGGTCCCAGTACTGTGAGGACTTGAGGCTGGGCTGCTACTTGCTCTTCTCTTCCACCTCTTTGTGTGACAGGGTCAGAGCAGCTTGTGAGAAAGCGACATCTGCCAGGCTAATCCCTTGTAACCAAACCCACACCCTGACATTCAAAGGCCTCCAGATGATCGTGACAAATGCTCCAGTCCAGAGGGCCACGTGAAGGCAGCTGCTTCCAAACACCTATGTCCACTGGGCCATGAGTCATGCCCACTGTCTCCAGGGCTGCAGAAGAAACCCCCTCACTCCCTGCTCCCATTGCTTCCCCCTCCCCCGTGGACACCCCTTTCCAGCCAGAGCCCAAGTAGCAGGTACCTGCTGGGCAGAGGGCTCCTGCATGTGAGTGTCATTGTTGGTGAGGGTCCAGTAGAAGGAGGCGATGTCCAGGCTGCTGTGAGCACTGGCAAGCAGGCCCAGCCAGGCCTGGGTCGTGGAGGGGTTGCTCATGGTGGCATTTGGGAAGTCCAGGCCTTCAGGAATGCTCTCCACCAGCACAGCTCTGGGGGTTGGAGACAGTGTCAGCCACAGGTGGCCCAGAGATGACCAGCTGGGATGGGAGCATGCTCACCTGTCTGCCTGGGGACAGGATGGAAAGCTGAGCATACCTGTGTGTGTGCCTGTCCTGATTCTGTGTGTGTGAATCATCTGTCTAGAAGTGTGCAGGGAAGATTATGCATGTGGATGTCTGTGTGTCAATCCACAGATGTGGATGGAAGACGCTGTGCGTGTCTATTTGTTCACAGACCGGCAGAGAAGATGATGCTGTGGCTGCCATGGAAACAGTGTGGGGGAAGGGGAGTGGGCAAACACTAGGGTGTCGGTAGGCAACCTCAGTTCATCATTGCACTGGGTGCGGCTGAATGCCTGCTCTGCTCCTTCTGTGTGTTTAAGTGTCCCTGGCCTGGCAGCACCCCCCAACTGCCCCCCAACTTACTCGCAGGGATCATAGCAAGGGGCTGGGCGTTGGTTGGGCCCAAAGAGATGCAAGTCGCCGTATTCCCATAGAAATAGCTGAGTCATCAGGGCACCGAAGCCCACCACTGCCAGGATGAGGACCAGCAGGACCCAGCGGGCTTTCTGTGGGGAGGAGGGGGTGGTCAGCTGAAGAGGGGGGCAGTCCCGCAGGTCCCTGAGACCATCAAGAAAGGCGCCTACCTTTTCTGCAGCCTTCCATGCCTCAATTTCATTCATGGGCAGCTCGCTGGTGGGCTCCTCAGCAGGCACCTTCAGCTGGGAGATGGGGACGGGGATGGTGGGGGAGTGACAGGGCAGTTCGGCGGGTCTTCTGCCCTCCACAGCACCCAGATCCTCCCCACTCGGCTCCCCATCCACCTACCTCCTGGTACATCAGTTTAGGCTTCATCTTCACAAGGTAGCTGGGGGAGACGCAGAGCCCAGGTGGAAGGTGGGTGTGTCAGGGTCTCCGAACTAGGGGAACAAAAGCAGGCACTTGCGGGGTATTCTGGGCTTTTGAGGGACCTCATAGAAGACAAATTAGTCTTGAGCTTATGTGATCCACTGAGTCTCCTTTCCCAAGATCACGGGGGGTCTTGGCTGGGTGCCTGTCACCCCAAAAGGAGGAAGCTGGTCGCTGGTCAGTCAGCAGGGATTTCGAAATCCCTCGAGGTCCAATGTCTCTGCTTTCTTCGTATTACTCTATCACCCTGCCCTCTTCAGCGTCCACCCTGCCCCCATCAGCGCCCACACTGCTCCCCATGATCGCCCTCCATTATCCAGCCCCTGAGCTCCAAGCTAGACATTCCCCCAAAGGCAGGCCTGGATGGGAGTCACAGGCGCTCCGAATCTTTGTGCCCAGTTTTTCTCAGCCCCGGGACTACTCAGTGAGCATTTTCCAGGTGGCTCATCTGTTCTCGACCTCAGGTACCCACCAGACCACTGCAGCTCAGGTGTAGAGCCCAGGACTATTGGGGCCTCCCCACCATCCCAGTCCATCCCCGCACCCCAGCTACCCTCCCCCCCAAAGACCTCAGCCTCACACGCCAGGCGCCTGCTGCTACCTCCGCGGGGCCCCAGCTTCTGCCCCAACAGGCTGAGCAGGAATGGGAGGGGGAGAGAGGCGGGACCTTGTGGGGCCCCGCCCACTGCAGCGGGGAGTCTGCGCATGTGCGCGTCGCCCGGGCTCTCCGCAGCGAGGAGGGGGGGTCGGGTCCCCCAGATACCGTCGCCCCAGTTGGAGGCGGTTTATAGTATGTCTGGGGGATGGGCTTTGTCACACCCGCCCCAGACCCCATGAGGCCACAGATAAAAAGGAACCCCACATCTTTTCGGGTCTACAGAATTTATGAATTTTTGTACCATGGACATGCATTACCTAGTCAATGAATGTAACTATATAAATAAAATTAACAAGACGCTTATAAAATTGAAGGAGGGATCAAAGTTGACTAACATAGAGACGAAGCCATAAAATCAGCAGAAGACCTAATGCACGCTATGGCATGGGAAGAGAAGGATGAGGACAGAGGGTGAGTTTTCTCTTGGAGTTCGTCTGGATCACGTTATTTGACTTTTTTAAAAACAACTTCTATTTTTGTTTTGTTTTGAGACAAGGTCTCACTGTGTAGTTCAGGCTGGCCTCGAACTCACAGCAGTCCTTCCGCCTCAGCCTCCCCAGTGGTGGGATTACAGGCACGCACCACCCTGCCCAGTTAAAACCGACTGATATTTTGATATGGATTAAGAATAAATAAATCGGAGACCCTCTCTCCTCCCATCTCGCTCTCCTCAACGCTTACCTCCCTTACCCCCAAATACACAAGAAGTCAACAGGTACCTCTCAATAAAGGAATGTTATTAGCAAAGCTACCATGTCAGAAATGGTTGCTTTCAGGGGAGTGGGATTGTGGAAGGGGGATGTCCTGGTTCTTTTTCACTGTAAGCTTTTTTTGTTTTGTTTTGTTTTGAGACAGGGTCTTGCTTTGTACTGCAGGCTGGCCAGGAACTTACAGCGATCCTCCTGCCTCAGCCTCCCCAGTGGTGGGATTACAGGTGTGTGCCACCACACCCGGAATTTTCTTTTTTTTAAACATCAGGAGAAACAGAAGGTGTATAGCTGAGGTGGGCCAGAGGATTGTAATGGGGGAGGGGATGGGCGGGAAACCTATGGTTTTGTTTGTGTTTTTGCTATTTACTGGGGATTAACCCCAAAATCTTGGCATTGAGTTATATCCTCTAGCCCTTTTTTCAGACAGGTCTCACTGAGTTGCTCAATTGCCCAGCCTGGGCAATTTAGCAAATTAGTGAGACTCTGTTTTAAAATAAAAATTAAAAAGGGCTGGGGATGTAGCTCATCTTGGAAGTCTTGGGGTCAGTCCCCACCACCACCAAAAAAGAGAAAGTTTACTCTGGTGGGTCCTGGAGCCAGATATCTGATTTAAAATCTGAGCGTCAGCATTTGTGTCACTGTTTAACTTTGGAGAAGTGACAATGCCTCTGGTCCTCAGTGTTCCCAGCTGCAAAGTGGACACGGTAACAAAACTCTATTTTTTTTTTAAACTCTACTTTTCATAAGGCTGTTCATTACTTTCACTTGTGTTTACTGAGTACCTACTGTGTATTAGATATTGTTTTAGGCACTGGGAATACAATAATGAACAAAACAGACACAAGGTAAGACACAGGATAAACAAACAGGGAAATTACAGCTGCTCTCCCTCTCTGTGGGTTCTGCATCTGTGGATTCAACCTACTATAGTTTGAAATTTTTTTTAATTTTTTTGGCTGGATGTTTTTGTTTTTGAGGCTGGATGTTGCTGGGGATCAAACTCAGGGCCTTGCGCTTACTAGGCAAGTGCTCTACCACTTGAGCTAAATCCCCAACCCTATTGTTGGTTTTTTGAGACGGGGTCTCGCCATGTATTTCAGGCTGACCTTGAACTCACTATGTATCCCAGGCTGGCCTCAAACTGAAAGTGATTCTCCTGCCTCAGCCTCCTGAGTGCTGGCATTACAGGTGTGCGCCACCACACCAAATTGAAAAGATTTTTAAAAATTGCAGTCTGTTTTGAACATATACAAACTTTTTTTCTGTTATGATTCCCTAATCAATATAGTATAACAACAATTTACACAGCATTTAGAGATGATTTAAATGAAGTACAGTATATGGGAAGATGTATGTAGGTTATATACAAATAGAACCCCATTTTATGATCTCAATTGATTTTTTTTTTTTTTTTTTTTTTTGGTGCTGGGGATCGAACTCAGGGCCTTGTGCTTGCAAGGCAAGTACTCTAACCACTGAGCTAAATCTCCAGCCCCTGGTTGGTTGTTTTTGAGATGGGATTTTGCTGTGTTGTCCAGGCTGGTCTCAAATTCTTGGGCTCAAGCAATCTTCCCACCTCAGCCTCCCAAAGGCTAGGACTAGAATTGCATACAACTGCCCCTGGCTCTCCAGAACACCATTTTATGTAATAGCCTCAACCATCTGAGAGTTGTGCTATCCTTGGGGACCAATATCCCCTAGATTTTGAGGGGCTATGATATGTTAGAAGGTAACACTCTCTGGAGAATGTGGGATGGTTTGCAATATTTTTTGTTTTTTGTTTTGGGGGGCGCTGGGGATGGAACTCAGGGCCTTATACTTACTAGGGAAGCTCTCTTCCACTGAGCTAAATCCCCAACCCCTGCAATGTTTAATAAGATCAGGAAAGGTTTTATTGAGAAGGGGATGCCTGAGGAAAACTTTAACTGAGTGAGTCACATAGGCCTGGACTTGGGGGAGGTACAACCAGTACAAAGGCCCTGAGGCAGGAGTTGTCTAGTATGGAAGAGGATAGGGAGGAAGCCAGTATCTGTGACGGAATCAGGTGGGGGTGACAGAGTAGCTGAGTCAGAGATGACCAGGCCAGATTCTGCAGCGCAGGTCAGGGGCTTGGGCAGGTTGTCAACAGAGTAGGCACGTGATGTTGAGTGTTGTGGTGAATTTAATGATGGCCTTAAAAAAAAAAAAAAAAAAAAAAAAAAGCCTGGCACTGGGCATAACCCCTGGAACTTGTGTATGTGACCTTACTTGGAAAAAGCAGATGTGATTAAATCTAGGATCTTGAGAGGTCATCCTGGAATATCTGTACAGGCTCAGCCCCAACAACACAAATGTCCTCCTAAGAGACAGCAGGAAGAGAAGCCATGTGACCAGCGACATGGCAGCCCAGATGCTTGGAGCTGCCCCAAGCCAACAGGTAAGGATGGCATTGGCCTCAAATCTCCGGGCCGGAGCACAGCTCTGCCCAGGACCCCTGGGGTGGAGACTGCAGGCTCCAAAGCAGTGATAGATACTTTTCAGCTGGTTTAAACTGCCCAATTTGTACTGTAGCTGCAAAACAACACACAGGGGCGCAGCTCCCTCTGGCTGTGTGGGGAACAGACTAGGGAGCCCAAGAAGAGGCCCAGGCGGGGCGGGGTAGTTGGGAGGGCCCAGATTGGGGGTCTCAGGAAGGAGATGAGGGTGCAGGGAGCAGGGTAGAGCAGCTGAGGGAGGGAGAATGAAGAACATGTGGGGTTGTGGGTAGATTCTGAAGGTGGAGTGGACCAGATTTCCAGACTGGATGAAGCTGGAGAACAAGAAAGGTATCAAGGATGACTCCAAGGGTTCGGGCCCAGGCAAAAGCAAAGATGAGGTGCTCTAGCTGGTCTGAGGAGACTGAGAGAGAAGCAAGTTTGGGGAAAAGACCAGCAGTTTAGGTAGTTTTTTCTTTTTTTTTTTTCTTGATACTACAGATTAAACCCAGGGCCTTCACACTGAGCTATATCCCCAGCCCTTTTTTAGTTTTATTGGCGGGGTGGGGCAGTGCTGGGGATTGAACTCAGGGTCTTGCACTTGCCAGGCAAGCACTCTACCACTTGAGCTAAATTTCCAGCCCCTTACTTTTGATTTTGAGACAGGGCATTACCAAGTTACAGGCTCAAACTCAGGATCCTCCAGCTTCAGCCTTCCATAATGTTGAGTTTACAGACATACGCCACCATGTCACACTTACAAGCTTAGTTTTTTGTTTTTTTGGGTGCTGGGGATCAAACTCAGGGCTTTGTGCTTGCTAGGCAAGCGCTTTAACCACTGAGCTAAATAAATCCCCAAGCCACTGAAGTTAGTTTCAAACATATAAAAATTGAGATATTTAAAAGCTACCTAAGTGACCTTTCTGAACTAAAAGAATTAAATATAGAAAGTAGGACTGGGCTGTAGTCCCAGCACTCAGGACACTGAGGCAGGAGGATAGTTAGTTCAAGGCCAGCCTGGGCTACAGAGTGACACTTGTCTGGGAAAAGAAAAAACCAAAACCAAAACCAAAAATCAGAGATAGAGAAAGAGATTAAGAAGGAAGTAGAGTTGGGGATTTAGCTCAAGTGGTAGAGTGCTTGCCTAGCAAAGCACAAAGCCCTGAGTTTGATCCCCAGCACACACACACACACACACACACACACACACACACACACACAAAGAAAGAAGTAGGAGCACCTTCCTACTGATCAAGTTCAGTGACAGAGCACTTACCTAGAGTGCCCAAGACACTGGGATCCATCACCACAGCACCACAAAACCCAAAAACTAAAAAAAAAAAAAAAAAACAACCACCCAAAACAAACCCCAAAAGTGTATAGAATAGCCACTGATCAGCTGGAGGCTCTCAGTGAATCCTGTTATCAAGTCTCCTAATAATAGCAGCCCCCTCAAAGCACCCCCGGAGACAAAATAGGAGGCTTTTTCTTGCTATTAAATTTTTAAAAATGCAATTAATTTCTAGGAATCAAATTATAAGGCTCAGCCTCCCAGCTGGGGTGCCCCCTGTCCCAGATCCCAGCCCCAGGGGGTTGTGGGCTTGGCCAGAGAAGGAATCTGGTCCCCCAAGCCCCAGATGGGCAGCAGAGCAGCAGAGCCCCAGCGGGATGGGCAGCAGGCTGTTGCTATCCGGGCCTGTGTCCCTAGGACCCCAGAGCCCCCTCTGGGCACCAACCATGCTGGTCCTACTGCTCTGCCTCCTTGAGGATGTGGGGTGCAGGAAGTGTGCTCCCCTTGCCCGTAGTTTGGGGCCCAGCCGCTAGGTGGTGTGACACCACAGCCCACAGAAAAGGAGGAAGCAAAACCTGCTGGGCTTTCGATTCACGTGCTGGGTCACAGGTCCTGGGGGAGTTGATCCTTTGGCCCTTTGGATAGGGGAGGTGAGGGGTTCAGACCTGACCGGTCACTCTCCTGCCAAGGGCAGCTTTGCTACTCTGAGCCTGGCCGCCTGTCTATAGACAGGGATCAACTTCCACTCTCCAGGGGGCTGAGGATCCTTGAATGGTCATGTGGGCTCAGCTCTGCCGACCTGGTTATCCAGACTCCTTCTCTGAGCCCTCTCATTCTCTGCTCGATGGGGAGATACACAACACTGATATCATGTCTGCTGGATGGTCAATGGGAGCATCCTTGGTGTGGGAGAACCTCGGCAGGCCCCCGATATGTGCTGGTTGGTGGGTGATACCAGTGTCTGTGGCCACACACTACAGATAATAGATGCCATAATAGATGAACATGCAACCCTCAAACAGCTGGAGTCTGTATGTGAGCTATTTCTCTACCCCAAGCACACTGCAATTGCTCCATTCATGTTTGTTGAAACCAAAGAAATGGAGCAGTACAATGGGAAACTTTTTTTGGATGTGGTACTGGGGATTGAACTCAAGAACTTTTACACTAAACTACATCCTCAGCCCTTGTTTTTTATTTTGACACAGCATCTCTTTAAATTGTTAAATTGCCCATGCCAGGCTGGAACTTGTGATCCTCCTGCCCCAGCCTCCCACAGTTCTGGGATCACAGGTGTGTATCACTACACCTTGGTTTGTTTGTTTGTTTTTGAGACATCTTGCTGTGTCTTGCCTTCTTGGAACTCGGTAAATGCCCAGGTTGGGCTGGAACTTTTTTTTTTTTGGTGCTGGGGCTTGAACTCAGGGCCTTGCACTTGCTAGGCAAGCACTCTAACCATTGAGCTAAATCCCCAGCCCCTGGGCTGGAACTTTTGATCTCCCTGCCTCAGCCTCCCCAGTACTGTGATCATAGGCATGCACCACCATGCATGGGTTGGAATTGAAAACTTTCTGAAAAAACGCTCTTGGATGTCTCTCTGGACCCAGTGACACTTGTTTTATCCACAGTGATAACCAGCTGATGTGGAAAGCCTAGAGCAGACAGGGTAGGTACCGATGACATGTCAGCAGAGAGTTCAGCCTGAAGAGGGGGTGTGGGTCAAGGTCGGGGGGATCAGCCTTCTGGGAGTCACAGGGGGGTGCTTCCAAGGCTTAAGTGTAGCAAGGCACAGACCACGCCCCAGGAGATGCTTATAAAATCAATGGGACTTGCAAACACTTTAAAACAGAAATGTCCTCGTGTCTAAAGGAGCTGACTTTCACTTCATGGGGCAGAGCCTCTCAGAGAAAACAATCAGTACTCCAGGCCAAGTCTACAGAAAGCAACAGAACACTCGTTTTGCAAGCTGCTCTTTTTTTTTTTTTTAAGCAACAGATCTTTTATTTTAAAGGGCCCCTTTATACCAGTGCCACTTCTTGGGAGAAGCTGTTCAGTCTGAAGAATAATTAAATAAACTCAAAACAGCATAGTGAATGGTAAATACTTCTGATTTGGAACTAAAAATTCTGAGTGTCTCACTCTTGCTCAAAATCTTCCTGCGGCTCCCCACTGCCCTCAGGACCAAAGTACAAAGTCAGTCTTTCTCTCTCTCTCTCTCTCTTTTTCTGGTGGCACTGGGGATTGAACCCAGGGAGTGCTAAGCTGTATCCCCAGTCCTCTTTAAATTTGGTTTGTTTTTTTGAGACAGGCTCTCACTATGCAGCTCAGGCTGGCCTTGAACTCAGTATGGAGCCCATTCTGGCCTCAAACTCATAGCAATCCTCCTGCTTCAGCCTCCTGAGTGCTGGGATACAGGAATGTGCCACCAGAGTGTACTCTTCGCCCTATGTGGGGTGGTCCCCTGTGGGCCCTCACCCACCATTACAGTTTTGGTTCACCTTCCTGGACCCAGAGCCCTGTCTCCAGACCTCAGGTCGCTCTGAAGTCCAGCTCCAGAGGTTCCTTAGACCCCTCATGCCTGTGTCCCCTACTATCCTTACCACCTCTCCTAAGACAGCTCCTCCTCCAGGTCCCCACTTCAGGGAAGCTGTCCCACCCATTCTTCAGGTCTCTGCCTGGATTCCACCTCTCCAGGAAGCCCTCCTGGATTCTTTCAGCCACAGGCTTATCCTGGACCCCCACAACTCATCCAGCCAGCCTCCCAAGCATCTGTCCCACCTACCTCTCTCCCAGCTCAGCCTGCCTGGCCTCTCCCACTTGCATTCTCACTCTAGTCCCTCCCTGCGCTCCCAGCTTTCACTCAACCCTTCCGGCCCTACCCCAATCTGAATTTGACTTGTCCCTCTCCTGTTCAAACCCTCTGGGGCTCCCCAGTGTCCTGAGAACAATGTCCCAGCTCCTCACGGTGCTCCAAGGCCTTAAATGACCCCCTTGCCCCTGCCAATGTCTCTTTGGCTCACCTGCTCACCAGGCTTTACGTTTGGCCACACTGAATATCTTTCAGTTCCTTGAATTAAAACCGCACGTTTGTCATCTGACTCCTCATAGCTGCTCCTGCCCAGCACACCTTGCCCTCCTTCCCATGCTGCTCATTCCTCTCAACTCTTGCACCACCTCTTCCAGGAAGCCCTGGACCCCAGGCTAGTTTGGAATCTTCTCTGGGGTCCCACAGTCCCCCGCACCACCCCCCATCCCATCCGCTGGTACCTGCCTTAACCCAGCCCCAACCTCTCTGGGCTGTTGCTGCCTGGGGATGGGTCTGTCTTTCCCACCAGGCTGTGGGACCTGGGAGGGTAGGGCTGGTCTGTTTCAGTCACCACTGTGTCCCTGGTACCAGGTGCTCAGTGGCCGGTTCATTCATTAACTCATTGAGCTAAACTTACTACTTACTGATAAGCCTTGGTCTAGAAACTGAGGATACAGCACAAAACAGGGGGGAGAAGTTGGGCACAGTGATGCACACCTGTAATCCCAGCACTCTGGGAAGCTGAGGCAGAGGACTTTGAGTTCCAGCCTAGTGTGGGCAAATTAATGAGAGCATGTTCAAAAATAAAAAACAAAGGGCTGGGGATATAGTTCAGTGTGAAGGCCCAAGTTTCAGGCCCCAGTACTGCTGTCCCCCTAGTCCCTCTAAAGATGAAATTCTCTTGGGGGACCATAAATGAGTGACATATATGGTACATGCCTTAGGGAAAAATAAAAGTAGGAGAGGGGGACAGTGGAATCATGACTGAAAATGGGTGATGTTCTGGTTCAAATGTAACAACAAGACAAGTCTGGGGCAAGGAGCGTTATTATCCCTGCTTTCAGATAGAGTCAAGTCTCAAGACTATCACCTGCTCAGGTTGCATGGTTTTGGTTCCTGGGATGGAAATTTTAAACCCAAGTTCAGTTCTGTCCCAGGACAGGACACTATTGAACCAACTCATGAGCAGATAAGAAAATACAGCAGCTGGGCGCAGCAGCACACACCTGTTAATCCCAGTGATGTGGGAGGCTGAAGCAGGAGGATCGAAAGTTCAAGGATGGCCTGGGCAACTTAGAGACCCTGTTTCAAAATTTAACGCAGACTGGGAGTGTAGCTCAGTGGTAGAACACCTGCCTACCATGTGTAAAGCCCTCGGTTCAATCCCTAGTACCCCAAAAAGCCAAAATAAAACAAAGCAAAAAACCCAAAACCCAGAGAGCTGAGTGATTGGCACCAGGAGACACAGCCAGGAAAGGGTGAGCCAGGACTGAACTCTGGTTATCTCAGGGTTCCAGGAACAGATGCCCCTTGTCGGCTCCCTGTCCTGTTTATAGACTGCAGTTTCACAACGCCCTGAAAACAGCAAACCCCTTGGTGGCTTTGGCCTCTCAAAAGTCCCAGCAACACCCCTTGCTCCCAATCTCCTGGAGCAATTTGCAGCACTGTCCGAATACAAAGGATACAGGAGCACAGCTTGAAGAGGACTCTGCTCTTTCCAACAAGGCTATCTCTTGCCAGTCCATCCTGGGTAGAAGTTCTGGAGCCACTGCCACTTGGCAGGATGGCTTCATGTCACGTTGGATTCCATCTCTCCTCTGCTCCAAATCCTCCCGTGGCTCCCTCTTTCACTCAGAGGAAAAGCCAGCCTTCTCCTCATGAGAGCTACAAGATGCCTCGTTGCTCCTCCTACTCCCATCATGAGCTTCCTTGCTACTCCTTAAATAGTCCAAGCTTGTTACTACCCCAGGACCTCTGCATTTGTTCCCTTCTCTGCCTACAATGCCCTTCCCCTGGACAGCTGTGCCATTCTCTGCTCTCCTGCAAGTCCTTGTTCAGTTGTCACCTCCTCAGAATACCTTCTCTGACTACCATACTTAAAACTACAGGCCAAGAGGACAGTTGAGTGGGACAGCGCTTGCTTAGAACATGTGAAGCACTGCTTTCTATGCTCAGTACCACAAACAATCTTTTTTTTTTTTTTTTTTGTGGTGCTGGGGATCGAACTCAGGGCCTTGTGCTTGTGAGGCAAGCCCTCTAACCACTGAGCTAAATCCCCAGCCCCCCACAAACAATCTTCTAACACATCACATAATCTACTTACCTACATACATTGTTCATCGTCTCTTACCCCCACTAGAATGTAAGCCTGAGGCCAGAGATTTTTGTTTTATTCATTGATTTGCTCCCAGTACAGTGCTGGGCACATAGTACCTGCTTAAGAAATATAAGTTGAATGAATAACTTGTGTTTTCATTCCCATATTGTAGATGTGCTAAGTGAAGCACAGGGAGGCTGAGCCACATGCACAAGGTCATATAGCTCTTTAAGTACTAAGAACCAAGATTAGAACTAGGGGGTTCCAGCCCCCAATCAAATATCACTAACTGTCGTACTACAATGCTAAACTAAGCTGAGTGAATAAGATACTTCTGCAACTGGGGAATCAGGACTGCAGAGGTCTGAAGAGAAGGGGATCTGCTTCATCTCTCTGTACCCCCAATTCTAGAAGTCCAGGAAGATGAGGACCTAAGATGCCCATGGGGTTCCCTTCCGAGCCCTCCTTGACTCTCACATGGCACTAGCTCTTATTCAGGGGGCAGGAAGGTGACTCAATCCAACAAGATAAAGAGGGATTAAGTGTTTACAAAGCAATCTTCACGATGGCCAATGGGTCACTAAGGTGTGGGGAGTGGCAGAGGTGCTGGCAACATGGTGATCCTGGGAGGTGTAACTGCTGTGGCAGAGGATGTTGTGCCAGTGTGCAGCGTGATGCCAGGGGAGTGATGAGTGCAGGGGTGGCATGCGAAGCGGTGACTGATGAAGGTGATTGGATGACGACGAGGGTGGCATGGTTAATAACAGTATTAGCTCCAAATGCCAAGTCAGGCCGTGTATGTGACAAGCATAAATGAGCAGGATCTTCACACCCATCCCTCACGTGGGTGTCCTCTTGTGCATTTCACAGCTGAGGAAGCCGGGATGGAAGAGGCTTGATCAGGTGGCCAAGGTTACCCAGAGGTTTAGAGGCGGAGCTGACCGCTGGGACAGCCCAGGGGATGGGCCCCAGGACCGTGCAGTAGGAATATGTGAAACCTGACACGGGAAAGGACGGAGACTTGGGGGAAGAAAAACAGTTGGAAGGCTGCATGGCTCCTCATAGGGAAAACGTGGGCATGAGACAGACGGGCGGTGACTGTTAGAGGAGCGATGGTGGCAGGGGAGCTGCGGAGACATAAGGGTCGAGGGTGACAAACGGGGAGTGTGAGCGCGATCGAGGGGAGAAGAGGCGACGGGTGTGCGAAGAGGGGTATGAGGACGACTTAGCAGTGAAGATTTCATGAAGGAGAAACGGCAACAAAGATGAGTACGGATGACATAAGTTGATGACGACTTAAAGAGGGCAGGTTGCACAGATGGTGAAGTGAGGGCTTTCGGGGAAGCAAAGCGATTTTAAGAGGCCGATGCCGACAAAAGGAGGGAGTTGGCGACAGAAGCGGGGTGGGGACGGTTTAAACGGGATACTGTTTAAGAGAAGGAATGAGAGACATAAATGGACCAAGGGCTACAAAGAGGCGGACACATTAGGGACAAGAGGGTAACAACACAGGGAGGACAGGCGAGACGCGCCGCCCCCACATCGGACAATACCTGCACTCCGCGTCTCCCCCGCCGGGACCAGCCCTGCGCGCACCTTCTAGGCTCCAGCCCCGCCTTCCTGCCCCACCTGCGCGCAGGCGTACTCCAGCTAGATTGCGAGCAGGCGGCGGCCAGGCCTGCGCCTTTCTCATTGGCGCGCTCTCCCTTGATGGGCGGAGGAAACTGTTCTGGTGGGAGACAAAAAGAGACCGCGCGTGGTGATCTCGTGACTCGCCGTCGCACTCTCGCTGGGGGCCGCCCAGTGGGCTAGAGCGGCCGCGGGCCGCATGGCCCGGCTTCCGGCGGCGAGGCGGAACTTCCGGGAAGGGGGCCTGGGTCGAGGGAGGAGTGTCTGACAGTTGGCGCCCGCCTGGAAGGAGGGAGAGAGAGAGAGAGAGGGCAGCGCGAAGGGGCGCGGGCCTGGTCCCCCAGGTGAGGCTCGGGCTGGGGGTGGTGGGACTGGGCCGTGTGGTGAGGGTGGTGAGGCTGGGTGGTGTCCGATGCTCTGGAGTTACAGTCCCAGCTCCGCTCTGGGGTTCCAGACGAGCTTTTCCTTTCTCAGTCTCAGTTTCCTCCTCTGTAGAATGGGGGTCTGACTGTATGCGCTTCATGGGTTGAATGAGAAGTGCACGTCTCAGCCCCTAGCTCAGCGCCTTCACCTAGTGCTCGCCTCGTTTCTGTACCATTATTGTTAGCACTGATGATGCTTGCGCCGGGACTGAGATTGTTGGGCTTGGAGGCCAGTGGTTTTGGGTTCAAGTCCCAGCGCCACTGTGCAGCAATGGGTCTGTGCCTTCACCTCTCTGAACCTCAGTTTCCTCATCTTTACAGTCAGGGCTGATACGTTGAATGAATGGATTCTGATGCGACGTACATGTAAAGCCTGTAGCAGAGCAAGAGCTCAGCAGATTGGGACTAAAAAGATAATGACTCCGGGAGTCATTAGTGTAGCCGGCAACTCCAAGAAAATACAGAATGGACAAAGCTCAGGAACAACAATAGGAAAACCAGAACCGGAGTGGGGAAATTGACATCCTGCCACTTACTATTTGGCCAAGTTTTGCCGAGTCTTGTAATATAATTTTTTCTTTTTCTTGAAAATGCCTGATGCGTTTTCCTCAGTTCATTCGAGTGGGAAAATTCACATTGCTGACCTAATGGAAAATTAACATTGCTTGTCTTGAGAAGAAGGAAAACTTAAGCAGAATACAGCGAGTCTGTTACGTTGTAAACAGCAAATGAAAGCAAATTGGAAAGAGGATAACAAACTACATGAGGTATGATCGACAAATAGAATGTGTGTTGAAATTTCTAAAAATTGCCAGGCGTGGTGGCACATGCCTGGAATCTGATCACTGGGGAGGCTGAGGTGGGAGGATTGCTGAGAGTTGGAGGCCAGCCTGGGATACATAGTGAGACTCTCTGAAAAAAAAAAAAGAAAAATTTTTAAAAATTGTTATGGTAAAAGGAATATTGCCATTAATCCCTCTTAAAACTTTAAAACCTTCCCCCTTGATCCAACTACATTTGTGCCATCTTTTTTTTTTTTTTTTGAGGCAGGGTCTCCCTATATAATTGAGGTTGGTCTGGAACTCACTATGTAGCCACCTGGCCTTGGACTTGCAGTGATCCTCTTCTCTTGTCTCAGCCTGCTGAGTGCTGGCATTACAGATATGTCCCACCACGCCCGGCTATGCCATTGTTCTCACCACTTTCTCAAGCAGTTCTGAAAGTCCTTTTCATAAGTGTGTTTAGTTGTGCTGTTGTGGCTGCCTCGATATCCTGAATTGATTGAGAATGTTTACCTTTCATGGTCATTTTGACTTTGAGGAAGAGCCAGAAGTCTCATGGTAGCAGATCTGGTGAATAAGGTGGATGAAGACACATCACAGTGTTTTTAGAAACCTGTCTTTCCACTGGGTGGCACCTGGCAGCAGCATTCACTGTTTTGTTTTTTTTTTTTTTTTTTTTTGGTCCCAGGGATCAAACTCAGAGCCTTGTGCTTGCAAGGCAAGCACTAACCACTGAGCTAAATCTCCAGCCCCCCTCACTATATTTTTTTTTATCACATCTCATATTTTACAAAGATATGAAAGTGGAATTTTACACAAGTGCTTCAGAAATTGGCAAGAACAGTGGGACAGGTGTGTTTGAAATGAGAAACAGTGTTGTGAAGGGGACTACTGGCAATGTGTTTTACTGTTATAATTTTTTAAAAATTTAAATATCTACTGTATTTTTCAGTCACCCCTCATATGACTGAGTCCATGTTGTTGAATGCTATAGACCCCATCAGGAAGTCTTATACTTGGCTCTCAACTCACACTTAACATGCTACTGACTTTAGCTCAATGACTATTCCACTGGGATTTATTTTAATGCACACTTATCACCTGCCAAGCATTGTTTTAAGAGCTTTGAGTTTATTAACTCACTCACATCCACTTAATACCTGTAAGAATAGATACTTTTCATCTCTTTTTTTTTTTTTTCATTATTGGGGATTGAACCTAAGGTTTTCTCACCGAGCTAATTCTCTTGTGCTTTTTTTATTTTTTATTTTGAGACATGGTCTCACTAAATTGCTTAGTTGCCTGGGCTAGGCTCAAACTTTCAATCACAGATATATGTCATGGGTAGTTACCATTTTAAAATTACTATTTTATTAATTTCAACTATTTAGAAAGTTATCTCTGGAGCCAGGTGCAGTGATGCATGCCTATAGTCCCAGTACTCAGGAGGCTGAGGCCGGAGGATCCCTATGAGTTCAAAGCCAGCCTAGATTACATAGTGAGTTCAAGGCCAGCCTGAGCTGCATAGCGAGACCCTGTCTCAAAAAATAAACAAACAAAAAAACAAAAGAAAGAAAGAAAGTTACCTTTGGAGATGGGCTTTTAAAATGGTAGAAGGGAGTCAGGCCTAGTGGCCCACACCTGTAATCCCAGCATTTGGGAGGCTGAGGCAAGAGGATCACCACCAGTCAAGGCCAGTTTGAACTACATAGTGAGACCCTGTCTTGGCTGGGTGGGGAATTGACTACAGTAGGAATTCTGCAGCACTGGGGGAAGCATACCAACACTTAATGGATTCTGGTAAGCATCAAATGAGACCTTTCAATGACAGGCTACAGTACCTGGTTCAGAGTAATCTTGCAATCAGCATCAGCTATAGCTGCTGGACTGACTTGAGTTCAGATCCTGGCTCTTTTTTTGCTCATTTTACTTTTTTTCCCAGGCTGGCTGTGAGAATGAGAGCTGTATATACTCAATTCCTGGCATGTTATAAACACTCAGAAGGAGCAACTCCATGGGCATCGGAATCAAAGAAAACTTGTTTTTGAATTCCTGTAAGGTCAGTTGCTAGATGTGGCATTTGACCAATGATTGCACCTCACCGGGTCAGGTTTTTATTGATTAAAATGGGGCTAATAATAGTCACGCCTCCTGAGACTGTTGTCAGGCATCAGCATGACACTTGGCTCTGGGCCTGGCACATGGTTAGTGCTTGGCTTGTGAGTTCTGCCTTTTCGAGGCCTGAGAGATGCCTACCATATTGTGTTTGTCCAGCAGTAAAATCCAGACAGGAAAATAGACCCTAGAGTGTCAAGGGCAGGGTGGAGCCATGTGTATGATGGCTCTTATCATTCAGGGATTTACCAGAAGCCAGATAAAGATAAGAGAAATACCACCTAGAGTCCAGGAGAGAGGCTCAGAGTGGGACTTAGAGAAAGTATCGCAAAGCAGGTGACAGCCAAGGAGAGGGAAGGAGCGCTTGCCTGGAGAACAGCAGGACAGAAGTATTCCAGGCATCTTTAGTCAGCACTGGGAGGCAGGCTGGGTGCAGTGTCGTGCACCTAGAGTCTTAGCTACTTGGGAGACTAAGGTGGGAGGATCCCTTGAGCCCAGGAGTTTGAGGCCAGCCAGGGCAACATAGCTACTGGTAGAGCCTCTCAAAACAGTAAACAAAACAAAACAACCTGGGAAGCAGATAGGGAACCTGGTGGAGAGCGAGTGTTGGGCAGGAGGCTGGTCAATGAGATTAAGCACTGCTCTTCCAATCTGCTTAATTGCGCACCAAGCACTGTCTCGGATGCCTTTGTCCCTAGAGACTCTCCTTGCCTCACAGCAGGCCTCCAAGGTGAGTGACGTTTGTACCATCCTGATTCACAAGTGGGGCACTGAGGTCCAGCTGGTGAAGTAATTTGCCAAGGCCCACATAGTTTTACCATCGAGATGGGTTGAGAGGTGGGGCAGGTTGTATGGGTTGGCAATCAGAAAGGTGCTGTGATCTGGGGGCTTCAGTGCCCTGTGGGGGTTGAGGGGTGGGTGAGGGAGAAGGAGTGGCATTGGGGGCTGGGCCAGGTAAAAGGGAACAGAGAGGGAGAAGGCAGAGGAGGAGGATGAGAGGAAGCTTGGGCCATGTAGCGTGGCCAGGTGGTCCTGGAGCAGACAGTTTATATCATCACACGTAAAACTTTCCTTTAGTTCTTTCTTTTTCTTTTCTTTTTTTTTTTTTTTTCTTGAGACAGGGTCTCCGTATATAGTTCAGGTTGGCCTTGAACTCACTGTGTATCCCAGACTGGCCTGGAGCTCGTGGCAATCCTCCTGCCTCAGCCTCTCTCCCAAGTGCTGGGATTAGAGGCCTGCACTACCACACCTGGCTTCGTTTAGTTCTTTTTCAACACTACTGTTCATGTCCAGAGAAAGTCTCCACTGTTGCTAATTTATCTTGAGCACCTTTCTAACTTCTCCTAGTCTATAGTGAAAATTCGCTTTCCCTTTCTTCTCTGGGGTCCCTCCTGGTGAGGTGCTGCACTTCCCTGCCACGTCTGCTCCCACTTCTCTCCTGTTCACTGTTCTGCAGCCACACCTCCGACACGTTGTCTCTCCACCACGCCGAGCTGGGGAAGCTCCCAGCTCGGGGCACTGGGCTCGCCACATTTTCTGGGATACCCTTCCTCTGTCAGGCCTCTGTATTACTGCTTCCCTCCTTCAGATCTCTACATGCCACTTGGCATCTCTTTTTCTTCCAGGAATTGAACCCAGGGCTTTCACACTGAGCTGCACCCCAGCCCTTTTTTATTTTGAGGCAGGGTCTTACCAAGTCTCTGAGTTACCCAAGCTGGGCTCAAACTGGTGATCCTCCTGTTTCAGCCTTCCAGAGTACTGGGAGGCTATACCATGCCTGGCTTCTACATGTCACTTCAGGTGTTCACCGATCACCCTGTTGGAATTACACCCCTCCTTGCCCAGGCCTTCATGTTTTTACCATGACACTGACGGCTTCTGATACTGTTAACGTACTGTGAACTGTCCTGTGTGTTTCCACTCTGTCTCCGCTGCCTTATGCCCGGCTGCGCACCAGGTCTGTGGTTTTGCTCCTTTCAGTATCCCTAAGGCCCTCACATGTTGCGGGTTCTCAGTAAATAATGTTTGAATGGATGAGTGAATGGGTATTTGTGGTGGAAGTCTTGGGCAGGAGGTGTCTTTTCTTCTATTCCGCCAGACTTTTTGGAGTGTGTAGGTTTGTTACTGTGAACATTTGCTGTCCCTGGGTCTCGCCCCAGGCAGAGCAGTAGCTGTGGTGGCAGCTCTGTCCCAGGCTGACATACTGCCAGCTGCTCAGGCTATTCCTGGCTGGTGAGCCCCTAGCCCAGGAATGCTCCTCTGGCAGGCAGACAGGCAAACACTGGAGAGGGACACACGCACACAGCGGCGGCCACTCATGGGCCCTCTTCCTTCATTCTCTTTTCCAGGCTCCAGGGAGCAAGGTCAGGGCCAGGGAGACAATGGTCTCAGTGACTATGGGTAAGTCTGTTCTTCCCTGCAGGGTCCCCTCTTCCTGCGGCCCTCTCTGACATATGGCCTTGGGAGCGAGCTCTTGGAGGGGGAGTTGGGGTGGGGGAGGCAGGGCGGCACTGGAAGCAACAGCTGTACTCTGACCAAGCTGGGGCGGGGCCGGGGCCTGATCAAGCTGCCTGCCCCTTCCTCGGATCTGGGCCTCCTGTCTGCGAAGTTTAGCCCTGAAGGGCTTGGGTTGTGAAGTCTGGCAGATCTCCTGCCTGGCCTGTCAGAGTCCTGGTTTACTCACCTGAGTAATGGAGATAATATAGTCCTTCTGGAGTTAAGGAGTTTATTGCATGCCAAAGTTTGTGTAGTTTTCAGCAAACAGTAACTGTTGTGATTGTCATGAATCTTATCACCAATTCTCTGTATAGTGTGTATTTTGGTATTGCCAAGGGACATAGATTACTGGCAACTTTGAAAAAAATTTTTTGTGTGTGTGTCAGGGATTGAACTCAGGGCCTTGCACTTGCTAGGCAAGCACTCTAACCACTGAGATAAATCCCTAGCCCCTGACTTTGAAAATTTTTGAGACTTATTGTACTTACACAAAAAAAGTATACTCTGGCACCAACCAAAAAAAAAAAAGTATGTAAGAGCTGGTTGTGGTGGCTCACGCCTGTAATCTCAACATTTGGGAGGCTGAAGCAGGAGGATTGTTTTGAGTTTGAGGCCAGGCTGGGCTATATAGTAAGTTCAAGGCCAGCCTGAATGACACAGCAAGACCCTGGCTCAAAAAACCTTTTTGAAAAGAAAAAAAAAGTATGTAAGACATAGTTGCATGGTTTTAAGAGCAATTAAAAAGCAAACATCTGAATATATTCTTTATGATTCCATTTATATTCGGCTCAGAAGCAGAAAAAACCAACCCATTCTTTTAGAAGGTAGTGATTGCCCTTAGGAAAGGAAGAGTAGTGGGGACAGAGGGTAGTAAGGGGCTCTGGTGTGTTGGAAATGTTTTATTTCTTGATCTGGGTACTGTGGTTTAGGAATATCCACTATGGACTGGGGTGTAGTTCGGGGAACACGCTTACCTAGCATGTGTGAGGCTCTGGATTCCATCTCTGGCTCCACCAGGGGAAAAAAGGAGGAATATCTATTGACTTGTGTGCTTTTCGTGTATGTAGCTGAACAAAGAGTTTGAAAATCAAAGTCCTTCTAACCACACAGGGCAAGAAGTGCAGTATTGCCAGACCCCCAAGGGTCCTACCCGAGTCGCCACTCCCTAGATGGAGTAAACCACTCTCTCATCTTTGGGAACCTCTTTACCTTTCCTTATAGTGGAACCAGTGGGCATGGTCGAATTCTGTAGACTTGGGTTTTGAACTCACATGAACAAAATCTTGCCATGTGTCCTTTGCGGCTAACCTCTTTCGCACGACTTGATGCTTAAGGGTCAGCTCTGTGGCTGAATAGCTCCTGTCCTTTCTTTTCACTGCCATGTAGTTCTTCATTGTGTGAGTGACACCATTTGTTTATGAAGAGTTGCATTGTTCTCAGAGACACCTTCTTTGAACACTTTCAATTTTTTTTTCCAGTACTAGGGATTCAACTCAGGACTTTCTTACTAAGCTATATCTCAGAACCCCTTTTCTTTTATTATTATTTTGAGACAAGTTCTTGATAAGTAGCTTAATTGCCTAGTCTCCCAGAATACTGGGGTTATGGGCGAAGACTCATGTGCGGCTCCTCCTGGTGTGTGCAGCAAGCTTTGTCTAGTTGCACCATGTAACATTTCTGAAGTGGGGCTACTTTGTGTGTGTGTGTGTGTGTGTGTGTGTGTGTGTGTGTGTGTGTGTTGCTGGGGATCCAACGTGGGGCCTTGTGCTTGCTAAGCAAACACTCTACCACTTGAGCTAAATCCCCAACTCCTGTGGGGCTACATTTTAACAGGCAGTGGCTTGTGACAATTTAATTGGCCACACCTTTTCCTTCTTGGTAACACCTGAAAGATGAGTGCCCAGGACGTGGGGCCTTTCGAAGGTCCTTGGACAAATGAGTTTCCATAGTCTCGTGAACCTATGTGGCACTTTTTCTCTACTTAATCACAACTTAATTGAGATACAGTTGATAGATGAGTATTTTACCAGTTTAAAATGTATGATTGTATGGTTTTTACATTCTCTATTCACAGAGATGTGCATCCATCACCACAATCAGTTTCAGAACATTTGTATCACTCTCCAAGAAGAGTTCCAACCCCGTTGAGTTTCTCCTTCTTTCCACCTGACCCTAGTAGCAACTTTCTGCCTCTCTAGATTTGCCTGTTCCGGGCGTCCCATAGAAATGGAATCACTGTGTGGTGCTCTTTGGTACTTAGGCAGAGGTGCTTGCTCCTTGCTGGTGGAACACAGGGCCCTGTGGCATGGTCATGCAGTGCCTGAGTAAGCTGGGGGAGTGACTCCCCTTTCCTGGGGATTGGTGGAGGAGTTTGTGAGGGCAAGAGTGCCTCACCTGCCCCAGACCCCAGGGCTCAGGCTGCCAGTGTCTGGAAACGGCCATGTTCCGGAATGGGCAAGGCCTTTGTGGGAGAGGTGTGGCCCGTGGGCCTGCGCCTGGGCCTTGTGTGTGTCCCCTATAATACATCTGATCCTGAGTGTGCCTGTTTCTCCACCCAGAGCCTCAGTTATTTTAAAAGGAAAATGAGCAACGTAACACCGAATTTCTTCTACTCCAAAATGGCATAGATCCATCTCTCTCTCTTTCCCCTCTTTTCACACCTTCAAGTAAATTGTCTTCCTTTACTTAAACAAATGGCATAGAGGTATTGGGAGTTTAGCTCAAGTGGTAGAGTGCTTGCCTAGCAAGTTTAAGGCCCTGAGTTTGAGCCCCAGCACTGCCCACTCCCTAAAAAAAGGCATGGATTATTAGGTGTACTGTTATATACTATAAGAAGAATAAAAGAAGTTGCCAGTCAAGCCATGGCACGCCTCAGAGATGTTGAAATATGAAAAAGAAACTGTTCTACTCGGAATCCCTACTCCTATCTGACACCTGGCCTGGCGAATCTTGGTCAGTTTGAGAGTGGTGCTCAGAGGGCCAGGAAGGAAGTGTGGGAGTGGTGAACCCTCACGGTGGTGTGCCGTGGCTCCATAGTTTTGGTCCTGGTGGTACTGAGGGTCTACCCAGGCCTCCTGCATGCTGAGCGCATGCCACACCGCTGAGCTGTACCCCATCCAACTCTGTTTAGTGATGGTAGGGGTTACAACACCAAAACCCTGACATGGTGGGGGACGTCCTCTTGGCCAGGCCCCATTCAAAGCCCTTTTTTGTGGGTTTTCTCACTGAGTCTGCACAGTGACCCAGGGTACTGGTGCTGTTAACATCAAATGTCACCCATGTGAGGACAGGGACTTCATTTTGTGTCCTGTGGTATGCCCAGTGTCTGGAACGGGACCTGACCTGTGCTGAGTGTCAGGTGTACAGCATGATCCCACATTTACGAATAAGAAAACCAAAGTGCTGAGCCGTAACTTGTCCAAAGCCCCTTAGCCAAGAAATGGCAGAGCTGGGATTTGAACCCAAGCCCCAAAGCTGGGGCTGGTAACTTGTGGGCCTCTCTCTGGGCACGCCTGCTCCTGTGGTGGGAGGGGGCATTCTGCTGCTCTGCGATCCTCCTTCTAGGCCTGACCTCCCTGAAGGTGACCAGGGCAGGGAACCCAGAGTCTCCGTTTCGTCACATCTGTCATTGGCCAGGTGCGTGGAGTAACATCAGAGCAGAGCTGTGTGGAGACGGGCAACTGGTTATGGAGGTTCAGGGTTGGGGGACTCTGCACCTTATTAGTATTGTTCCCTGCAGCTTACCCCTCCCTGCTTCAGTTTCCTTATTGGCAGATCGGGGAATCTCAGTGTGGCTTAATTCTCAGGGGTTTGGAAGGGGTTTATGCACTCAGCAGAGCCTGGCATTTCATAATAATACATAATCAGATGTATTATGGGCAATGGACATTTAATTTGTGGGCGCTGCTGCTGTCTCGGTTTTGCAGCTCTGTTCTCTCAAGAGACTGATATGAGTAACGAGCCCTGTTTAACCCACAGCCACTTCCGAGTGGATCCAGTTCTTCAAGGATGCTGGCATTCCCCCGGGACCTGCTGTGAATTATGCTGTGATGTTTGTGGATAACAGGTGAGGTGGCCACAGGCCTGGCTGAACTTGGGTGGGGGAGCTGGCCTGCCCACCAGGGTCCACCTGGGGTCTCATCGCCACCATTCCCTGCAGGATCCAGAAGAGCATGCTATTGGATCTCAACAAGGAAATCATGAACGAGCTAGGCGTGACCGTGGTGGGTGACATCATCGCCATCCTCAAGCACGCCAAGGTGGTGCATCGCCAGGTAGGTGTCTGCCTGCACCCCGCGGCCCTAGTTTAGGATGTGGGGGGGGCCTGCAGTTGCAGCCAGCAGGAGTCCTGGCCGCAAAGGCAGGTGGACCTGGCTTCTAAGGCTGGTTCAGCCCTTTGCTGTGTGACAGAGGGCCTGTTGCCTAACCTCTCTGAGCCTTAATTTTCTGCCTGTGAAAAGTAGGCAGCAAACATCTTAAAGCAGAGTTGCAAATATTAAGCTAGCACAGTGTATACTTCCTAAAGGAGGGCCTGGTAAGGATGTCTGTAGTTACAGTGAGTTCTCATCCTCCTGTGATAATTATGATCTCTCTAGGACCCTCTCTGCCCCAGGAGCGAGGGACATGCTAAGCAAGTCCTCTACCCCGGAGCCACGCCATCAGTCCACTCTTGAGAGTTCTAAAGCGTACTGGTCAGATACTTTGTGGAGTGTCCCTCAGCGTGGGTGTGTGTGACACTCTCCCGGTCAGGTCTGAAATGTTTTCACATCTTTTCTCCAGCAGGCATGCTCCAGTCCTCCAGGGATGACTCAGATCTCTGGTTCCCAGCTCTGCTGTTCTAACCCAGAGGCCTATTTTTTACAGGACATGTGCAAAGCTGCCACCGAGTCGGAGCCCTGCAGCCCCAGCCCCCTCCCGGCTGAGCTGCGTCGTGGCACCTCTAGCGGTGAGTCGCATCTCTTCACCCCTTTCCCCTTTCCTGCACTGTCATTAAAGGGCACACACCTGGTCATCCCTTCCTCCTGTTGCTTGCAGAGGTGGAAACAAAGCACTCTGAGGCTCTGTTCTTCTAAGGGAGAAAAATACACTGGCTAGTCAGTGCTCTTCTTTCAGATCATTCTCATTCGTGTGGTTATGCAGTTACTTCTTTGCTGAACCAGTCAGTGGACACAGCCCTGCTCCTGGGCCAGGGATGGTAAATCTCTTAGAGATGAGCATCCAAACCACAACCCAAAACCCACTCATTTATCTTGAAGTGCCAACGCTGCAATTAAACCTGAATCCTGAAGTTTCAGTTTAGAAAAAAATGACTCAGACATTAACATCTTTTGTCTTAAAAGAAAAACAACCCTCTCCCATGAGTTTGCTACCACTGTCCTATGGGAAGTAAAGGGTGGGGTTCCTGGAAGTCATGACACTTTCATCATCTGATCAATATGTAACTAAATTTTTTTTTTTTTTTGGTGCTGGGGATTGAACTCGGGTCCTTGTGCTTGCAAGGCGAGCACTTTAACCGCTGAGCTAAATCCCCAGCCCTAAATTTTATTTTGTTACGTTTTTTGATTTATTTTTGGTGGTGTTCAAGATTGAACACAGGGCCTTGTGCACACTAAGCACATGCTGTGCTACTAAGCTGCAATCCCAGCTACATATAACCTTTTCCTTTCTCTCTTTTCTTCTCTCCCTTCCTTCTTTCCCTCCCTTTATGTGCTACTGGGGATTGAACCCAGGGCCTTTGCATTGAGCTACATCCTCAGCCCTTTATTTTTTTTATTTTGAAACAGGGTCTCACTAGGTTGCCCAGACTGGGCTCAATCTTGTGATTCTTGTCTCAATCTCCCTCAGTGCTGGGATTCCAGGTGTGCACCATCATGCCTGGGTGTTTCTTTTTAAAGACACATTATTTACTATATTTTGTTGACTCATCGACATTGAACTTGATGCCAACAGTATTGTAACTCTTTCCTGAAAAAGGCTTACCCAAATACATGTTCTCCATGAGGCACATCATGGCATTTTACATGATAGATCTCCAGACAACACTTCATCTTACTTGGTGGACATTTTAAACAGTAAAATCAGCAACAAAAAGCCTAAAAAGCTGGCTATGGTAGCACATGCTTATAATCACAGTACTCTAGAAGGCTGAGGCAAGAGTGAGTTGAGCCTCGCCCGGGTAACTTAGCAACTTAGTGAGAGCCCTGTCTCAAAACTAGAAAACAAGTAAAAGGTGGTAGGGGTGTTCAACCCCCCGGTACCACAAAAAAAAAAAAAGTGAAAAAACGTTTGTGTTGTGTTAGTGAACAGATCTCTGAAAGGACAGCTGTTTACAGCGTGGTCATTGAGACTAGAAGCCAACAGTGCCCATTTGACTTCAACTGGGAAAGTGTGTTGGGTGACTCATGACTATGAAATCACCACAGGAATTACTTTTGGTGTTCCAAATGAATTTTGATGAATAAGTGAATTTGCAAAATTTTTAACAATATCTTTCGAATAAAATTCTAGCCTCCTAGCGCGCTGGGATTATAGGCATGTACCACCAGCCCAGCAGTGTTTGCTCTTATCTAATTGACCGGAGCAAGTGTTGTGGCTAAGCCTATAGAGTGAGTGTGGTCAGGGCCAACCCAAAGGTGTGGATGCAGGAAAGCTGAACAAATCAGTGCTCATTTTTGCAGTAGTCCTACAGCAGTAATACAGGATGGGGGTGGGTCACAGCAGCACAGCTGAATGGCTTTCACAGATGTGACTTTCAGACCAGCCAGCCTCCAGATGCAGACAGTAGGGGCAGCATGAAGATTACCCCCTTCCCTTCCCTCCAAGGTTTCCCCAAGAGTCCTTGGAAGCCTATATCCTGCTGTTAGCAGCAACTGCACCCTGAGATAAGACCTGTCTCCCTTG